>JAOTOL010001623.1:892500-1482500 GCA_034440575.1 Imbricaverruca yamaguchii
TAGTGGCTACTAATAACTAATGCCAAAACAGTTGCAGTGAAGTAATCCTGCACAACCACATTTTCATGTTTTGAATATGGCACATCACTAAGAAATAATGGCGTTTTTCAAGTGTGCTCTTTGCAAGCGGTTGGATATTTTCATCAAAAGGAACCGTTTGAACATTGGATAGCTTGATCATTTTATGTTCAGTACACAGTACAATTACCGGTTCAGCCATACAGAATCGGTAGTAGTTATTTGTTGCATGACGTCTAAGTGTTCAGAGCCCCCCCCCCTTTTTCCAAGGTACATAAATCGGTAGAGCTTCTTTCACTGGGTGCCAAAGGCAAGCGACTTGTCATGTGATCATTGCTAGAAGTTAGTGGTCTTGTTTAAGGAACACTATCAAATGAAACGTATGCAAAAACCACACCGAACTTACCACTTACCAGCCAGTTTCAGTACTTGTGCTGCATAACGGTTCGCTTGATCCACCGCAATTTTCCACCGCAAGCCTCTCCTCATGACCTGGACTGGCGCAGATGGACGTAAATCGTACTTATCCCTAGGTCTGAAGTCCTCTGTATCACTAATGTGAACTGCATTTATCAAATTATCTTCTACGGCAAATCACCGATCAGTGCTTCCAAGAAAACCAAACAACTCCAGACTAGAGCACCTCCAACAGCAACTGCACAAACCGCCACTAGAGGAAATTGGCATGGTAGTGATGAAGAAATATATGCGCAATAGAGATGGATATGAGAAGATAGACGGTTCCTTAAAACCAGTTTCGCCTGACAACGAAATATCCTAGCATAGCTATAATGTATTTCAATTAGTTCAATTCAATTCAATTATTCGAGTTATTTCAAACCTGTATTTAAAGAAATTTAATTATTTGATTATATACCAAATGACCCTAATGGTACCTAATGGTCCTGATGGTACCTAATGGCCCTGAAGGTACTTAATGATCCTGATGGTACCTAATGGCCCTGAAGGTACCTAATGGTCCTGATGGTACCTAATGGTCCTGATGGTACCTGGTTCGGTTCCATCCGAGTCCGCCGTAGGGCACGATGCACATACCAGGAAGTCATAACGAGAACTGTATTGGGCTTACATAGCTCAAGTGAGGGGACGACCACGGCGACATCTACTGGTGGTTAACTCAACCACTACACCCCCTCACTAGACATTACACACGATATACACTGTATTTATGTGTGATGCGATTAAACAAAAGTATTATTACTTCTGCCCCAAAATAATTAAACGACAGATTTGAGCTGAGCAAAAGTAAGTGACATTTATATCACAAGATGCCATCTCTGCCATCTCATTACGGCCTCACCCCCACCAGTCCGGCTGCACGCAACGCATCACTTCTATGAGGCGTTCTGGACGCCGGCGCAAACGATCGGATCGCCGCGGCGCACCCACGGCGGCGGTCGGCGGTGGCGCCGGACGCCCAGGCTGGGACGGAGGCGTATCTGGTACCTGAGCCGGCGACGACACCAACTCAACCTCGTCCGGCGTGGCGTGGGCGTATCGCTGACGCAGATGACGTCTGTTCCGTGTTAATACTCGTCTACATGGCAGACGGACGAAGTATCGACGGTGTCCCGCAACCTCTGTTATAACACCGCATCGATCCCATTTGCCAGTCGAGGGATTTTGCGGGCCACCTGGCTGCCGATCTGAAGTACCGGTAGATCACGCGCGCGCTGGTTGTAGTGGGCCTCCACTTGGTCGCGGTGAGTAGCGGCAGCAGCTTCAGCATCATCGGCGGTGCGCTGCCAGCATGCTGCGAAGCATCGTCTGTGTGTCGGCAGCATGTCCCGCACGGGGTGTCCGAACAGGATTTGTGCTGGAGAACGGCCATCCGGTCCCGGGAATTCCGATGCTGCAGCACACAGCGCACCCACGCGTCCGGATCCAGGGCCGATGAGCGTTCGTCCCAGCATCGTCTAATTAACGTAGACGTGTGCTTTACGGCAGCCTCCGCTCGGTCCTTTGACTGCGGGTAGTGAGGTGACGAGACGCGATCCTGCACAGCCCATCGTGTCAGGAACTCCTGGAATAATCGGGCGGTGAATTGTGGGCCACCGTCCGACCAGAGGATCTCCGGTACGCCGGCGATGCAGAATATGCAGTAACTCTATCACAAGACTGGCCGCAGTGGCATTGGTGCCAAGCGTCCGTACCATCTGCCAGCCAGAGTATGGGTCCACTGCGACGAGGAAGTATTGTCCAGCGTACTGACTTAAGTCAGCACATAAGTGCTGGAAGGGACGATTGGCGGACTCGTGACGGCGGTACGTTTCCCTTTGGAGGGACGGCAGATCTCTTTGACATGGCCGGCAGGTCCTGGTGATATGTTGAATGGCCCGATCTATTCCTGGTCAATATACGATCTGACGAGCCCGGCCCTTGGTCTTTTCTTTACCCTGGTGACGAGCGTGTAGTTCACGCAGAACCGAGGACCTGAGAGGTTTGGGGATGACGAGGCGGCAGCCGCATACTACCAAGCTGTCGTCGACTGTGAGACGATCGTGCACCACCCAGTACGGGCGCAGAATTTCCGGCAGGTCGGATTTTTGTGACGGGAAGCCGTCGAGCACAGTCTGTAACAACAGGCGTGCCTCCTCATCTCTGTCAGCCGCCAGACGAACCTCGTCCAGTCGTATGTCGGTGTTTGACATTTTGATCTCATTGCTGATGATAGTGGATACCGACACAACGTCGCCATCTTCGGGAAGCTCGTCTTCCTTTGAAGGATCTTGTGTTAGTGCCCTGGAAAGCGCGTCTGGACCTTGATGATCCTTCCCTCGCCGCCAGCTTGCAGTCAGGTGCCACTCCATCAGCTTCTCGTGTAAGCGCTGCATACGGGGATTTTCTATCTCGTCTATATTTTATAATTGAGGATCGGAATGAGCGGACGGTGATCCACCAACAGATCAAGATGCTGCAACCCACCGAGGAAAAGGCGGCATTGGCACGCCCACGCTACCGCCAATAGCTCTAACTCGATAGTGGCATATCGAGTCTCTGCATCCGAGAGGAATCGCGAGACCGCTTGCACTATACGCCAGGTGTCATCTGGCTGTTTCTGCTGCAGCAGAAAGCCCAGCCCATTGAGCCGACTGGCGTCTGTCGACAACATCGTTGGGCGCTTCGGGTCGTAGTATGCCAGCGTTCGCACAGACGACAAAGCAGCGCGTGCCTTTTGGAATGCAACGTCATGACATTCGTCCCAACTAAACGTTCTCCTGCTAGTCAACAGGTGGCGGAGAGGTTCTAGCACCTCCGCCGTCTCATCTGAGAAAGGGGCGACTTGATTTACTAAGCCGAAGAAACGGCGTAGATCCGTAAGGGACTGTGGCGGTGGGAATGACGCTATCGCGCTGGTCAGATCAGGATCCGATACGTAGCCATCCTCAGAGACAATGAAGCCGGCGAACTTCACTGACTTCAGCATGTGCTGAACCTTGGCGGGATTCAGAGTTACTTGGCGGTCCCTGCAGCGGCCTAAGAATCGCTTGACCCTTTGCACGTGGTCCTCTTTCGTCTTACTTAGACGATGACGTCATCCACCAGTCGCTGGATACCGTCGATCCCACTGAAGCATTCATCCATCCTGCGATTGTAGTGCTCGGATATTGACGATATGCCGTACGGTGTTCGGCAGAAGCGACATCGACCGAAGGGCGTCATGAATGTTGTCAAGTGACGGCTATACACCTCCAGAGGGCACTGATGATATCCCTTTGCAGCGTCAAAGACACTGAACCACCTAGCCTCTGATACGGCGATTGATGCGACACATTCCGCTGGGGTACTGGACTGATACCTTTCCCGGAGGACCGATGCATTCAGCTTCGTCAGATCGAAGCAGACACGAATTCCACCACATTTCTTCGGAGCCACTACAATCCGTGCACACCACTCAGTCGGCTCAACGACTGGTTCGATGATTGTTTCCTGCTGTAGCTTGTCCAGTTCACTTCGAAGCAGTTCTCAGTAGGCACACGGGATACGACGTGGTGCTCTGATAGCAAACGGAATCACGCCCTCCTTCAGCCTAATCTTGAAAGTTTCTCCTGGCATGGCCCGCACAACGCCATCGAGCACGTCAGGGTACTCATTGAGTGGCGCAGACACAACAGAGTCAGTTTCTCGTGATGCCAGCAATACCGTGCTATCTGCAAAATGTTGACTCACTGCATTATATTGGGAGCGACGGGTCTTTGGTGACGGCGACCGTGGAGACAGCCGTGGCCTCTCCGAGATGGGCAACTCTGCCTGATCGGCCTCCATTGCGCTCACGGCAGTAGAATGCGCTTTGATTTGTCGCGGGTAAGTCTCGGGTATAACCTGCAGGCCTCGCGTCGTGCGCCAAGAAAGGATCAAACCCTTGACTCCTCTGATAATATGCACATCAGTCACGGTAACGGGGCCCAGACGGATCCGTACAGGTAGGCTACCCAGAGAATGCGCCGTTCGCTCATCGACGGCCGTCGAGTGCGCAGTTGGGGGCCTAAAGTTCTGGTCGTCATGTCCAATACGGGCTGCAAAATCCAGCCCGGTGACAGTGACATCTGCTCCTGTGTCAGGGAGCGCGTTAATGCGGCTGCATTGCATTCCTGACTCGGAAATGATCTCCACCATCACCCTGGGGGCCGGCATGACCGATACAGAGGCCAGGGTTACAGTAGACGCGGCAGGTCTTCGTGACGCACGAGATCTGCATTTTGCGGCGAAGTGTCCTGACTCACCGCACTGCAGACACCGTCTGTCTAGAGCAGGACATCGCTCTGACCGCCGGTGGTCGCGCCCACATCGTGGGCAGTCTTCGATGTATGCCGTTCCCGAGTCCCGCTCTTCCCCGAGCCACTCGGCTCGGTTGTTTTGCCGGCGGTGCTGAATCGGCCGCTCTGCCGCGCCCTAGGCGGGGCCGGCGGACCTGGCTTGCGGCGCGGCACCCGAACGGCGGCTATGGCTGCGGCACGCTGCCACGGCTGCGCCCATAATCTCGCCCGCGTCACGTGATACGGCCTCCTCTCATCTACATACGAGTATAGCTTGGGCCAATGAAAGTTTCTGAATAGAATACAGCCTTTTGATCGTGTCTATGTCACGCAGACCGATTACAACTCGATCACGTATCAAAGATTCCCGGCACGTCGGACAAAAACCACACTGGCTGTTTTTTTCTCTTAAGTCTCTCAAAAAGTCATCTAATGACTCACCATCGTGTTGCTCGCGAAGATTGAATGTCCACCGTTGCAACACTTCATTGATCTGCCCGCACGCATATGCTTGTAATTGATCCAATATCAACGATATATCATTTCGATCACTGTCGGCGATATCCAGATTTGTGGCGACTTTCAACACCTCGTGAGATAAACATGACCGCAGCACGGCCATCTGTACCGCCGTCGGCTGCGCATGCAGTCCAGATAACAGGACGAAGTCGTCCCATCTCAAACGCCATGTCTTGAATCTCTCCCCGCGGTCTGTCGCGAAGTCAAGCTTCTCTGGTTGCGTAGCTTTTGAAAGCCATCATCAATGTCTCTGGGGGTAGCCACAGGCAAAAGTTGCTGTTCAGGTCGCGAATCCTGCTCCGGCTGCGTCATGGTTCGGTTCCATCCGAGTCCGCCGTAGGGCGCGATGCACACACCAGGAAGTCAGAACGAGAACTGTATTGGACTTACATAGCTTAAATGAGGGGACGACCACGGCGACATCTACTGGTGGTTAACTCAACCACTGCAGTACCTAATGGTTTTGATGGCAGTCTTTAGTGTGGTCTATTATTAGGATTTTGACCATTAGGACCTAGTGGACCTAATGGTACCTAATGATACCTAATGGTCATAATGGTACCTAGTAGTCCTAATGGTTCTTTAAGTCCAAAGATAAGCAAACGCTGAAAGTTTCTTTAAAATATCTGTACCAGTTAAAGCTTGACGACTTGTCGAACGTTTGTTTTTTAGGTGACCTCACTTGGCATAGACTAACTCGTTGGCCATAGAAGAACTGACTTCAAACGTTTGACACAACATGCTAAATCGACGTTGGAAAGGGTATGCCAAATTTCGGCGCGTTGCCGCGATAATGAAGTCTTTCACTATCCGCGAAAAATCTGAGGGTGTGGGTGGCATTCAAGACCATCCACCACCCCCAAAAAAAAACGGCGCGGGTTATAGTTCGCCAGGTGAACTTTAAATGTATGGATTCTTAGGAGCGAATTCGCCGATCCCTAATAAGTTCATCACTTCATTGTGTATGTTGTCACCATCATCCCCTAAACAAAACTTCTTAAAGTGTAAAATTTTGTGGTTGGGAGACATTTTGGTCCCTCTTCATGTCGCTTGGAGGGGGAGGGGTATGGCCCCCATGTCTCTCTCCCCTAGATCCACTAGCACATAGGTCCTGTGAGATTTTCCGAGGAAACATGAAACAAATTTCACGACAATCTCTGCATGTCTAAAGACTGCCATCGAAACCATTCGGAATATTTTTTATACTAGGAAAGCGACACTGAACCACCAGATTCCGAATGGAAACTCCGATTGGCCTGGTCAGAATACCATTAGGACCATTATGATTACTACACCATCAGGTAAATTCCATTAGGAAATATTCAAACCATTAGGAACCATTGAAACCACTAGGAAAATCCGAATGGTTCCTAATGGTTTCTAATGAAATTTTTATCTAGGGCCGAGACGGTTTTGGGTTTTGGGGGCTTTTTGCGTCATTGTTGGGGCCCCAGAGTGATTAATCATGTACGGATTGTTTTTCGTTACTCCGGCTTCATTTGTTTTGGTCTCAATGAGTCTGTTGTAGAATGCTACCAACCGGTGTGCACATAGAATGATTTTCATGGTCGGGCCGTCAATTTTTGGAACCCCCATGCTCAGCGTGATTTTCAGTGGCCCCGGCCGGATCTATTGACTGTGCACATAACATGACTGGCTGCACATGTCTGCGCCCAATATTGGTTTCTTAGTTATGAAAAAGATTGTTGGCTTTTAGAGAGAGTACAACACAGAGCTACACAAATGGTTGATAGTATAAGCAACCTGGCATATGAGGGAACATTGAAGAAGTTGAATATGTTTTCACTTAGATATAGAAGGCTGAGAGGATATCTCGTCGAGGTCTTTAAATTTGTCCATGGTCAGGTGAAGGAATATCTCAGGGAGATGTTTGACTTTAACCCGCCCCTTCTCTCCGGTCAAATCCTCTCGAGGTCGTCAAAGTGTCGAGGTCGCTAAAGCTTGCGCTATGGATCCAAGCAAATGACGTCGCGCCCAAAAAGATCACATTGGACAGTAAAAAAAGTCGCGTCGCAGCCCTTCAAAATTACACTGCAGGCCCAGAATGACGCGCCGGGGTTCCAAAAGTTGCAGCTGCTCCAAAAAAAATCAATTTTTAACCGGAATATCACTATGATACAAAAAATATGCTCCTTCAGTGGCCAAATTGACATCTCAAAGGGGAAAATGCCCCCAAAATTATGAGAGGGATAAGCTCCCAAGAATCGTTCCCGGGCTCCAAAAGTCGCACTGGGGCCACCAAAATTCGCGTCGGTCCACCAAAATTCGCGCAGGAGTCTCCAAATAAATGGGATGGGCCCCGGAAAACTCGCTCCGAGGCTCGAAAACTTGCAACAGGAACCACCAAAATCGCGTTGGGGCAGCACCTAAGTAAAACGCGTCCCACAATCTCGAACTGGTCCCTCATTATATCGCGCTCGGGAACCACAATTCTCATCGGTAGTCCCGTCGAAGGTCCCCAAAAATTAGCGTCTACAAGATGTAAGCACAGTGTGACAAAACCGAATCGATATCCGACAAATAATCAAGCTAGAGCCCTCCAAAATAAGGATAGATTCTACAAAATAAATGTTCGGGTCAGGAAAATGGCTCTGGAGCACCGAACATATTACCAGATGCCTTCACAAATTGCATTTGGCACCAAAAAACATACCTGATACCGAAAAATCGAGGTGCGAGTGTCAGTGTGAATGACATGCCCAAGGTGTCAGTGCTAATATGGCACCACCATCACGAGAAAATGTGCGCTGTTTATGCGTACATGCGTACAGTATTACCATTTAGACTGATCATACCGTTCAGACTCAGCAAAAACATGTTTTATATAGCACAAAATACCAGTTAGAGATATTCTTGAATCGCAGCACATCAGGCACATAAAATAGCATTTACCGTTCCTGATTAGCGTCTGACGCACAGCACAAGCCATCAGTGCCGAAGCCAGCACGCGGCCGTCGTCCATCCTCGGGATGGCAACCCGATCACCAACATCCAATGATGCAATGAAGACGGTCACCAGCAGCGGTAGCATATAGCCTGTGAAGAACAGGTACGGAGATCACGTGCTGCTGATAAAGATAAATGTAACACAATGGTCCGAATATCACTGAAGCCATTTTATCACCGAATTTAGCCACGGCAATCTAGCATCTTCGCACGCATATTGAGCCCCTCGCCAGGTTTTTTTCTTCGGTCACGTTATACTTGCACATACATGAGATGGTGTAACTTCGGTTGGTACTAATTCACGCCCTGGAAAGCCTCTGAAAATAACGCGCACTGGAGGGGGCGGATTCTGCCCACCGCCGCCCCCGAAGATGAAATTTACGTTGAAGATATCGCTTGGAAAAGTGTCCTACCTTCGGACAATTCATGAGCACATTGGACAAGGCATGGCAGAATCCATTGCATCTGAGGCAGTCGTGAAGCAGTGTGATGGCAGTTGTTGCGCTTCCCGGAAGGTCACGGATCTAGTGCAGGTCAAAGCCAGGTCATTTTCCCTCATGATCCTGGAGGACCCTCCGACTCCGTGTCAATGCCATTTTTAAACGACCATTGATACAACTGTACAGATTAAATCGTGCAAGATACAGTAAAAATTTCGCACTCTAGCATTAACAGTCACACTCACGCATTCTTTCACTTAATCGTCTACTCATTCACTCAATTTCAAATATTCTATCCACTCTTATACGTCCTTCTTTTCTTTCTTTTTCCTTCTTTAAATTTGCCTTTTTGGTGTGTGCTCAGTTCATTTGTTGCACAGAGACGGCTTGATTTTGAATTTGAGATCAAACATTCCTTAAACGCGGGGAGTTTCCTCTAGAATATCATTTGTTTCTTCATAGCGTTGCACTCATATCCGAAATAGAGATCACCAACAAATCCAGAGCACCGGCTAATAATTCGCTTTTGGCGCTCTGCAACCAGTGCAGTTGATATGCGAAACCCTAATTGGAAATTAATACCTGAGAATAGACCAGTTGGCGCCACCTTTATGGAACTGCCGTTTTAGTGGTTGTGAAGACTCGACAGACCTGATTTCTGGTCGGTCCGACAGACCGACCCTTCGGACCGACATGTTTGGTCGATCCGACAGACACATCCAGTCCGTCCGACAGCCACGTCCGGTCCGTTCGGCAGGCACGTCCGGTCCGTCCGACAGGCACGTCCGGTCCTTCCGACAGGCACGTCTGGTCCGTCCGACAGGCACGTCTGGTCCGTCCGACAGGCACGTCCGGTCCTTCCGACAGGCACGTCTGGTCCGTCCGACAGGCACGTCTGGTCCGTCCGACAGGCACGTCTGGTCCGGTCAGTCCGACAGGCACGTCCGGTCCGTCCGACAGGCACGTCTGGTCCGGTCCGTCCGACAGGCACGTCTGGTCCGTCCGACAGGCACGTCCGGTCCGTCCGACAGGCACGTCCGGTCCGTCCGTCAGGCACCTCCGGTCCGTCCGACGGATACGTCCGGTCAACTCGCCATATTCTGGGCGCTACATGACCAACCCAGTCGATACGCCACTGAGCCCAAAACACCAATCGACCCTCCAGATCCGCCCAATGGCGTTCGTCTCATTTGCACACGGAGAGCTCTGCGCGGGAAACACTACGGTGTCGGTATTTATTGACACCATCCTGAAGTGCAATCGTTTATGTTTGATACTGCATGTTCCTCATTCATCATATCACTTGAGCCCGTAGGTGACCGCACACTCGAAATCATCGCGGGCGCGCACCACACAGCACTGAGGTAGCTGGCTGTGGAGAGAATTAATCGGTTTGTTTTCGTTGTTACATAATTGCCGCGGGGCCGCCAGTGGTCGCGTTCATGCTTGGTTTGGAGAAGGACAGCAGTCCGTGGCCCGCGCGTGAGATAGCAGGTATAAGCAGTACCGTGAGGGATAGCTGCCGGCGGTAAAATTGAAGGGGAAAAGAGCGGGTATAGAGTAGTGAAAAGCGTTATATATCAACACAGGATAGCCGATGCAACTCTCCCCATTAATTATGTTTTGAGCCAGTGTCAACTAAAGTATTAAGACCGAACCCATGCAAGAAGAAACAGCGCTGACAGTCTGATTCGAACATCGATTTTCACTTCCAACTTCACTTCCAAAGGCCGTATTCTCAAGCAGTAACTATCGGATGGGCAGTTGAATCAAGTGTGATTGGTGTGAAAAGTTGACCCTTTGGAACGGTCCTACCCGACTTCAGCCAAAATATGACTTTTCAACTTTTAATCGAAACCCGAGCTACTCTGGCCATATATACGGTGCCGAGATCGGTTGTGACCCATATGGGATCTGCGGCATTGATTGTTCGTGCATGCTCGTAACCCGTCCGGTCTCGGGGGTCCTCAACCGCTTACTCAGGTTCTTTTCGCGGATAGTGGACGAACGGCGCGCGGAAGCGCGCCCAAATTTTGCATACCTTTTTCCACATCAATTTGGCATGCTGTTTCAAAATTTTGAAGTCAGGACGTCTAGGGTCAACGAGTTAGTCAAGGTCAAGTGAGGTCACCTCCAAAAGAAGTTAAACCAGTCGTCATGCTTTAACAGATACAGATATTTTAATGAAACCTTTAGCGTTTGCTTATCTTTAGGGATGCAACAAAACGTACGAGTGAATTTTTTTTAATTTTGTTTTTGACTACATATAAATTTGGCAAATTGCAGTTCAAATAGAAAATTCTGGCTAAAGTAAAAAAAAATTATAAGGAAAATTTGACTTCCAACAACGTTTCTCGGCCTGCTCTATCCATTGGAAAAGAAAGAGGAAATAAAACTTTAAAAACACAAAATTTTGAAATTTCAAAAATATACAATTTTTATTTTGTGGACTAAAAAATATGCCCCTGGTCGATTTCACTGTCCTTTTCTGCTTACAAATAAACTATTATCTTTCATATATCACGAAAATGAACACCCCAGAGCAAAAAACATAATGTAAGACGTGAAAATTCGTGAAAATCTAGCCCTTCTGGTGACGTCACTTTTGGGGAATTGTTTTTGGGGTGGATCCGCACCCTACTCGTCGAGCGCTTTCCGATGACACCTCTTTCGTTTTCGTGCGACGCTTAGTTTGGATTTTAGAGGGGGTTACTATCCCCCCCCCCCCCCCCGAGACGGGGTGTGAGAATCTGACGGGAGAGACGGCGCTGGTTAAGATAGGCACACGCGAATGCCATGGGGGGGGGGGGTGGCCTCGAATCTCCATACGTGGTGTATGTCGCCCTCCTGATATTTACCATTCCACCAAGAATAGGTCCCAATGGATTGCAATATATGCCTTACTTGTGCACACTCCACGGATGGTAAGTTCTGACAAACTTGCATAACGCTGGTCTGAATACAGGTTGCCAAAGCTAAAGCTGAATGGTCTTGGCAAGAACACAAACACGCGCGCGTCCCTACGGCTCCATGTGACAGCAGCATCCGCTCGGCATGGTCATCACGTCCGAGAGCAGCACGTCAAATAGCGTCTGCACCATCCGCCAGCGCACGGTGGAGCCGACGTGCGTGGGGTCGAGACACTCGTGGCGCACGTCGCCGACATGCGGCTTCGTGCGCCAGCTGACGGGCAGGCACGCGACGTGGTAGAACCGGACTGCATCGGCCACGCCGGCCGACCACAGGTTCAGGCCGGCCACCCGGCCGGACGTGCTGTAGAGCGCCGCCGTCACGGCCAGCAGTGTCGCCGTGACGGACGACTTCCGGCCCTTGATCGGCTCCGTCATGTACTGCTCCTCGAGCTTCCAGAGCAGGCGGGTGGCGGCCGCCAGCCGCGCCAGCGGCCGCCGCAGCTTCGCCTGTCTGTCGGCGAAGTGCTGCACCCAGTGCGAAGGCGGCTGCGCCAGGATGGCCTTGTGGCGGACGGCGTACCAGGTGCCGCCGTTGATCACCACCAGGTCGGCGCAGCGGCCCAGCGCACACTGGTCGGCCAGCTGGTCCAGCTTCTCGGCGAACCAGTCGGACGGGTAGGGCCGCCACCAGAACTCGCTGCGCATGTGCTTGCCCGTGTCGATGAGGCTGCAGCTCACCGCCGCCGCCACCCAGTCGCCGCTGCTGTCGTTGGCCGGCTGGGCCGCCGGCACATTGATCTCGACACAGTTGTCAGGCACGGCCGGCACGCGCAGACGCGCCGACGCGTCCGGCGGGCCCACCGTGTCGAACTGGCTGTGCGTGCCGGTGATGTTGAAGTCGCGCCGGAAGCTGTTGAGGCCCATGTGCGCCTTGACGCTCTCCTGCAGGATGCGAACACGACTGTCGCCGACGAACACGACTCGGACGGGTCGGCCGCGCCGCTCGGCCAGCCGCTGCAGGCCCAGCTGCAGCTGGCCCAGTGTCCACTGGCGTCTCGCACAGAGGTCGGCCACCGGCGGCTCCCAGGAGAAGCGTACCTGGCCGAGCTGCAGCACCCTCCGACACTGGTACCACGTGTCGTCCGGCGGCAGCGAGTACCACGGCCGATACACCAGCAGCGTCACACACGTCGCCACGCCGATTGTCAGCAGTCTGCTCCTGCGGTACCACATTGTTGTGCTGAGGCGGCCGCTTCCACTGACGTCCCTGCTCTGCCGCGCCGGCCTCTGCCGCTGACGGCAGAGCATTGCCGCTCGGAAAAAAATCCTACCGCTCTAGCGGCCAGACGGCGAACTATTCCGGAACTCAGTTTATCCAGGCTTATCCCGGCACAGTAGGTACTTACGCATCGTAGCGTTTCAATCTATGTTTCACAAGACTATCAGTTGCATTCTGACTTCGGTTTTTGGTTGACGGGTAGTGGGCTGGACAAATTGACAATATATGGTTGTCAATACAATGTGGTTCATGGTATTTATTATTTACACGATCTACATGATTCTGTGTCTCATTTTTCTTATCCTTATGTTTGTGCTTTGATCCCAACAACAAATATTTGTCATGAGAATCTCCATTGATCGATGGAAGTGGCCGGATCTTTAAATGGTTCATGCGGCATCACCCAATGCATGTCTGCAATGATGGATCCTGAGCTTGGTAGTGCTGTTTGCTCATGCAACCTTGCAGTGTAGTTTTCACGGAGCGTGGCAACTGACTGGGTGCATTTGACCAGGCAGCGACCGTGTTGGTGATTTCGCTTGTTGTGTGTTATAGCAGTGACCGTATTCGCATTCGCATCTTCAACCATGCAGTTATTTTACTTGCGGGTCCAAATATCGTTCGTTGGAATGCCAAGTGAACAAACTGGTGTAGGGGCCTCTGTCGTCGGCGGAGTGTGGAGTGTATAGGGGGGGGTGAACCGTGCTTGCGATTCCTCTGGGGTCATGTGAAAGGAAACCTTAGCCAAACTGGGTGAAGTCACTCGTTAACTTTTGGGCGTCAGTACGTTGGATTTGTGTTTAGGTAATTTTCCTGCGGTCATGCCTTTCCGATGCTGCCTGGGGCCTTCGGGATGTTGTTGTTTTTTCTGGACCGGTGACTATCTGGAATTCTCCACTGCTCTACGGCCGCTGACATCGTGTGTGTGTGTGTGTGTGTGTGTGTGTGTGTGTGTGTGTGTGTGTGTGTGTGTGTGTGTGTGTGTGTGTGTGTGTGTATGTGTGTGTGTGTGTATGTGCGTGTGTGCGTGTGCGTGTGCGTGTGCGTGTGCGTGTGCGTGTGCGTGTGCGTGTGCGTGTGCGTGTGTGCGCGCGCGCGTGTATATGTGTGTGTGTGTGTGTGTATATATGTGTGTGTGTGTGTGTGTGTGTGTGTTGGAGTTTGACCAGCCTGCCACCTTTTGGTAATTTCGGCTGTTTCCGGCGTTGTGTGGAGGTGTAAATGAAGCTGTGGGTTATGGTGTGAGAGCATCGTTGGCGGGGAAGTGGAAGAAAGGATTAACAAAGTTTGTTTGTTGAGGGGTGTCGGAGTAGAGTTAAGGCTGCCTTCGAGTTAACAGAGCACAATTGAGCAGAATTCAGTCGAGCTGCCTTCGAGATGAGGAGGTATATCTGGTCGGAGTCTGAAGATGATACAGTAGTGAAGTGTGAAGAGTTGCCAATCCGGACGGTGCTAATTTAGGATATGGGGTGTTGTATAGGGGGGGGCAGGGCATCGCCCAATTTTGTAGACATTGCGGGAACATGAAGTCGTATAAAATTGGAGTGGCGTGTTTTTATGTGCCTTTTTTCTCTTTTTTTAACGTACATTTTATTTTTTCCTTCTTTCTTTCTTTTCCCTTTTCCCTTTTTCATCTATCACAGTTTACCAGTTTGCGTGTGAGAGAGAAAGAGAGAGAGAGAAAGAGAGAGAGAGAGAGAGAGAGAGAGAGAGAGAGAGAGAGAGAGAGAGAGAGAGAGAGAGAGAGAGAGAGAGAGAGAGAGAGAGAGAGAGAGAGAGAGAGAGAGAGAGAGAGAGAGAGAGAGAGAGAGAGAGAGAGAGAGAGAGAGAGAGAGAGAGAGAGAGAGAGTGAGAGAGAGAGGAAGATATGTTCGTGTGGCGTCGTTGAGGAGGGTAGTGAGGTTTAGTGGGACGCTGTTTGTGGTACAGTAGCTTGTGATACGCTGTCTTTGGTTGCTGTATTTGGTGCAGTACATGAACATGTGTTTGATTGTAGGTGTTCGTTGACATATTGTGCGCTGTGGTCCGATGCGTAACAGTGTCAGCATTCTGTCTTTAGTCTTTTCTTGGTGTTGCGATTGGTGGTGCGCCAGTGCTCGTATTTTGCGTGTATTTCGTGGAGTTGTCTTATTGCTGTGTTCCATGTTTGTTGAATGTGTTCGTCGATTCTCTGGTGTATTGTGGGGTAATGGTCGGATTGTAGGTATGGGCAGTGTGGGGTTTGTTGCAGTGGTGTGGCTATGTTTTCTTCGGTGTATGCGTGCTCGTTGCCGTTGCCTTGTATGTTTGTGTGGCTTGGTATCCAGAGGAGAGGTGGTCGTTGTTGAATGTTTAATTTTTATATATGTGCAGCATTTATATGTGCAGCAGTTGATTTTGCGTCTGTGGCTATGATGTATTCAATGTTTGTGATGTAGATAGTGGAATATGCCGGAAAGATTGCATACATTTCTGCTGTTTATGTGAATGCTGTGTCGGGCAGGATGACGGTGCTCTCAAGGGTACAGCACCACCGCTGCATCCGTCTGTTGTGTTGTGTGTGATTTTGAGCCGTCGGTATAGACGACATTGTTATGTGCGCATTATGATATTCATTGAAGAAAAAGTTGTATTTCCGTGTCTGTGTGTGCGCGCTTCGGTTGGTCAATGCGGAAGAGTGTTGTGGGTGTTTGGTGTTTCCACCACGCAGTGGATTGTGGGGGTGGTTTTGATGCGAGGAGTGTGATGTGTGCACTATTTGCATGTTGGTGAATGCGTTCGATGCGAATTTGTGGTGCGTGAGTGCATGGGTGTTGTCTAATGAGTTGTGTTTTGCAACAATGTGATGCCGCATTCATCAACACGCAAATAGGCTAAGCATACTATGAAAAGATTTGGAAATATAATTATCAACTATTAACTGTGAACAAAATGGAAAAGGATTTGGGAAAAAATAAAAAGATACGTTGCAAATGAAAAAGAAAATGAACAAAACAATCAGAAAAAAAAACAAAAACAAAAAACAGATGAAGCTACGTTCAAAAAGAAAAAGAAAACAAAGCCACCATCCCCGAATCGCTCTGATATTCTGTTCTTGAAGTTTTCAAACACCATGGCAATGCCTCGACCCCCTCCCCCACAATACCCCATGCCCCAACTTTGCACCGTCCTGACTGGAAACTCTTCACTAATGCATCATGTTCTGCCTTCGACCACTTCTACCATTTCATATCTACAACTCCACTGAACTCTGCTCATCCCTACACATTTAACTTCAAGATGATCGCAACTCTACTCCGACACATCTCAACAAGTCAGCTTTAGTATTCATTTTTTCGTCTAGATCCCTAACTACAATGCTCTTCACACCCTATCACCCCGCATCTAATGCCAACACAGATACATATACACACCTACACACACACACACAGAAACAGCCAAAATCACCATCAACGGGCAGGCTGGCCAAATTCAACACACACGCACGCACGCACGCACGCACGCACGCACGCACGCACGCACGCACGCACGCACGCACGCACGCACGCACGCACACACACACACACACACACACACACACACACACACACACACACACACACACACACACACACACACACACACACACACACACACACACACACACACACACACACACACACACACACACACACACACACACACACACACACACACACACACACACACACACACACACACACAAACACTGATTGAGTACTACCTGGACGTCGGTGCCGTTCGGATTAAGCAGGTTGCTACAGTAAATTATACCCTGGGTTACTTTCAAATTCACCGCCAGCCAAGACCCAGAGTCACCTAGCTGCCCACCGCCGGCCGTACAGCACAGCGTCGGACCTGAACGGTATCCATTGCTCTCCATCCCCAGGCCATTCGCGCAGCCCATCTTATTGTCGTCTGTTTATAAAGTGACCAACAGCGACTGATCTCGGCGCAATGAGACAGGCGGAGAAGTGGTGACTAAGACAGACGGTAGTGAAACAGCTTGGTGCGCGAAACCTGCTTTTCAACCAACGAGAATGAGTGATTGCAGATCACAAACTGAAGCTTGGCAAGTCAGGCTTTAATTCGTATTTCAAGAAGTGTGCGGCATGAAAGCAAACAAATCCAAATGCCCACATCGCCCTGACGCACGCACGCAATTGTAATTGTCCTTGTCGGCCATTGCGGCCCACTCTGGCGAATGACCTTGATGAAAATTATATTAAGCTATTACGGTGAAGCGCATTTAAATAGTGCAATAATTATATAATTTCTCGGCGTAAGTAATCCTGGAACAATTGCATATGGGGATGCTCTATGCTGGTGAATATGAACAACATAGGCTGCAAAGAATTGACTCTGTCGCAATTGCGCACATACCATCAACACAGACTCGCTCCAAAAGAAAACAACAGCCGAAAAGCCCTGTCCAGTGTAAGGTGGCTTACATTCATTCTCCAACAAATGTTCCATGTTGCCCACTGAGCCGCGCGACGTTAGACCAGATCACGGCCACCAGCCTTGCCTAGACATGTTTTGAAGAAGCAGCCGAACAGTCGGACCCGTTGGACGCATACCTGCTCAGACAAACAATACAGGGGAGAAAGGCCGACCGACCTTGAAATCAGCGCATCAGAGATTCCCGGTCTTGTCCATCTAGAGGGCTGGCCCCTGCCGCGTGTAAAGTCGTGGGTCAATGACCAGCAGCCGATCCACCCCACATAACACCACAAGACGTCCACGCAATCTACACAAACACAAACAACTCATACAACTACATTGTGGGTAAGCAGTTCCAAACTTCCCAAGCAACTCAGACAGACCAAGCAATCATAATCAGACCACAAGCCAAAGCACAAAGCACCGCACAAGCGCCAAAACAAAACAGGCCCCGACACTACTCACCCACCCACTCAACACATGCACCACCCCCAATACCACATCGTTGAACACGTAAGCCATCACCAGCACCAGACCCATCAGAATCATCATTAATACCACTCGCGGTGGGAAAAACCTACGCTTTCATTTCGAAACCCTGACAGATTCAGACAACATGAGCAAAAAACAACAGCAAAATAAACACCACTTCTATCTACAACAAACTACACACCCGTGCCAAATCCTGCAGACACTGAACATCACCATTCACATAGTCTCTCCCTGCTCTACCCATGACGTGTATTTTTTTCAAATATAAAACTGACTAAAAAGCACAGAAAATAGATGATGAAAATATGACAAAAGGCCAAAACCAGAGCGAAAAAAGTTTAACAATGCAAAAAGGCCCACAGCAGTGTATGATGTGTATAATATGTGGATGTTTTTTAAATGGTCATGATGACGCGACCCCCATACTGCTCCGGCACCGCCCGGACCACGGCCTCTCAACTAGACTTCTCTTCATTCGTAAACGGCCGATATTACCTCAAGATGGCAGGCTGGTCAAACACAGCAACGACAACATATCCTTCCGTACTACTGTAATCACTTTCAAACGTCGTGCGTTGAAACGAGACTCCTCGGTTTCGCACGTCTCCACGTTCCAGCGACAGTTTCTCGACAGCAAGAGTTCGATCAACCTGCCGCCACCCGCCACCAGCCACCGGCCAACTACCACCAACACACCATACACCTACACACACACAACTACACACCACAACACATCTCCCGACTCCAGCTTCCCCTTTGCACTGGACTCTGCACCTTTCGTTGCACTTTGTCTCTTCACACCCTCTGCGAATTTAAGACTCGCAGACCCGGAGCCCAACTTCAACTTCATCTACAACTTCACCTTGAGCTAAGTGCTCTAGTGTTTCTGTGCTTCTGTAACGTCTTCATCTACAGGCTACGGTAGGTTCGGCGGTGCTGTCACCCCTCCCAGCTGTGGCCCCCTCCAACTCACCCCCGGTTTTCCCTCTTGTGCCTTCTGCACGATCTCTTCTACTCTTTCTAATCATGCTCCCTTCAAGCACAGTTTCCGATTTCTTTGTGTTCTCTTCTACTTGATCTGCCCTGATTTTGAAACAGCCTGGCTTTCTGCACGCCCTTCCGTACCGTCCGCCTGTGACGCGGCACTGCACTGTAAAGCACGCATCGACACCGGCTCACTCTTCTTCAACACCACACACAACATAATCACATGCGACATCACACCCAACAAGCACCACGCAACATGAACACTAACACATCACACCCATAGGTGTTGTTTTACTTTGTTGTTTATGTGTTGATTATTGAGAGGCAAAGTGCCACATGATTAATTTAGATATTAGATGTGGCTGTTTAATCAGCGGAATCCGCCCGCTTCTGTTTTTAGATTTGCTCATAAACGGGAAGAGATATTGTAATGTAATGTTGTGACATAGTTTTTAAAAAATCGATAAGCGCAATGTATGTATGTAACACAAACTCGAAATCCGTTAGTAATATAAGAATTGCATGGGCGCGAAATCGGCCGACCATGCGGCGGGCGGAGAGCGTTCAAGGTCACAAAGGCTATGTCGATACAGTGAAGCGGCAGTGCGGTGATTCAGTCGGTCACCTCCTTTGACCTTAGCCCGCGCCGTACCGGTGGGGGTCTGCATATTTTGCATATTTGCCTATTAGAATTCAAATAAAAGATTCTGGCTAAAGTAAGCATTTTTTTTGGAAGTTGACTTCCAACAACGTTTCCCGGTCTGGTCTATCCATTAGAAAAGGAAAGTGAAAGAAAACGTGAAACTCAAAATTTTGATATTTCACAAGAAATATTTGGGGGGGGACCATACAATAACTTGTATGGTCCGCACACATGCGTGATGGCGAACAAGTGATGTATTATTAATATCTTATATTGCTCGGGAGCCCCTCGGATCATCTGGGTAGCAACTGTCGGCGCTTGACGTGCATCGAACCATGACAGAACCTCAATAATGTCAGAAAGCTTCATGGCAAAGGGTAGAAAATGACAGTGTTGGATACCTATAAAAGTAGTTGAGTATGGCATCAGAGGGCAATTGATTCCATGCTGGTTTATTTGAGACCATTAGAAATTAATTCGCTAATGTAGAACATCTGATACACAACTAAAATGAATACGATGTGATAATTCGAGACAGATATCCTGGAGTTGAGTGCAAACATGACATAGTTAGATAGATGTAAAAGTAGTCGAGTATGGCATCAGAAGGCAACATATTTTATGTCTGTTTAATTGAGACCATTGGAAATTAATACGCTTATTTAGAACATCTGATATACAACTTAAATGAATGCAGTGTGATATTTCTAGACACACATCCGGGAATTCAACGCAAAAATAACAGCATTCACATATATAAATGCAGTCGAGTGTGGCATCAGAAGGCAACTCATTATATCCCGGTATATTTTGGACCATTGTAAATCAATTTGGTAATGTAGAACATCTGAATTTAAAGAGAATATAGAATTTAAAGGAAGACAACGTGATAATTTGGGACACAAATTCTTGAATTGAGTGCAAAAGCGACAGGGAAGTTATTTAAGATGATATAACAATGTAACACGTTCGATTTTCGCTCAGTTAAGAACATTGTAAATTGTCACCACACCACACAGAATGTGCATGACGCATTTTTATCACAAGACGTTAAGTGACTAATTGCTCCAATTTCGCTTTAAGGACAATTTGACGGGGTGAAATGACATGACAATAAAATGTACTACAAAGCATAAGAGAGCCTGTTTCAATGTTTCAAAGTTGACCATTGGAATCACTTGCACCTTCCATAGAAACCAGAATATAGCGTTAATCAGAGCAAGCCCACTCTGGTGGTGCTCTTTTACAAGCCCACCACCAGAGCGGCGCCACCCATATTATGTCCGCTCATGACGCCTAACGTGTTTGAGTGAACCCCCGAATTTTTCACCCAGATGCGTCCGGAAAGCTCGAGTGCACCCCACCCGTGAAATTTGTTAGCTAGAGGCGCCTCTCTAGAGCCCAAGTTCCCCTCGTGGCAATTTCTGAACCTGCTCCTGCCCGGTGGGCTGTCTTTTCCTTCCGAGGGAAGCCTATGGCCGAAAAAAATCCGAGCGGGATCCATTCGAGAGCACTGGAGAGGTGCCTTTTTATCTCGGAGGGGGCTTTTAACTAAGGAATTATATCGAGTGCATTCGAGCGTTCTCCGATGAGCTTCTTTTCCCGGCCGGAAGACCGGCCACCTTCCATAGAAGGCAGACACATGCCCCTAGTTACCCTCTCCTGTATCTTCCCCTGACTTCTGCATCTGCAAGCCAGCAGCTGGCCGCGTTCTGGCTATCACAGTTTCCTTCCTCCTTTTTCCGAAGAAGACAGACCTCTAGCCGATGCAGACGAACTGTGCGTTTCGGGTGGCTGCAATTCAAGAAAACAGCACCAACTTCGACCTGCTGGTGACAAGCCTTTCTGTATTTATCACAACGGAGATGCAGATATTATCACGGCCAAGACTCCCAATTTCAGATCCTTATTGACGCCTAGAGGCATAGGTCACTCCCTGAAGCCTTATTGCCACGTCAGCAGTTCGGGGACTAGAGGCTCGTTCCAACTGCCCCTGTGTATGCACCGAGAGCTGGGTACAACAGGCGGTGTACCACATGTCCGTGAGCTGTTGAAGACTATTTCTTCAACGGCTGCCGCAGGCTTTGGTAGCATCATCGCTTCCGTCAGAGGAAGCTCCTCTGAACCAACTGGCTGACGCAGCCGAATAATTCTTGGAAGCCTCGGCTTCAGGCCTGGTGTCAGCATTGGCGGCAAGATGCTTGGCAGCGCAGACAGTGCCAGTCGGCGCAGTGTCTCCGGAACACAGTACGCTGGCCGCACAACATGATATCATTTTAGTGCCCCTATCAGTCATCTTTTTGTTGACCAAAAGGGGAAAGTGGTCCGAAAATACCTGGGCTGCATCGCAGGTGGCATGCACCATAACTAGTGCTAGTCCTCTTGAATTTAAATGCATCGAAAAAGCTTCCAGCGCATATTTTTTAACCCAAACTGCTCAGGCATTGGCTTTGCCCCCCCCCCCCTTCGTCAGCCCAGGCATAGGCCGCAAATAATGGGCGAGGGGCACGTGCCTTCTCATGGCGTCGGAAGAAATGAGGGGAAAGGCCGTTAGTAATCTCCCATAGGAAAACTCATATATTGAAGTCCATAATGCGACCATCGCCCGATGGCCAATTTCAGTTGTTTACCGCGAATAAAAGTGGTCCAGGTGCTGGAGGGACAAGTGGCACCTTATATGCAAATTGCTGATTTATGAGACATATCGAAGGACTACCTGCTGTGGTCATTGTCGAAGAACATATTCAATAAATATTTGACGCTATCAAAAATGTATGACGTGAATTTAAAGTGTATTTAGGTTCACAAATACGAATATTTATATTGTTATTCATGTTTATATTCATTGCTAGTCTGCCGGGAATCAACACCAGAAACCAAATGAGTTCGCCCTGGAATAGAAAGGATCGCTACAGCACGTCCACAACTTCCCACTTGTCGTGCTCGGGTGTGTCACAACAAGCACTTTTGGAACGTTGAAAAATAGTAAGCAAAACATAATCTGCGTCGCGTGAAATACCGGTATTCACCGGCACATACACGGAGACACATTCGTATAGCGAAAACAATCGAGGGATGTGTTTACCATGCCTGCTTTGCCCTGACGAAAATCTTCTTATACGCCTAACCATGCCCTTCATTTGCAATTAGACTTCCATGCAGCACTGTGCACAGCAATTGTATGCTACATTGAATGAGACGTAAAGCGCTACTAGCGATTTATGTCGTTCATTCGTCTGAGATGAACACATAAAATGCAGCTTGTTAATCACTTGTAATATTGTACAGTTGAGGGCAACATTTCATTTCCTTTTCTATCTCAGTCACAAAAAATGACTTCGGTGAATATCAATCTACTGGATCGGTGAACTAGTGCCAGACCCAGCGTGCCACGGCGGCACTGGAGGCGGGCAGCGACTCATTGTCAGCCAACAGGCGCGCTCAACAGACGGTACCGCTGCCACCGCGCTGTCGCTGTCTAGTGTTGCCCTGTGATACCTCGGATCCGAGCGGGATATTTGCGACGAGTTGTACTGATCCCTGCGTCGGCCGACTGCCATAGGGTGGGACCTATATTGAGACCTGTAGGCCACTCCGCTGTGGTACGGCGGGACCTTTACTGAGATGTGTGTACCAGCACGCTGTGGTACGGCGGGAACTTTACTGAGGTGTGTGCACACAGCAAGGGAGGCAAATTAAGGACCAAAAGCCCGGTCAGAGAACCCGGTTAGGACCGACTGGATTTGTATCGATCTTTTGACTATATGCCGCGCTTTCAACCGGTCTGTCGGTTCACTAAAAAGGACGGTTCAAATCCTAATGATCGTAATCATGCGACTTGTCAGGCCCATTTTTACATTCCATTGATCAATTTTGTCATTTGGATTCAACAATCTGATTAAAAATGCCTAAATAACTCCAAGATATTTGGGAAACAACTTGTTGAAAACAGTAGTTGATCAATGCCATCGATAATAACGTCAAACATGTCCGTGATATGCAGCTTTAAGAGCATGATTTGTAACTGCAATCATTGCGAACAAATGTTTCAGTTGTTTTCACTAGATACCAATCGATATAATATGGTTGGAGCCACGCTAAAATGTAAAATGCATGATAAACAGATGTTGTTGTAACACATGGCCTCATTGGAATGTGGATTCCGTCACCACTTAAGATCTTAGTTCCTCTTATACTTTGAGTAACGAAATGCTCAGGGTAAATGGGTGGAATTGCGTGGAAATTTCATGACCTTAGGTGAATAACTTCAAGGTAAAATAAGGTCACATATGTTACATTTTGTTTTTGTTTTTTACGTGGCTTGACTTGACATTCTTATGGATCGATGTAATTGTGTTTATATGCTCCAAAATGGACTTCAGTGATACTTTGGACATGACATATGATGTAATACCGATGACCGGTACGGTATTTGACCTCAGGTCAACTATATATCGGCACTTTATCAGATAAGTTATCGGTTCCAGTCACCGGAACCGAGCCGGCGCAATCTGCTTCACGATGCAAGAGCTGAAGAACACGAATAAAGCATGAAAACACTTAGGCTTATAATAGCAAAACAATAGCTTTCAGGATGTGCATGTGGTAACATGTTAAATGGCATGAATCGCATTACAGTCATCTGCATTGATGGAAACTTTCCAGTTGGCCAAGCATGGTTCCATTCGCCTGTTATGAACTTGACCTGGCGATCCCGGTGACTTAATATGGCCTTGAAACAATATAGCACGATAATGCACATCACACAAATCGCTAGCATTGCCAACAATACTTTCACTTTGCCATTGTACGGGAAGCACATCAACGCCGATTGTTGGTGTCCGGCGCTACGAAATTGTTTAATTTTGATGGTCTTTAATCCGAAACATGCTAGGCCGATTTTCTTCTTTTTTTCCTACTTTAACACTCGCACGTCCGGTGGTCCGTCCAACTTCGCATGTCCGGGGGGGGGGGCAGATGTCTGCCCCCTAAGATCTCTAGAACTATACTAACTAGCGACAAACGGAAAACGGCGTTGGATAGCTGGTGTCAGGCTCTATCGAAAGTGTTTCGGTCATTTTTTCACTCAGGTCAATATTCAGGTCACTGGGCCATCATAGGTCAAATTCGACCAGATCGGGTGGGACTCTCAGATATTGACACATATCTCAGGACCTGTAACAGATAGAAACAAACGGCGAACGCTATTTGACAGTCCTTGAAATGTGCTATCGACAATAGGCGGTGTGATTTAAGGTCAGGTCAACCGAAACTAGACCTCAGGTCAAGGTCATGAAGTAGCCTAGGGAGGGAATGTAATGTATCAATCGACACGCCTTGGCGATAGAAGCACAATGACGTTAATTTCAGCCTTCTAGCTCAATGCAGTGCAGTATAATATGCAGAAATGTGTAGTGATCTCAAGTGACCTCAGATGACCTTGGTGAGGTCACTGAGCAAAAATGTCACCGGTAACATTGTGCATAGCTTCCAACTACATGCCACAACCGTTGTGAGATCATTCCGAGAGCAAATATATAACCAGGAAACATTTGTATATTTTGCCATAGCCCTATAATGGGGAAGCCATGGCCGCGACCTGACCTAAAGTCAATGCAACGAAAAGAAAAACCTATATACATATTATGATACCTGATGAAATCATGATGTGACATGGTGATCTGACCAAAAATGACCCAAGGTTATTGTTGTTTGTTTATTGGTTGGTTCACGACACACTTTATGCACATTCACGGCTAATGGCGCCGCCCACACTGTTTCGCCGGTGGGCCGCGGGATTGGGAAATGTCCTGAGTGGCGCTAGAGTCGAACCCGGGACCATTGGTACCTGACCCAGGGTTAGAAATATATGAGGACATGGGGAAATAACTAATTGTACTGTCTTGATGTAATAGCCAAACGCGAGGCAACTTCACGGCCCCGAACAAGGGTCACTCGGGAGCGTCACGCTCCGACCGCGCGCAGCGGGACCCACACAACCGAGACCGCGGACTCACACAACCGCGCGGCGCAGGACTCACGCGAAGAGTACCCGCCAATCCCACGGCCGCCGCCCTGGCGGTGTCACTGCAATATCTAACGTGCTGTTTTCGCTGCCTAGATGTCGCCACACAACACTACATTATCCTCCCCTACGAAATAAGACTGGAGCGTGCCTACCTAAGCAACACAATTTCACGTGCTACAATTACAAATGAAGCGCTACGCTTGAACATTCCAAAGCCTCTTGGTACAACAGCACACCTAAATACTCGCACATTTGTCAAAATCGTATCGAAGAGGAGCCCGACTGACTCGACCAGATCTGGTTCTCACTGGTGTCTCGCGCTCGCTAGACGGCATCGCTGCCTCTTCTTGCTGCGCCTGGTGATGCAGTCGCGCCTGTTGACCCAACTGCGCATGTCGGCCTCCGCCGGACATCTCGTCCCCCTCAGGAGTCTCCACCGGTGTCGGGGTCTGCTCCCTGGAGACAGTCTCTGCTATAAGAAGCTCGCGTGTCGAGAATGTTACCCGAAGGAAATAGTGTCAGATTGTGGATCGGCTTTCACGTCTGAACGATTCGCCTCGTACCTGCGCAGTGTTGGGGTCGCTCACATAAAAGTGTCGCCTTATCATCCGCAGTCATCGGGCCAGGTTGGGCGGGCGAACAAGACGATCAAGGCAGCACTTCAGACAGCAGATCTGGAAAAGGCTGACCGTTCTCAGTATCTCCAGCTGTTTCTGCTGTCATACCGGAGCACGATTCAAGCAACCACCGGTCGCAGTCCAGCCGAACTGCTGCACGGGCGTCCGATGCGCAACAAGCTCCGCGCAGCGGTGGACGTCGGAGGGCGACTACGGCCGAGACCGGCTGACCTGCGGGACCGCGTGACGCAGAAGCAGGCTCTTCAGAAGGCCTACTTCGACCGCACACATCGTGTGAAGGTTCCCGACTTCGCCGTGGGGGACGCCGTACGGCACCGTCTTCCGCCACAGGCACGTAAAGGGCGGTTGAGGTTCTCGCGCCCGAAGAGTCTTCGAGCGGCGCGGACCGGCGAGTTTCGTGCTCGATGACGGTACAAGAGTGCACGCTGATCGACTTACGAGAAGCACAGGAAACAACAGCGGAGGGTGCGAGGAGCGCCCGAGGCCCGAAGCAGAGACTGTCTCCAGGGAGCAGACCCCGATGCCGGTGGAGACTCCTGAGGGGGACGAGATGTCCGGCGGAGGCCGACATGCGCAGTTGGGTCAACAGGCGCGGCTGCATCACCAGGCGCAGCAAGTGGTGGCGTTTGCATCCAGTAAGCTGTCTGAGGCTCAGCGTCGCTACAGCGTCACTGAGAGAGAGGCGTTGGCCTGTGTCTGGTCAATTGAGAAGTGGCACAGGTATCTGTGGGGCAGGGAGTTTGTCCTGAGAACAGATCACCAGGCGCTTAAGACTATGATGACGTCACGAGGCATCGGCAGGGTGGGGATGCGTATTTCTCGATGGGCGTGTCGACTGATGGAGTACTCTTTCACAGTGCAGCACGTCAAGGGAAGCGTCAACCCGGCAGATGGGCTGTCTTGGCTCCCAGTGCCGGTGCAGGAGGCGTCAGACGACGACCAGCTGGTCGTGGCTGCACTCACGGAGGAGCGAGCAGCGGTGAGCGGCACGGAGCTTAAGACAGCGTCACGGATGGACCCTGTTCTCGGTAAGCTGAGACAACAGATTCCACGTCCCTGGCCCAGACACTATCGTGAGTGTACACCGGAACTACAACCGTTCTACCGATGCAGGGACGAGCTGACGATGATGAACGACGTCGTCCTGCGCGGTGGCCGGGTTCTGATACCAGCAGATCTGCAGACACGACTGATGGAACTTGACCACGAGGGGCATCAAGGTATAGTTCGCACCAAGCAGAGACTGCGTGAACTGTACTGGTGGCCTGGTATGGATCAGGCAGTGGAGAAGAATGTCAAGGATTGCAAGATATGTTTCGTGGCAGATAAGACGGCGGCGCCTATGCACGCGCCTCTGCAGCGTGTCCCACTACCTGATGAGCCATGGTCTAAGCTCGGGCTTGATTTCATCGGTCCCATGGCAGGCAGTCGCCCTGGACAGCGATTTGCGATCGTTGGCATCGACTACTTCTCGAAGTGGATTCAGGCCGTATTCAATGCCACGTTGTACTTGTCTAGCCGTGTCAGCACGGCGCTCACCCGGGTGTCGTGCTCCTCTTGCGTGAGCCCTGCAACAATGACGTCATCAAGGTAGACTTGAGTGCCAGGCAGTCCTCGCAGGATTGTTTCCATCATCTTCTGGAAGCAGCTTGGTAAGGATCGCATGCCGTAGTAACACCTCCGATAGCGGAACACCCCTTCGTGAGTAACGAACGCGGTCAAGTTTCTAGACTCCTCGTGAAGCATGAGCTGATGATAAGCGGCTTTGATGTCGAGAGTCGAGAATACTTACGCTCCCACTAACTGGTCCAGAATCTCCTGCATATCTGGCAATGGTTACCCGCTGGTTGATACTGCCTTGTTAACCTCGCGGAGATCAACACAGTCTGAGCTGACCCGATCGGCGCCTGGAGACGACGATGGGAGAAATCCACGGTGATCCGTCGACTCTCTCGATGATATGCTGGTCCTCCAGTTCCTGCATATGGCGTTTCAACTCATCTCGAAGGGCAAACGGCACTGGTCACAGCTTCTGCTGCACAGGAACGGCGTCTTCACGAAGCTGGACTCTGTGTACGAAGCCCTTGATGGGTGGCAGGGTAGTCTTGCCCTCACGCTCTGACGTGACCTCTGCGCTGGTCACTGGCTGATTCACGGCGCACACAGCTGACCCGTGCTTGACGGAGATACGCAGACTTCTCTGCAGGTCCCTGCTGAGGAGCGGCGTAGCGCCGTCCACCACGTACAGGCAGCCCTGGCAGCCCCGCCCATCTTCGGTCTAAACCCGCTGTGGAATGATGGACACGGCTGCACCGGTGTCCACGAGCATATCCACCCAACAGCCTCCTATCTTAATCTTCATTTTCAAGGCAGAATCATTCTGCTCAATTGCAAGAATATGCACAGTGTTCGATTCAACGGCGCTTACTGCTCTGACCTGCTTTTTACATTTCACATTTTTTAGAGCCCGCTAGATTTGTCGTGATCCTACGAGTTTTATATATGCCTCTGGCGTGGTTTTATGAGATTCGCAACGATTTTCCGAGCTCTGACATTTATTTCGCAGCATCCCTGCCTATTTTGCGGGCTTTGCTTGATTTTGTTTAGCCTGCCGGTTATATTTCCTGGCTATGCTGCATTTCAATTTGTTCATGGAAATGTGTATGGCCACAGTGCGATTTTCGAGCCTAGATGCAAATTTATTGTAGGGCCTGCGCAACTTTTGGGGGCTCGGGCGCAAGTTCTTGGGAGACCTCGCTCTACTTAGTTGCGATCCAATGCAATTTTTCGGGCACCGATGGGAATGTTGTACCCGCAGCGCGATTGGGTAAATTTGCAGTTTACGGAATTGTTGATGTCTTGTAATGTATTTCTCCATTGCAATGTTTATGAATGTGCTCAACATGACGTGAGAGGCAGAATAATACCCAAAATTGGTTTGGAGTTGGTTGATATGGCATAAAATGTAACTTCCAAAATGAAGAAAAATGCAACATAGCCTAACTTAGCCTAGCCTAAGCTTCCAAGCCAGAAGACAAGTTCTTTTTTCAAACAAAATTTCAACTAAAATCCTAACTTAATCTAATCTAGTCTAACTTAGCCTCAATTGTTTTTATAGACAAATGAACTCTATATTTTTTGGCAATTTAACAAGTTTTTAAAAAAAACTTGCAACACAAGCGTAACATGCCCTAACTTAACCAAGCATAACCCTCGGTATGTTTCATGGAGGTAAAATGTGGGTAAAGCCTATTCTCATGATTGTCTGAAACTGCATAATTACCCGCGATTTGCAGGCCCTTGCAGAAATATTCAAAACCACACTGTATTTGCTTCGGATACCGATGCGATCTGTTTTGGGTGAGGAAGTCCTCGACGGCGATGTTCAGGTCACTTTGGTGTCCTGGCGCAATTGTTTGGGTTCTCTTCGAGTTTTAGTGGTACGTTGGATTTATTTGTGATTCTCGACGCCAATGCTCAGGGTTCGTATGCTAATTTTTGGGTCAGGTGCGTGCTCGTGGGGCCCGGCACGATTGTACTGGTGCGAATGCTAGTTTGGTGGTCCATTATACTTAGCTGTGTACCAACCTGATTTTTTTAGAGTCTCGACGTCAATTGTGAGGCCCCAGCACGATACCATGGGGCCCTTGTGCAAGGTTTCGGGCACCGGCGCCAGTTTTCGGTTCCCAGAGTTTCCCAGGTGTTTCTGTGTTGATTTTGGCCACGAAACGAATTTGTGTGGGTTTCGATGCGAATTTTGGGGTTCCAGGACGATTTTTTGGCCCCAGCACAGTTAAAAATAATTCGTGAAATAAGGTGCAATATGCCACTATCTGAGCACTGAATATAATAATTTCCAAGACGTATCGACATCGTGCTTCTTAATGTGTGTATATTTAGTCTCCATGACCCGTTCCTAAGAATATTTTGCGTGAAGGTAGCATGCTTTTGCTCACCATTACGGATTCATTACACAAGCATCTCGCGAACAGAGATTTGAACAGAGAACACACAATTCCGTGAGCAGAGATTATCTTTCATGTGGTACGTACAATGCGATGTACTAATATCATGCCATTGCAACTGTTAACGCTGACATAGGGTATCCGTATATTAGGTCTTTCCAAAATTTACCTTTAAAAACTGCACTGAATTGAAACGATATTTTCATTCACATATTTCCATGGCAGATTTCTACATCCTACTGTACTCGTTTCAATATCTCACACCTAACGAGAACACGCTATTTTAACACCGCCCCAGCACGTTTTTTTCGCACCCCAGCACGATTATTCGGGTCCGGCGAGATTCTTCGGAGCCTCAGCACCTTTCGGAGATGGCATTTTCCCCTTTTCTCCGCCTCCCCCTTTGCTATGCCACAGCTCCCACACCACAAAGCATTGCAAATTTCCCGTTTGAAAATTTCCCAAATTTGAAAATTTGAAATTTCCCAAATTTGAAAATTTCCCGTTAAATTTATATATCGTTAGATGAGGTAGAGAAGTTTGGGACCAGATCCAAGTAGGTCAGTGCGGGCACTAGAACGATCAGGTAAGCTTGGGGGAGGACAGAGGAAACTAGAGTATCTCTTGGGGTTAACTCAAAGCGTCTTCAATGAATAATATGGCATACCTATTTGAAGTAATGTAAATCAGTGTAAGGCCATTTGCCTACGCATACCTAGGGCAGCAGCTAGTGACTACAGGCTGTTGTACTTGAACCGAAGGTATGTGTTGGTCTTGCTATGAGATTAATGTGTTATGAACCATTATCCTAAACTCGCAGTTCGTTATCCGTGCTGCAAACATTCAAAATACAGTCCAACAACATTGTTGACAATCTTTTCATACGAGGCACCGGTCGTCAAAGCGGAACGGTCTTCGGCATAAAGTTACGATTTTATATCATTTTGTATTCATTTGCAGCGCAGTTTGCCACGCTGTCGCCATTGCAATAATGCTAGACGTTCCGGGTAATGTCCAATTAAATTGCTGCAATTCCATTACATTTCCGATGAAATCCTCGTGCAGCAAATCAACAGTGAATCTGTTTAGTTATAAATTCAATGTAATATTCTAGTAGCTGCCAGCCGAACACTTCCGGTTTCCTTAATCCACATATGCCCGTCTAATGAATCCCAAGGTATATTTGCATTAGGCTGATGAGGTGCAGGCTCGTGGAATGGAAGCTCTATAATGGATCACCATCGTCACATGTAGGTACCCAGAGGCGGCGGCACATGTGCACACGTGCCACAGCTCCCAGGGATGTGCTTTTGAAAAATGACTTCAGGCCCACCAGGATACATTAATCCTTCGTCGTTCAGACATTCAGGGGCAGATTCAGGAAATTGCATAGTGGCACATTTTCTCGGATGGGCGTCATCAGCAAAATATTCGCTGAGCAGGGTGGGTGTGGGGGGCGGGGTGGGGGCTTCAACACAATGAAGGGTGGCCTTTTGCCTTGTCGCCTTTTCCTTGTCTTTGGCTTAGAAATATATAGAGTATGGGGAAGGGTGCACACGAGCTTCCCTGAAGAGGCTCTCTTTCCGGTAGTGAAGGGGCGCCACCTTTCCACGGGGAAGGGGGTGAAACATGCACCCAGTGCCCCTACCCCGTGCACCTGCTCCTGTTGCTATTTTAGTTCCAAATATTCAATTGACGTCATATGTTCATTGCAGTAAACGCGTAAATTTCTAGAGATAGTGCTGTGCAATTATGAATAAATTATCGGTGAGTGGGTAACTGTATTTTTCCTTCTGCTTTGCCACATATGTTGTATAACTGCGTTGAAGTTTTGACCGGATACATATCGGGTTAGATTCCGTCATGAGGCATATGGTTTTAGGCCAGTGGCGGTAGTCCAATTAAATACTTAATATTGGTTGTATAGAAATGAGCCACGAAACGTACGCCAAAGGTGCACTGCAAATGGTTTTCTGTTATATCATAATGTGGCTGTGGATTGGATCAGGAATAGCATTACGACAGGACAAGGTACCGATGTGCAGCGGTCACGTGACGTTTGTTCTGTGCGTACCCCGTATCATGCGGCGCCGCTGACCCGGAGCCTCGTCGCTTGCTAAGCATAAACAGCCGTACACATTTCTCGCCGCGAAAATGTGTGCTGATGAAAACATGGAGAAACGATTGAGTATGAGACCAAACATGCTATATTCTCCCTGTCTGTGAGATACATGTACACTTTGGGATTTGTTCATCTGCTACGGTGACTTTTGCACAATCTGACACTGATCACCAAGACAGCTGTCGCAGACTGCTAATATTGAGGCGGGAGCGGCAAGCTACTTTAACTGGAAAGCCCTGTGCGTGTGTTTAAAAAAATATATATAATGGAACCAAGTTTGGGCATCATAACGAACAGTTGTGGGACAGCTGCTATCACGGTTCCTACATTGCTGGATTATTTTTTCGTCTGCCCCATAATCCCATCGATGCTGAACTGCAACAGTTATGAGATATGATGCACTGAAGGTAGTTTGAACTTTCTCTTTCTCTTTTTTTTCTCTCTCTCTCTCTTCCTTTTTCTCCTGTCCCCTGTCGGAATGTGTTCCATCACTGATATGGGTACCCTGATGAAAGTCGCGGGATTAGTGCAATGGGAGTTACATTCTGAAGACTGAATATCATAATAATATTCTGTTCACTAATATTATATTGCAGTTGGTGCTTTTCTCTGTAACATTCAGCATGATGTACGGTACAATAAGCCACCTCAGGCTTCGCAAGCTCCCCAGATGCAGTCGTGGTGACGATGCGGTGATTCTTCAGCTCTCAGGAATCCCCTCTGATTATTGCCACGAAGGAAGGTGGGCGGTACGCTGTTGGTGTATGGTCGGTGCGGGTGTGGGTAGGTCGGTGGCACATCGCTTTTAGCCATCCATCGGAATGCGACATATTGACCGGTTCGCCGCACTTGCCAACGCGGCACGTTTTCACGTCCTTATGCAATGAACGATTCGCTGGTCCACAGGGTCGACTGACCTTCACGTGCCCTGCGGCCAGTCGGCGTCGACGCGCGCCGACCGCTGCTCGCCACCTGTTGCCGCTGTCGGACGGTGGTGGCGCTAGCGTCGCGCAGCCTCGCCGACGAGACGGCGTCAGCCACGCGTGACCCCCGCCGGGCACGCTCAGTCGTATTCGACGCGGCAGGGTGGTCCGTCGGTGGGCGCCGCGTCTGCAGCGGCACGACTGAAACTGTGCGGCTGTGCAGCTGTGCGACGGTGCCCTCTGAACCCGCAAAGTGACCACACGGACTGTGGAGTGGTCACCTGGTGTGTGGAGTGGTCACCTGGACTGTAGAGTGGTCACCTGGACTGAAGAGTGGTCACCTGGACTGTAGAGCTGTCATCTGGGCTGTGACGCCATCGCCTGAGGCTGTGGACGACCTCTTGAGCGAGCTCCAGTTGTGATTTCACCCGGAACCATCATGGGTGCTGGATTGGAAGATGATGCTGCCCCCGACAGCAACGGCGCCGGCTCCTCGACTGAAAACATCAAGGAGAAGGAGATGCAGGCAATGCTGGAAGTCAAAACTGAGCCAGAAGAGTGAGTTACTGATATGATATTCCCAGATGTACTGTTGTTTACTGCATCGGGAAACTGGCCAAGTCGCTATGGCATGTTTGCACACTGCTGAATAATCAGCTTTGCCCAAACGGCGATCGCTCGACGGAGTGGGAGCTACGGCTGCTTTTCACAGGTGCGATCTCTGAAAACACCGTTGCACTTCGGGTTCGAACTGATTGATTTCGTATGACTACACCCCGACACGAAAATGCAAAGGGCACATGTCACGTGAACCAAATGAATCATCGACACACACGTTTTCACTCACCCCGAGCGCCAGCCACATACCACGTATTACACCAGCCACGTGGGAACATTGGCTGTCAGGCGCCGATGTATTTGGAGTGGCCAGTTCTATATGATGCGAGCTACAATCATGATACAGGACAACGACATTAAAGTGGGGATGAGCGGAGTCGGATATCAACATTTTGATGGTAATGTTTGTTGCAGTCACATCATACATGTCCATACAGCAATGGGGGTTTTAGCGCCCATGTCACTGACTGAAAAGTGTTACTGTTACGAGATCACTATCATGCATACAGACGTGCACACATACATCGTTAGCTTCAAATGACAGGCTAAATATGACACAAAGCTAACACCAATGTAGGTCTGATGTAGACCATATCATTATGAAATCCTGAGAAAAACCGTACAACTAATGACACACAACGCAGTCATGTTTAGCTTAATTTCCCAGTGATGAGAATCATCCTTTTCACTGCGTCTTAAAGTATAATATATTTGCCTAAGTAATTTCACTAGTGTCGGTACATATTATGTTTATTAACCACATTTAATTATAAAGACCTGTTTAGGCGTGGCAGAATTCCTGCAGACTCATGGCAGCGAGTGGTACCACTCACGGCTGTTCCCAGATAGCAGAAATACCCGGATATTTGACACCAGCTCATTTCAAGGACTCTTGCACGTCAATGATGATGGTTTGATATGGAGAACGTGGTAATGATGGTAATACGAACGTGGTAATGAGGTTACGAGAGCAGAGAAGGAGGGGAAATATATTTATGTTAGGGAGCTGAAAAGGGTGCCGAAAACTGAAGTCCCGAAAACTGCTGATTCATACCAGGATGCGGGGCAAGGGCACGGGAACCGAACGGGGTGGAGTCAAGGTGTAGCAACCCCAACTTTGAAAAGTTCATCCTTAACCGTATGGGTGTTGCATATAATGAATCGACTTCCAACATTCTTTGTGTTGCCAAGTCAATTTTTTACCTCGTTCATTCCATGTGACAACAAAGGCCTCATGTTAAACTTTTTGCAATTGGTGCTGCTTCAGCAACACCAAAAGTGGACAAAGTCCCACTCGTGAGGAGATTCCATTCTGTGCCATGCGCGTCGATGAAAAAAGTGAATGGTATGCCTACCATATTTTGTATTTAATTGGATTGCAGTGCGAGGCATACTACAAAGGGCAAGGGAAAGCACAATTTGCTTGCCTAGATGTCCATCCACAACACCCATAATATGCAATTGTAATCAATATAGCCACCGAAAGGCCGAACAGCAACCACAATAACCGTCCGACGTTCACATCCAACGGCAGAACGCGACAGACAACTTGAAATATTTCAGGCTGTCTGCCGCTGAAGTCGACGACGTCGACAAAGCTAGTAAATCATAATCGCTATGGATAATACATTGCGTGACGTCATCCAGTCATGCTGTAACGCCAGAGGCTGTGAACGTCGCCGATGTCTGGTTCTGCTCGGTTCTGCCGGGTCCTACTCAGTCCTCCCAATATCGCGATTCTGCCGGGAGTCTGACGGGATTTTGCCAAGTATAAACAGGCCTATTTGCTTGTAGTAATCGAGGCTGTCTCGTTTGGAGTCTATCGTGCGAAAGATCAATGTATACCACGCTTCTCAAGCAAGCTGGCCTTCCAGTATCTAAAACAATCTTGATATCGGGTGTTGTTTTTATACTATTCAGAAGGAAAGTGTCCTTCAATGTTGGCTTTGTCTCTCCCCTAATAATTTTAGCTTTAGTATGGGACACTATGGAGTGCATCCCATCAATGTATTCGGGCACGCCCATTATCTTCATATTTTGTACCCCCATTATTTTCAGAAATAAGCGCCCGTGCTTCATATGTATGCTTGACGGCAACGATTCAGCTCATTGTCCGTCAAAGTTCTCAGTCGACCAGAATCTAATGATGCATAGCCGTACCTGATGATGTGTGGCCGTACCTGATTTGAATCGAATACTGCGCTGTGGAAAACACTAGCAAATTTATATAATATTTCATGTAGCTACAGTGTCACTGCACCTTCTATGTACTGAAAAATTGTAGATAGGTACCGTATCGAGAAGAATACAGTCTGTCAGTTTTATAGAGTGCAGTCCTTGAACTGTTACGGAGTAAAGCATGACTAGTGTGAATGAACGCCTTCAGAGTTACGGTGTTGATCAGCGTAACGCCATCAGAGTTACAGTCAGCCCCCTGGTCCCTGCCAGAGCTTTCGGTTGTAGGCGGAACCGCCTATGTCTTGAGAGGTAGAAGATGCCCGACAGCGTTAAGGTCCAGTTTGAATTCACTTCAGTGGTAATATAGCAGATGAAACTACCAGCGTTCGCAGCAACACCTGGCCCGTTGGTTATCTGAGGTTTAGGGCGCATCGACCAGGTTTGGTCATTTTGCGCCCATCAGCAACACCTGGCTCGTACTCCAGTGGCGTGAGGACGTTTTCTAAACTGCTCTGGGTCTTAAGGCCGCGACCACTTTAAAAAGCATCCCTTCTCGTGGGGGCTGTTTCCAACGTGTAGTTTTACAGATCACCTGGGTTGCTACAAAATTGTCGCCCCGTGTTGTACCGTGCCGGGAACATATCAATTGGGCCGCTGCAAGAGCACTACCCAGTGTTGCTCCAGGTGAACAATTTTCGATATTTGCGTCTTAGGAAATATAACATATATGCTGAAAGCAGCTTTAGAGACCATGGGTACTGCAGAGTGCTAAAATATGATCATTTGGGCCGCACTATTTTGCATGGAAGTAGTGTTAGTGGTGCAGCTTAACCTGACTTGGTAACATTGGGTATAACGAGAAGATACGACAGAACTGCAAGAGATGGGGAACATTGCAGTGCGTGCTTCGAAACTGCTATAGCAATAGTTGAGGCTAAACATCACGTGGATTAAAATTTCAGATTTTTCCCATGATTTGACCTTTGCCCTGACCTAGGTCAACTGTCAACCCATGCCACTAAAATAATGAGATTCGCCAGAGCGTAACGGCCTACTGGAATTTTCCGAGGAATCAGCTCTATCAAGGGTAACGCAGTTTCCATTTTGTCACATTTTGTCCATTATATTAATCAATCATCAAGGTCCTTATCATTATATTTCGGGGAGAAAATAGGTACTAATAACTTGCATTGAGCCAAGCAATCGAACAGACCATTCAAAGTATAATTTCAACACAATCAGAGAAATGGGTCACCCAGTGAACAGTTCTCCGGTCATGTTAGAGAACGGCTGTATCGAGATCCGCCGCTGCAACACGTGCCTTAGAGACGTCATATAGATATGATGTATCAGCAATGAAATTATTATATGGCATGAATTCATTCCACTTTTCAGCCGGACCATCATCCAAGTGCGTACTGTTCCAATTGGTGCTGGCCGGATTACATATAAATTATAATTATTGACTCCAGCGAGTGCTGGTCGCACCTCCTCTGGATGGTGCACACTCAAACATCATTCACTCTTCTTTATGGCCATGTTGTTAGCCGTAGCGTCGCAACATGATTCGACTGTGTAAGACACACGCAGTGGAATCATGCTGCTTGTTTGTAGAAGCAATAGGTCAGACGAGAGGCAGCAGATCGGTGAGTGGTCTTCACAGTAAGTATATGGCACTGTCACAGCAGAATATACATTGTAACGAGGCTCCATATTCTGGCTCCTCCATTGCACTCTTTGTTAAAGAAAATGTGATGAAGAGAAGCCCGTGGTAACACTGTGCTAGATTGCATTCCCGATCTTTTGCATTAATTCCTCTATTGTGAGTTGCATTAGACTGCCTTTCCCTTTGTTGGTTAGAGCGAAAACGTTGGCGAGGTCCACAAAAAAGCATATACAACGGCACACCTACCTAAACCCGTAAATGAAGACTCATATACCGTGGAGATTGAAGCAAAGCCGGGATATAATATTCGGCGAACGGGCGTTTCCGTACGCCAGCCTTCGGATAGGTAAGCAACAACATGAACACAACACATTTCACCGGTAACAAGCATCAAACAACAGCTAATATCACCGCCAGTGACAAGTTGGCCCAGCTCAGCAACATCAACCAATATCACCACATGGGTGACAGGCCTGGACTTTCAAGCTTACTCTGTTCGGGGACGGATTACGTCCCGATATAACCAGCTTCACTGTTCGAGGATTCTCTCCATCCCGACGTAACAAGCTCCGCCGTTCAGGGGTGGATTCCGCCCCGATATAGCCAGCTCCGCTGTCCGGGGGCTGTCTCCGCCCCGATATAGCCAGCTCCGCTGTCCGGGGGCTGTCTCCGCCCCGATATAGCCAGCTCCGCTGTCCGGGGGCTCCGCTGTTCCGGGTGCCGGTTGTGTTCCAATGGTCGGCCCCGAAACGGCAGCGAGTCGGCGAGTGTGACCTCGGTGGTGTTCTGGACAGCGTCCACCGACATCCGGGGGTAAGAAGATTGCCGAGTTAAGCAGCATGTCGCTTCGTTGGCGGTGTTTGACCTTGGTGTGCGTGGTGCTGGTGTAGAGCACAGTTCACGGGATATGTGAATATCAGGACTGTGATGGTGCTGGGTGGTATGGTTAGCGGTGTTTGACCTTGGTGTACGTGGTGTGAGTGTAGAGCACAGCTGACGAGATATCTGAACATCAGGCCTGTGATGGTGCTGGGTGGCGTGGTTAAAAGGCGACCTTTTCGGTGGGGCGGGGCACATGGGGGAAGTGGAACCAACTGTCAGTGGTGATGTCGAACAGCTGGGAGGAGCATGCGCTTCCGTTCTCGGTGCATTCGCTATGCTCTGGATTTCGATACTGCCTTTGCACCGGAATTATGGGTCAGCGCCTTTTTAGCAACCTTTGGTGTGGGAATCCCCACACTGGCACAGCTTTCTCCCAATTCGCCAAATATTCCAGGTCCACACTTGCCAATGCTAAAAAGGTAGGATTTTCGGCGATGGTATTATCGGTTTGGATTCCCCACGTTTCATTGCTTCACTTGGAGCGGAAAAGATACCAGCCCAAGTTGTATATGTCCATGTAGGCTAGTACATTGGGATTTCCCTCCAACTCAATATTCCTTCTATAAAAAAATCACGGAATATGGTCCACTCAGCAAGGCTCATTGCATAGCGCAGAATCACATTACATAAATCAGTTCTTCGCACATTCCATGTAAACTTAGGTAGAACAGATGTGCTCAACATTCATCGTAATTTGTCGGTATGTCTTTGGCTAATTGCTGGTTAGCAGTTCATATAAATAAGGTTTCCTTTCTAGAACAAACTTATGCTCTACCTCTCATTCCCTCTCCCTCGCCCTCTCCCTCTCTCTCTCTCTCTCCTTCTCCATCTCCCTCTCCCTCTCCCTCTCCCTCCCTCTCCCTCTCCCTCTCCCTCTCCTCTCCCTCTCCCTCTCCCTCTCCCTCTCCCTCTCCCTCTCCCTCTCCCTCCTCCCTCCTCCCTCTCCCTCTCCCTCTCCCTCTCCCTCTCCCTCTCCCTCTCCCTCTCCCTCTCCCTCTCCCTCTCCCTCTCCCTCCCTCCCTCTCCCTCTCCCTCTCCCTCTCCCTCCCTCTCCCTCTCCTCCCTCTCCCTCTCCCTCTCCCTCTCCCTCTCCCTCTCCCTCTCCCTCTCCCTCTCCCTCTCCCTCTCCCTCTCCCTCTCCCTCTCCATCTCCCTCTCCGTCTCTTCCTCCCCGTCCCTCCTCTCTCTCTTCCTACCCTCTCTCCTTCTATCCCCTCTCTCACTCCCTTTTTCTCTTTTCTTCTCTCACCTTGTTTCGCTAGGATTTTTGCTTGTGCGTGTTGAGCTAACTTCAAACCTCGAGATGAATTGAGTTGTCTCATGCAAGATTTCAGTTCATGATCCGCAATCATAGTCTACTCTCAGTTGATTGTGTTTGTTCCGCCGTGCACTGCTCTGAAGACGCAAAGTATCAGCAAATGTGCTCTCAGCTGATTATGTTCATCCCCCTGTGCTCTACTCTGAATGAGCAGAGCATCAACAAATTCAAAGCGCCTCAGAAGGAGACCAGTTGGCCTGAATGTGTCGACACATCAACAGACGCGTGGCTGTGCGCCCCAGCCAGCAGAAGAACCAGCTTGTTTTTCTCTCCGGTGCGCACCATTCGCCATTCCACGGCGTGTTGTTGCATGTCGCACCGAGCAGCTGTTTTACAACTGTCGATGGATTGTCGGTGAATGGCGCACGGCAGTCTTCCGTCCTCTGGCTCGAATATACACGTCATTCGCGAATATCTTCGCTAAAAATATTCAGATCATGCCGAACCCCGATTTGAATATCGGGGTCCTGGTACCTAAGTTGACAGAGCGTTGAACTCTTGATTGCGAGGTCACGTTTTCGAATTTCACAACGAGCGGAATTACGGAGAGACCACCCGCGAACAATCGGTGTGAAGTTGACGACGCTATGTCACTTAACAGCTAAGTGCTTCACAATAGAACACAATGCTCAATATAATTCGTTTGGAGACAAATTTGGTGCATATTTGCTGAAATTGTGGTTTCGCCCGAGAAAATTTGCTCAGATGACCAGATGTTCCGATGATGAGAGACGCGCTGGGCAGGGAGGATGCGCAGACTATCGGCCGGCTGGTGCCCGGCTTGTGTCTGACTGGTGTCCTACTAGTGCCCGGCTGATGTCCAACTGGTGCCCGACTGGTGCCCGGCTGACCATCATTGGCGTGACATCGATCTGGGTACGTTGTGCTGGTGCTAGAGACTACGTGCCCAGTACATGTCGCGTGGCCATGACGAGAGTGGCGGCGGCCGGCAGGCCCAGCACCAGCAGCGGTCAGGGGGCGGGATCGGCCGGCAGGCCCAGCACCAGCAGCGGTCAGCGGGAGCGGGATCGGCCGGCAGCCTCAGCACCAGCAGCGGTCAGCGGGAGCGGGATCGGCCGGCAGGCTCAGCACCAGCAGCGGTCAGCGGGAGCGGGATCGGCCGGCAGCCTCAGCACCAGCAGCGGTCAGCGGGAGCGGGATCGGCCGGCAGGCCCAGCACCAGAAGCGGTCTGGGGGCGGGATCGGCCGGCAGGCCCAGCACCAGCAGCGGTCAGCGGGAGCGGGATCGGCCGGCAGCCTCAGCACCAGCAGCGGTCAGCGGGAGCGGGATCGGCCGGCAGCCTCGGCACCAGCAGCGGTCAGCGGGAGCGGGATCGCCCGGGAGTCTCAGCACCAGCAGCGGTCAGCGGGGGCGGGATCGGACGGCAGCCTCAGCACCAGCAGCGGTCAGGGGGCGGGATCGGCCGGCAGGCCCAGCACCAGCAGCGGTCAGCGGGAGCGGGATCGGCCGGCAGGCCCAGCACCAGCAGCGGTCAGGGGGCGGGATCGGCCGGCAGGCCCAGCACCAGCAGCGGTCAGCGGGAGCGGGATCGGCCGGCAGGCCCAGCACCAGCAACGGTCAGGGGGCGGGATCGGCCGACAGCCTCAGCCTCAGCACCAGCAGCGGTCAGCGGGGGCGGGATCGGACGGAAGCCTCAGCACCAGCACCAGCAGCGGTCAGGGGGCGGGATCGGCCGACAGCCTCAGCCTCAGCACCAGCAGCGGTCAGCGGGGGCGGGATCGGACGGCAGGCCCAGCTGGCCCCGCCCTGACACACCGACCACGCACACTGCCCCCGGCTAACCGTCAGCGCCGGCCCTGTGCCCCCTCCCCACCCCCACACGCACGCACACATGCACAAAAATGTGCAGTGTATGACGTCTCCAGCGAGCCCAGGGTTGCCGCCTGTAGATGGTGACCCGGAGTCCGGCGACACTGCCAACCGAAGGCTGTCCGATGACCCTGGGGTCGTTCACGTTCCATCGAGGTGTGACACGCTGGATCGAAGTCGATCGAGCTGAGTGTAACGGCGCACCTGCTAGCGTGCTGACCGGTGACGTCGTCTGTTGCAGGCCTGCCATCATGTACTACATCTTCTACCTGCTCGGCATGGGAACACTGCTCCCTTGGAACTTCTTCATCACGGCCAGTTCGGTGAGTGCAGACGCAGTTATGTGGCTCTGTCTCTCGTGTGGCGGGCGGCTCCCACAAGTACAGTAGTACAGTAGTCCCGTACTACCCCCACCCCCACCCCACCCCCACCCCCGCCCCCTGCAGGACAGCGGATCGTTGTGAATATCGAGGTCGGGAGCGGTATATTTTGTGGTATATTATTCAATACAAACCTTTGTGTTTAGCAATATTTTACAGTAGGGTTTGCAGCCTGTGTATACGTGTGCTTTGCTCGCATGTATTACTTATAGTTCCACCTATTAATACTTATTGCGTTTTCCCCCACTTTTTATTTTATGTTATGCGTTGTATATGCTGATATTCTTCTATGGTTCTATGCTATTCTTGTGCAGAGTGATGCCAAAAGCTAACGACGTGTTCGCGAGCATAATATAAGATATAATAGCAGGTGTACATCCTTGTGTCCTTCAACGAACTTTGGCCAGTCCAATTTCTACTTGAGTATCATGGCAATGACCGCCAAATACTACAGCGAGCTTTGACTTGGTCGGGTTTAGCGTTGCTGGTCGCTAAAAATTGTCATCTTCTAATTACTTCAAATGCAACTCAAGCTTGGAGTAAAAACATCGATAAGTGAAATCACAGCAGGAAATAAACTAGGATGGAGGATGGAATCCCAACCGCGTCAAGTCAGAGCCTGTCGCGCCAGGCCAGTAACGGCTGGCGCACATGTGTCTGCCGTGGTAGGCATGTAATGCTTGTGTGTGTTGCCTGCTCATGAGCTGAAGGGTGCTGGAGAGTCGCCTCGAATTATATCTACTTTATTTATAGGAGGGAAATGTTTCCTCCTCAGGAAGGGCGTGAGCTTTGTACCGGCGAGACGTCAGCCACTTACCCAGCATATAGCTGAACTAAAATACTGGGAGCGTCTTATGCGTCTCCGTGAGTTCTGGGCTGACCAGGAGGGGAAACTAACCGCAGAAGTAGACACATCGTAGGACAATTGGTGCAAGCCCTCCGATTGGAGGCCGCCCCAAGGTTCCCTGGCTCGACCAGTACCTAGAGAAGGTGTCACGCAGCGTCATCAGCGGTCTCAAGAAGACGTGCTTTCGAACATAACCAACATAACCAAGGAGGGGGAAGCGCTGCGCGAGCTCGTTCAAGACCTTTTGCTAGTCATCCGTCCTGCAGATAAAATATCCGGCATAGTTATTCTGAACAGTGAAGATTACCCTAAAGGCTTAAAGGAGGAGGTAGCCAATCCGTCAGCCCGTCAACGTAAAAGCAAACCATGACGAACCACACCCCAACGATGCAGAGGAGTGTTAAACACCTGGTAGGTTCACTTTTTCCGATAGATACACAGGCAGGCATCAATGTCGCTTCGTGTTGCCTAATTTTCCTCGAGCGGGTTACCTCAGAGGAATCCCGAAGTTGCACAAGGAAGGCTTCTTCCCTACGGATCATAATTGAGGGCGGGGCCATGCCACAGAATGGGTAGCTGAAGTCGCTGAGCGGCAGCTACGAGCAGACGTGGATGACAAACCTACCTATGTGTGAAGCATACACACTTTTAGGCATGCAGGAAAGGGTAGAGCAGACCATTTCAGAAGAGAATGGCTTCAAACTGCTAATGTTTTGCATGGGCGTGATATAATTTTGTCCCAGTGCGCCTCGTGTCAAGGGAATTGAGACCTGTCGACAAGCATTAGAAGCCAGGTCATCCCCATGTATCCCAAGATACAAGGTGCTGGAAATTCTTCGTATTGTTTTTAACAATAATGCCTTTTAGATAAGGAATTTTGATCACTACGTATAAATAGAGGGTACTGCGATAGGATCAAAATTAGGCAGGAATTATGGCCGTAAATGTCTAGGGCATGGCAGTCACAGCTGTTGCGTTAATTTTATCCCAAGCTATTAATTGTCTATCGCCACTATTCATAATTTTTTGTTGAATTTGGATACTGGGAACAACTCTGATGCTTCCATACAACAGCGAATGACAATCACCAAAATACTGAAGTGAATTTATGGTTTTTGACAGTGAAAATAGAGTTCTTAGGGGTTTCCGTGAACTTGGTAAGTGAGGAACTCCACATCGATATTGTCTATAAACCATCGGATACCAAAGCGTATTTGCATTACTTGTCCGATCATCTCCCATGTGAAGCGCGCCGTTCCCCTGCAAATTGTTATGCGGGCTGAGAGGACGTACGAATGAGGAGGGCTACAAGTGGCAGATTAATACATTGGAGATAGTTTAGCAGGGAGGGGATATCCGAACACAATCATGAGTGGAAGTCTGAATAGGATGAGCAAAATGCGGCGGCAGGGGAAGACTACTAACTACAAAATGTAAGAAGGCACGGCGGAAAGATGTCCCCTTGATGATGATGTTTAGTAGCTATTTGCCTGATATCAGAAGAATTATCAGAGAAAAACATCTTGCAAAGAAATCGGAAGGCCTAATGATGGCATTTCCAACTAACCCGATGGTAGCCTACAAAGGAGGGCAAATCTTCGAGACCAGCTTATGCACAGGAAACCCAAAATAGTATGGTAGGTAGGATGCAGGGAAGTAAGCGTGTGTCAACAACTTTGTGATATGTGTGCATGAGGAGGTGACGATATGAAGGGTTCCACTCGAATTCAGTGCACTTTTGTTAGGACGACTGGATGCAAGACAAATGCTGTAGTATATGGCATATAGTGCTAAAAATGCACCTCAATTTTGTACGTTGGAGAAGCAGGAATAAATGGATATAAACGCATATAATAATATCTTTTAAGCATTTAAAACCAGTACAACACTTCCATAGAAGTTAATTTCCACGAGAAAGATCATTCCATCGCAGACATGTGGTTGGTGGGTCGGGAAAGAGTGTGGCAAAATTCAACACAGTAAAAACGTGTTAGGGAATATAACTGGATTGCGCTCCTATTCACGGATGCTAGCCAGGGTGAGGATAATACGAAAACGAAATTATGATTGGTGTCGCCGTTCATGCGTAACAAGGAAGGGTGCAGCCCGCCTATATGTTGGTGCGCATTCCAAAGGATTTATTCAGATGGAATGATTATGTACATAATACATTTACCATCGAGTGTGAAGCTTATATGTCCAAATGTATTAGGAGGCGTGCATATTTCGTCTGGTGCTCTTATGAAGTTCAAATGTTTGTTTGACGCCATGTGACATCCTCTCAAACTGATGAAGCTTTGGAATGTCTTGACAATTGTCTTGATTAATTTATTTAACTGATAATGTGGAGAGGTAGCTGGATTTATGTGTATGTGCATAAATATAATATATATTGATATGTATGTATGTAATATATATATATATATATATATATATATATATATATATATAAGTAATAAGTGGCACATAGAGAGAAACTATATTTCCACCACAAAGCACAACATCAACGTTTCGGCCACAGGCCACATGCCTTCTACATATTACATTTATATATAAATATAAATGTAATATGTATGTATTTACATGTATATACATATCTATAAATATATACATATATATGTATGTATATATATATATATATATATATATATATATATATATATATATATATATATATATATATATATATATACATGTATGTATATACATTAGGGTGGTCCTTATTTGTATGAGTAAAAATAAAAGTTGGAATTTATTATGTCTCACCTCACAAAGTTATTCCGTTGTGATCCAACATAATCGCACTAAAATTTGGTTACCCTAGCTCAACAACTTCTGGTGCCGCAAGGCACTTGAAGTTTGTCCCTTATGACGTCATTGAGTCGGCTTATGAGAAAGACACTTTCGCGTCACAAATCAGTGCAGTGTTTGCTCTGACGACGAACACACGTGTTTCCTTACTGCTGTAGCTTTGCTTTCAGACATGGAGAAGCCGAAGAAGCCAACGTCCAGAAAAGACACAGAAGCATGGTTGGTGGGGTAGCCCCTCATTTGAACTGACTGGTGGGAAGCTGCCGTCGAACAAGGAAGTTTTGCAGTGACTATTTTACCTCCTCCGCCTCGACAAGGCCACTCTTCGCGGCGCTGCTCTTCATCTCGACAAAGAAGTTGCGGTATTCTGGGCCCGAGCTCGGATCCCCGTCGTTGAACCTCAGCACCGCGTGGAGAAGATTGAGCAACTCTACCAGAAATGGAGGCAGCTGGGCAAGGTTAAGAGCCGACAGTCTGTGACGGAGCTGAAGAAGAGGGAAGATTTCACAGTCAAACTATCCTTCCTCCTCGACATTGCTCACGCCGAGGCCCTGTCTTTTATGAAGAACAAGGAGGATGTGGAATTCTTACAGCGTCAGCGAAAGGCCGGCCGCCCCGGGAGCATGTTCAGGATGGACAAAAAGTTCGTGGAGCAGGGGAAGAAGGCGAAGAGGGACAAGGCGGAAATGGCCCGCCGAGACAAGGAACGTAGAAGCAAGGAAGCTGCAAGAGAATCCACGGTGGAACTCTCGGATCACGATGATGGTGCTGAAGACCAACATGGGCCGTCATCAGCTGTTCTGGAGGAATCTCCTGCCAAGCGAGCCCGCGGCCGGGTCTCTGCCATTACTACTGCTCTCTGCGGTGCCTTCGATCGAACCAAGACTACGGACCGGGCAGCGGTGCATATCTTGGCTGCTGCTGCTTCAGCCTACGACCAAGGCCCAGCTGAGATGGCCCTGAACCGACAGAGCACCAAGAGAGCCCATATTGAAGCCAGAGCTATCGCCGCCTCGACCTCTCGCGCCTCCCCGCTCGAGGGTGTTGTCCTGACCGTCCACTGGGATGGAAAAATGGTCCCTGATGGACCTGGGCAAGAACTGGCAGAGCGATTTCCAATTTTGGTGTCCGGCGAAGGATTGTCGAAGCTCCTGAATGCTCCGAAGCTCCCGACGAACACGGGAGCAGCCATAGCGGATGCCGTATTCGCCACACTTCAGGACTGGGGACTCGCAGACCGTGCTGTTGGAATAGCTTTTGACACCACGGCCTCCAGCACTGAACAACTGTCAGGGGCTTGTCTTCTTCTTCAGGAGAAGTTGGACAAGCATCTCCTTCACTTCGCTTGCCGCCATCACATCCTGGAGCTCGTGGTTAAAAAGGTCTTCGGCCTCCGCATCTCCCTTGCTACGTCTGGACCCGACATACAACTTCAAGCGTTTCAAGGAAAAATGGGGCGCCATCGACACTGCCAGGTTACGGACTCTGCTTGACGATCCGGCCGATCCGCCTCAATCGTTCACTCAAGTGAGAGACTTCTTCTTGCAGCAGCCGAAGTTTATCATCCACGCCACGACTATCGCGAGCTCCTGGAACTCACCGTCATTGTTCTGGGGGGAATTCCGCAGAGGGGGATATGCTTTGCCAGACCTGGGCCGTATCAACTTGCTCGATGGATGGCGAAGGTCACCTACTCAATGAAGATCTTCCTCTTTCGCGAACAATTCCAGATTCGTCAACAGAATATCCAAGGCCTGAGGCGTTTCGTCACCTGCGTGACACTACGTGCCGATGTGGTTTCGAGCTCTCGTGGCTTAAACCACCCCTGCCCTGGACCTGCAGTTTTTACAAGACATCTCTGTTTATCTGGACACCGAAGTTGCCACTACCGCTACGATGGCTTTCGGACAGCACCTCTGGCACCTCTCCGAGCAGTTTGTCGACCTTGCCTTCTTCCACGACTTTGTCGACCTCGACACAAAGGGAAGGATGTTGGGCGCCCTGTCCAAGGAGGGGTCGGAGGACCCTCAAAATCGCGTGGCGATGGACCTCAGTCCCAATGCCATCAAGCAAAAACATATCTTGGACTTCGTCACGAGCGCCACCTGCCACACTGTGTTAGCGCTCGTAATCAGTGACGGTTTCCTGGACGTCCACTCTCAAACATTGGAATTGCCGAAAAGGCTTCCAGAAGGCCAAGTCAACTGTCGCTGAATTGAAGGTCACCAACAACTTCGCCGAGAGGAGTAGCCCTCATGCAAGACTACCTTCCCCACCTGACACACCTGACACGCGACGAAGAGCAGCGCCAGTTCCTCTTTCAGTCCGTCGAAGCCAGTCGCCAGTCATTCCCGGATTCCAAAAAGAAATCTGTTGTGGCGCGTACCTATTAGAAACTAAGAAACATTAAGTGGGAGAGAGGCACCCATGACACCACCCCCCCCAAGAGGGGATAATACTCACTTTGTGTGAGGTGGACCCAGACATGGCCTTAGGTAGGTACTATGTAAAAATTTGGAGGCATTGCGGCACCAGAAATAATTAAGCTATGTTCACCAAATTCGGCTTTCATTGCTATTGGACCAAATGGAACAATTCTGCAGGATGAGACATTAAACTTTTCGAAATGGACCACCCTAATATATATGTATATATATATATATATATGCATATGCATACCTTCGTATTATATGCTGCGTAGTTACAGAAGGCTTCCATTAGCTTGATTGTGGTTGGAAACCCGAGCGTATCGTCTCCGGGGCTGCCACGTGCGTGCGTAAGCACACCAGGGGAAGCTAAATTCCATAAGAATGCATGAGTATAATGACAACGTGCCTAAGCAGCCACTGGTGAAGATTGTTATCGGCAAAATCATTTCTAGGTAATGAGTGCCACGGAATTCCAATGGAAATACAGCACATTTTATCTTCGAAATGAAGGTGGATAAGCCAGCGGAGAAGCCATTGGGAAACTGAAGAGGAGCATACACACTTCCAAGACGTGTATATATATATATATATATATATATATATATCTTATAACAATTCCATGTTTACTGGTGAAGAACTTGGCAATCATTTTCGCGACTTATCGAATTCTGCACTAAGAATAATTGGAATCGCGAGGAAGTGCACATTAGGTTCGTAGTAATGTGATCACTTGGAAATGCATCTCCGCCTAAAATTTAAGGGTGTCATCTCTTGCATTCTTCCCACAAAGAAACTCGAAAATCGTTTTCAGTGTTCCCTGAGGCGGTGGCAAGAGATGAAGCATTCTTAGCGAATTATTTCCTCAGTGCACCATTGACTATTGTGATTGTGACACCATTGACCATTGATGCACCATTGTGATGCATCACTGTGAAGCACCATTGTGATGCACCATTGTGATGCACCATTGTGATGCACCACTGTGATGCACCATTGTGATGCACCACTGTGATGCACCATTGTGATGCATCATTGTGATGCACCATTGTGATGCACCACTGTGATGCACCATTGTGATGCACCACTGTGATGCACCATTGTGATGCACCATTGTGATGCACCACTGTGATGCACCACTGTGATGCACCATCGTGATGCACCATTGTGCATGCCGCACACAGGTGCCAACTTCTAGTTTCCTCATGTGTCCATGTGTTTATGTTTCATGAGGCCTCTGGTGAACATGATCTGCCGTTTATCCAGTGTGTAATGGAAGACATTGGATGGCACTAGACGATTTGCAGTTTCCGGTAGATTCTGTCTGCATTCTGTCTGAGTCCGAGGGAGGGTTCTGCCTGGATTGTGTCTGAGTTCTGCCTGGATTCTGTCTCGATTCTGCCTGAGTTCTGCCTGGATTCTGTCTCGATGCCCACTCGCATTGTGGCGGGTGCCACGCTCCGGGTACAGCCGACAGATAGCTCGTAGTCAGCCCTTTGCCGTACTCAGTACTACGAGCCCACTGTGAGTGAACCGCCGCTCTGGTTCTGGATAAAGGCAGAGGCTGTTGTGCAGCTTCCTTGCCAGACGTCTGACACCGAAGCGCAAATGCCGGCAGCAGGTGTTGCTGCAGTTGGCCGGGAGCCCACCGCACGCAGCGGCCACGTGGGTGCTGTCGGCGGCCATTTGGGCACCGTCGACGGCCAAGTGGGTACCGTCGGCGGCCATTTGGGCACCCTCGACGGCCACGTGGATGCCGTCGGCGGCCACGTGGGTACCGTCGACGGCCACGTGGGTACCGTCGACGGCCACGTGGGTACCGTCGACGGCCACGTGGGTACCGTCGACGGCCACGTGGGTACCGTCGACGGCCACGTGGGTACCGTCGACGGCCACGTGGGTACCGTCGGCGGCCATTTGGGCACCGTCGACAGCCACGTGGATGCCGTCGACAACGACGCCAGCTGCTCGCCGCTGGCGGACGTCGTTGTCGACAATTGATGCGGGTAGGCGCAGTATTGGAAGATGATTGAGAGTGAGGGCGGTGCCTGGCGGGGTGAGCTGATGATGCTGTCGGTGCTGGTGAGCCCATTGTTGGACGACGGCTGAAGTGCAGTCGTTGGGCTTGATGTGCGGCTGGCGGAGAGCTGATGATAATGATGTTGGTGCCCGGAATGATGATTAGAGAACCGGCGGGCGACTGACGATGGCAGGCACGGTTCCGTTGCTGCCAACTCGGTGTTAGCACGGCTCCGTTGCTGCCAGCTCGGCGTTAACACGGTTTCGTTGCTGCCAACTCGGTGTAAGCACGGTTCCGTTGCTACCAACTCGGTGTTAGCACGGTTCCGTTGCTGCCAACTCGGTGTTAGCACGGCGGCGCCTGTGCTAACTCCGAAGTAGCGCGGCACCAATAGCCTTTTGGCAAAGGTAATTATACTCCAAGTGCCCCAAGTCACTGGAATAGTGTAATGTTCGGAATATGGTTCGTGGAATGACAGTTTGCAAAGGGCAAACCAGCGGACGCCGGTCCGTAGAGCACTACCATTGGATAATAACCGTGCTTATTGTTTGTACTGTAGTACTATTTTCTAGTGACCCACCCAATAAAAAAACAATGTCTTTTCTTCCCTATTTCAATGCGTAGACGAGTGGAGAAAATAATATAGTGAGAAGTACGGAAGTACGAGTGGAATAGTGAGAAATACGAGAGGAAAAGACGTCCTTCGAAGTGTTATTTTCACCATCCTAGATATCCAGAAGTCCTTCTCCGGTACTGTTTAGGGAGACGGCCTTGAGCCACACTGGCGGGGAGATTTCAATTAAAGCAGACAAACTTGTAGTTCAATTTAACTCTCCGTTTACCCGGGGAAGATGCTATCACATTTTCTTATTTCTTACGTGACACGTAAAGCTTTTCAGTCACAGCTAATTTTAACCGGACTTCTTTTCTCTAGATACGCTACCACCCATGATCGGATGGCTAAAAGCGTCACCGCCTCCGGACCTGACGTCATCGAGAAACAGGACTTTACCAACACAAAGATAGTACGGATGTCGCCACACGGACACTACCAACTAGGAGATGGAAATTAATGCATAGCAATGGTCGCTTTGGGGCTAACGAATCGTATTTAATGTTTTAGCGGTAGATGGGGTGACGGTACCTTTCCTGCGAACTTCCCTGGCACTATTGTTCTTATTCTTAACTCCCGCCACTTATCTCCCTCGTCTTTTCGAGCACCTCTCCCGTACACACTTTTCATAGCTTTTAATAGCAGGTGTGTGGAGCACGGCCAAATTTTAGGCAGCCTGTCTTACATTTCTTCCGCTTATTTTTGCGATGACTTGACCTCGGATTACACAAGATTACTGACATAGGTCATCTCAAGGCACGCAGCCTACTAGGAAAAGGATGGCCGCCCGTAGAAAATTAAAGTACCAGCAGATTTATTTCAAACTTGTAGGAGTCAGTGCGGGTTAATCTCAAGATCTCGCCACTTCAAGTTTCTTTTTGGAAATTGGCTTGATCTGACCTGAAGTCAGGTCAATTTTGACAGATCATTATCAAATTGCGTAAAAAAAAAGAATTTCGATATTTTACTTCATCTACCTTGTGTGGTGCACCACTCATCACAGAATATTATATGGTGACCCAATAACTCGACCCATTTGGGTTACGTCATGGTCCAGGATGCTCACTTAAGGGTTTTGGGTGTTCATGGGGTGAAGATGACAAAATGTATACTTGTTTTAGTAAAATGGTAAGTGCGCGCAATATAGTAAAATGGTAAAATAAAGTTTGAGCACAAATATTCGAGAACAACCGTGAGGCCAACAAAGTCGCGAAAGGTCATTTGAGATTAATGTCATCAGATATGTTCCAATGTACGGGGAGTAGACGAGGCTGGGCAGGATATGTTTCAATGTACTGTAGGTGAGGCTGGACTGGATGTGTTCCAATATACGGGGATTGGTCAGGCTGGGCAGGATGTGCTCTAATGTACGGGGAGTAGGTGAAGCCGGGCTGGGTGTGTTCCAATGTACGGGGAGTAGGTGAAGCTGGGCTGGGTGTGCTCTAATGTACGGGGAGTAGGTGAGGCTGGGCAGGTTGTGTTCCAATGTACGAGGAGTAGGTGAGGCTGGGCAGGATGTGTTCCAATGTACGGGAAGTAGGCGAGGCTCAGCAGGGTGTGATCCAATGTAGGCGAGGCTGGGCATGATGTGTTCCGATGTGCGGGTGATGAGGCAGGGCTGAGCATGATGTGTTCGGATGTGCGGATGATGAGGCGAGGCTGGGCAGGATGTGTTCCGATGCGCGGGTGATGCGGCTGGGCTGGACAGGGTGTGCTCCGATGGTGACACCACTAGACTCGGCAGGAAGTGCACCTTGTCTTGGTCTCGAGTCACCCCTCAGCGAGCCGCGAGGGGCAGTCCTCTGCAACCGGAGGAGGGGCCAGGTGTCAGTGTCGTCGCCGTCCCGGAGCAGAGTATCCTGTGCGGCGGCGAGCGAACCGACCTGGCGCGTCTGTGGTCCGACTGGCCGGATTCGATGGGTCCGGATTTATGGCCTACTGGTATGGATCCGTGGGTACTGGACCGAGTCTCTGGGATGGTGGCTCTGATCCGGTAGGCAGGATACATATCACGCTCAATTCGCAGCAGATTGCAAACGCATCGCTCGTGTGCACATGCACGTTCTAAACTCATCGCTCGTCTACATAAGTAAGTTCCAAGCACATTTGGCTGGAGGAAGACATCGGAAGTAAATGACATCTGAATCATCCGAGACTTGCTCACCTCCCATGTGGCATAAGATGGCAGCATCTTAGTGTCCAGATTCGGGTATCATACATACCGATTTCCCGAAATGTGTTTCTGCATATTTGTGTGTGTGTACAGGTATATGTTGTTGGTTTGTTTTCCTTTGTATTTGGACGTTTTTGTGTAGTCGCGGATAATCTTGTACATGCAAGATCCTCCACAGACATCGGAAGCAATGATGCTTGCCCAATTGTTTACCCTCCAATTAGGAGCAAAGGCTAACATTTTCTTCTGCATTATTTCAAACAAGAAACGTTCCCTGTTACTCATCGAAAGGGTGTAATAATGGATTCTGAATAAGTATTGATCAATGTATGACAGTATTTAATATGGTTGTGCTTGAATATGGAATGGCTTAGTTCAGACAACGAATGGCCAGTGGCTCGAATAGAGAGAGAGAGAGAAAGCCAATTATCGCTGTAAACGCGTCTAATGCTAATATGGGTCCCCAATGTTTTCCATGTAAATCATGACACCACATGGAGTTGGTGGCTGTGCTCTGTATGACCAGCAGTCTGTAGTCTGTGGCCAACGAAAGTGTTCTGGTCCAGTAGCTGCCGTCTGTGACCAATATATGTGGTATATGACGAACAGATTTTAGTCCATGACCAACAGACGTGGTCTGTGACCAACAGATGTGGCATGTGACTAACAGACATGGTCTGTGACCAACAGATGTGGTATGTGACTAACAGACATGGTATGTGACCAACAGACAGGATATGTGACCAACAGACATGGTATGTGACCAACAGATGTGGTATGCGACCAACAGACGTGATATGTGACCAGCAGATGTGGTATATGACCAACTGATGTGGTCTGTAGCCAGTCGCTATGACATGTGGCCAGTATCTGTGATTTGTTGTAATGCTACATCTGGTAGTGGGCGGCTTTCTAACGAGCCGTGTGCTCGTCGCTTCTGCCAACACTGATTATGCTATCAATCTGGGCGCAAATCAGCCGAGATCGCCACCAAGGTCAGCAGGCGGAGTGGCGCGCGAGCAGTCTGCTTCTCTGGACTCTCTCCGGTCTCGGCTAATTAGCTCGGATATCGCACAAAGCAAAGGTCAAGTACACATGCCATGGATTTGTGTGCCGTTGAAGTTAAACACACGAGAGCAGGAGGGCCTCTCACATGGCGTGATCCGGAGAGGGAGTGTGTGTGGGGGAGGGGGAGGGGTGACATTGGCTGGTGCTGCCTTAATCTTGGAGATTTCTGAAGCTGGAAGCACAAAATTTAGAGAAGTGATTATGTCTTGAATGAAGTTCCAATAGTATAAATTTAAGGACTCTAGGTCAATATATTCGGGGGCAAATGAGGCCTAATATGTTGAATTGTGAATATTTCGTGGATGATAGTTTCCTTGGCCACATTTACGGTAACAAAATAGGGAAACTGCATTCCGAATGTAGAAATATTTATGCATTCCCTAAAAACGATACGATAGCTAAACAAAATGTTGTGTGGGTAGTAGAGCTATCAACGGATGTCGACAGATTGGAAATATCTGGCGACGGCATTTTCCCAACAGTCTAGGTGAACGGTAATATCCCCGGACCTTCATCATATTTAACTGCAGACTGACCAGTACAGTGTAGTATATTGCATGCAAATGTACATGCAATGGCGACAGCCATAGCATTTAGGACTCGCTCGGTAAATGTATTGCATTCAACGAGTGCCACTCAGTCATTCGGGACATTCAGTTTCCTGAGAGACGCAACTGAGACAAAACTCGTCGCGTCGCCCAGCGGAAGGCGAAGTGTAGTCCGGTGTAATGAATGCGAACCCACCGGAAGGCGTGGATTCATGAGCTTACCTTACGCAGTAAGCATAGCGACAGACGTAAACACTTGACAGCCGAGGCGCCGGCCGAGGGGAAACTCGGCCGGCGAGCAGCGATGGCAGCTGCTGTATTTCACACTTCGACCGCCCAGACGAACCTGCGTGGCTTCCGTGCGGCCAACGACGGGACGAATTTGCACCACCGCAATTCCCATGTTTGCCGAGGGATTTCAGTTTGATGCTTCCTTTTTGACCAGTCATCCATATTCATCACGTGTCCCCTCAAGTTAATTCTACAGGAATATGTTGTGAAAGAAAGCGAAAAATGAGCACATAATGTGCATTTCGAGACGGTTCTCCATAGTCAAACCGTGCGTCGAACGCGCAATGAAGAGAAGGACGTATGGAAAAATGTTCGCGCGCTTTCTTCTACGATTCTCGAGAAAGGCTGTCTTCCGTTAGCACATGCTGCAAAGGTATTTATGAATGAACTACAATACTCATGCAAGCTCATGCAAGCTCACGCACACAATACTCTACTTCCTGAGAACATATTAAATTTGACCATATTGGCAAGATGCTGGCATAAACTGGTCAATATCGGGGACGTGGCAAAAACATTTGCTGTCAGGACACATTAGCCTTGTGCGGAGGACTATGGCAGGTTTGTGATTCCGAATCCCAAAGATATAGCGTCATCGTGATCTGCTGCGGGGTTATACGTTCTACCAGTAAATAGTTCTTACCGGTTAACACCACCGGCAAGGCGAAAGAGGGTTCTTGCCAGCTTTTGCCAACTGCGGATGTAGCCATGCTTTCCCATGACCGATAAGGGTCGACAAGAAGCTGGCACATCACTCTGGTGCTCTCATTGGCGCAGAGCTTCGTTTAGACTTGAGGCTGGGGGATCGGACGGACAGTCAGCCACATTTTATGAGTCGATTGTATACCCAGTGTTGCTGTGCCGACGTAACTCGCTCCAGCCATCCTGTGGGCGTGTCGTAGATGGACACGCCTCGTGGTGGGACGGAGCGGGGCGGCGGCGCCGGTCCCGGTCTGATGAAGGGAAATATGCACGACCTGGTAACAGTTGATATGTACACCAGTCACGGCCAGCGTCCACCAGTATAGGCAGATATCTCCTGAGTGAGCCATGCCAAACGGCAGCTGGGCTCAGTGGAAAGTTGGTCAAGTATATTTACTGAAGCATAGCAGATTAAGGGATGATATGATTGAAATTCATAAATTGTATAAAGAGAAGATATGTTAAGAAGATATATAATATTAATATGAATGATGCTCTCCTGTTTGGTGTGTCACATAGGGGTCATCAATTCACATTGGACAATACAGCTAAACGCCAACAAGTTCCCAGGCCATGGGTGGTTGATGAATGGAATGGGCTGCCTGGTGATGTAGTGGAGGGCCCCTCATTGAATGTATGCACTTATAAACAGGTTGGATACCTTATCTACGTTCAATAATCCCGTGTTTGAATTATAAGTTGTGCCGTGGGAAGACGCCAAATTAAATTAAAGAAGTGACATTGCTATTGATGAGTCACTCGAATGTAGCGATCACACGTGGATTACGGTAATGTAGCGATCACGTGTGTGCTACGGTAATGTAGCACGTGGATGCTACGGTAATGTAGCGATCACACGTGTGTTACGGTAATGTAGCGATCACACGTGGATTACGGTAATGTAGCGATCACGTGTGTGCTACGGTAATGTAGCACGTGGATGCTACGGTAATGTAGCGATCACGTGTATCTTACGGTAATGTATCAATCACGCTTGTGTTACGGTAATGTAGCGATCACGTGTGTGCTACGGTAATGTACCGATCACGTGTGTGCTACGGTAATGCAGCTATCACGTGTGTGTTACGGTAATGTAGCGATCACCTGTGTGTTACGGTAATGTAGCGATCACGCCTGTGTTAAGGTAATGTAGCGGTCACGCCTGTGTTACGCGGTCACTCGACCGACGAGTGTCACGCGAGATCGAGTGAGTAGGGCTAGATATGTTTGGGTATGTACGTAGATAGGTAGGTATAGGTAAGTAGGCATGATGTATAGGCAGGCATGATATTGGTATGTAGCTTCTTTATAATGCATGATATAGCATTAATTAGGTTAGTGATTATCATTTTAGCCGTTTATAGTGTCCCTTTATGGCATCTCGGCTAGTATTTTCTGGCGTCTAGGCTTGTAGTTATGGTGTACTTTTATAGACATAAACCAGATGGGCCCTTGTGGCTCTTATGAAGCCTTCACACTGTACAGCTATATCGCCATACCGAACATGCACCCCGATGCTAAGGACCGTGATCTTGTTATTTTTTAATCGCCCCTAGAATGCTTTAACTAGTTATTGCTATTTAGATGTGATATTATGACATGATGCCAATATTACTAGGATTGGGCGTCAAGGTTTGTTCAATCAGCAAACGATGTTGCAATATCACTGCGCTTGTAACACAAATAAAACAGCCCATTGAATTTGTTGGTGAGTTTTTCCGTTAACATCAACATGTTGATGTAAACAAGGAGGTATAGCTGGAAAGAGACGGCTCCAAGAATTCTCATGGGTGGCACATTCCTAGGATATTCCGAGGAAAGCCAAAAAAGTCTGCGGCCGAAATGTTCGCTAATTCCGGCCTTTCTTGGTCGGATGGCCCCCGCCTACCCATAAAAGTTGAGACACGTTCCCTGAGTGCCTCCCATGCGCCAGACCCTGTGGCTGGAGTATGTGGAAATTCATGAGCAATCTTTGAGAGCCGCTAGCCACTATGTCATTCTGCACGCCGCCAGTCTGGTGGTGGTGGTGGGGGGGGGGGGTCGTATTGCCCTTAGCGTGATCGCGACGGGCGCGGCGGTCGTCGCCCAGGGGTCACAGCGGTCACATGCGCAGCCGGGTGGGGTCGTATCGACATCGGCGTGGCCGGGGTGGAGCGGCGGTCGCCACCCAGGGGTCACAGCGGTCACATGCGCGGCCGGGTGGGGTCGTATCGACATCGGCGTGGCCGGGGTGGAACGGCGGTCGTCGCCCAGGGGTCACAGCGGTCAGCTGCGCGGCCAGACGCCGACGCTGCGCTGACGTAGCTGGCTCCGGTCACACAGTGGGGCAGGCAGACGCAGCGTCCGGGCGGCGGCGCCGGTCCTGATGCCGGTCGGGTGGCGCGTGCTCCGTGTCGGTCGATATCCACCCCAGTCACGACCGACGCCCTCCGGTGTAGGAGACAGCGGCTGAGTTGGCGACGCCCGCCAACAGCTGCGCCCTGTGGACGGATTCACTGGCTGATTCCCCTCGGGCACGTGCTGACGTCGACCCCTCGCCTGCGGACGAGCGGTCGCCGCCATGTCCTGCTGCTTCCCTTCCGTCGTGCTCATTTGTCCCATTGGCCGGCGGGAATGTGTTGTGTCCTTTGAATGGCGTGCGTCCTCTAAAATGAATTTCGTTTGATGCTTGCGCCGGTTTTACTTCTGGGTTGAATGCTTACGGAAGAATTGGGAGAAGTGGGGCATGTTGTGTCCACTTTTCCAGTATTCCGATGCAGAACTTATTTATCGTTTGAGAAACGGTTCTTGCGCATCGTTTAGTTGCTTAACTCAACACCTATAGCTGGTTATCATTTCATGTATTGGAGGTGGCTATCTAAAAGTATTTTAAGTAGTTTTCAAAGAAAATCTTTAAAATCTGGATAGGTGTGGCTCGAGGTGGAGAAGTGGGAGGGCTGAGGTGCAATTAGGTCGATATGAAGGCGAAGTTAACGTCAGGCACACTGTCAACGCAAGCACATACGTTGCGTATATGTACTTGCAGACCAGGTTTGTCCATCTGTCTGCGCAGTGGAGATGTCCAACTGAAAGGTGTCAAAGGCTAGAGTGGACGGTATTGCGGTATGTGGTGTATCTGGCGGTCTCGAGTGGACAGTACTGCGGTATGTGGTGTATCTGGCGGTCTCGAGTGGACAGTACTGCGGTATGTGGTGTATCTGGCGGTCTCGAGTGGACAGTACTGCGGTATGTGGTGTCGGCTGGTACGCTGTTGTATGCGGTGTCGGATGTACAACCCGATGGGGACAGTCTTGCCGTTAGGTCTGCTGAGCCGGCTGCAACCGATTCTCTGTCATCCTATCGTATGGCGAGGTGCGCATGCAGACCGGGCCTGCTCTGACATGTTAACAGCGAAGCCCCATCCCCCTCACACACACACACACACACACTCGTCGCCGCGGCCTCCAGCTAAGTCGCATTTCTCACTGCATATGTATTAATTGCGGTGCCAGGAGGAGCTCGAAAGGCTGGGATCAATTGGATCAATTGGGGTCAATTTTGACGGTGAAATCCTGTCTCAGACAATGCCCCGCACGTCAGCTACACGATGGCTGACCTCTGCAGCGCCGCCCAGCCATTGACCCGCCCTTGGATTAAGGCGTATCGCTTGGATCGATGATAAGTGACCCGCCTCCCACTTGAGACACTCGAAGCCCATGTCCGCTGTCAGCTTGACACAGCCAGTGGGCCACGGCAGGCGCTGCCTTGTACCGGCAGACTGCCCTCAGGTGCTGCTGCCGCCGGCGTCTAGGGGAAAAGGTGTTCAGTCACCTGGGGGGAGGGGCGGGGCCGTGACGAGTCTTGCGCGCCATAATATGCGCTTCATGTCGACTTTGGCATTGACTAATGTTGACTTAATGTGTGTGTGTGTGTGAGGAGGATGGGGCTGCGCTGTTAACATGTGAGAGCAGGCCCGGCCTGCATACGCACCTCGCCATACGATAGAATGACAGAGCATCGGTTGCAGCCGGCTCAGCAGACCTACCAAGACTGTCCCCATCGAGTTGTCAGATGTAGCCCACAGATCAGCAATGATTTCTTTCAGAAATCATTGCTGACAAAGTATGCTAGTTACAGAGGCGATTTTGGTCTTAATCAAAAGAGCTTCAAGTTTAGAACATATCGATAGGCGACCACTGCGGACATCAATGCGAACTGCGCCCCTGGTGACCAACTTTGTCCCTAAATGTGTTTATGCCACAGCGTTTGCTCATTAGGAGAAAATAAGGTGAAGTTGATGGCCAAAATTACATTAAATTCATCCTCATGGAAAACACAAAACAGAATTCGGCTATCCTCAATGCTGAAGAGAAAGTAGCAGTTTGGAGAAATATCAGCCTCGCATAACCCCGACATGTCGCATCGTTTTGGCTAGTTTTGGCCAAACCAGGCATGTTCCAAAGAATGTCCCCCTGGGACTGAATTCACAAATCCCTGTCGTATTATCATGGGCAAAAATTACGATGATTTTCAAGGTTATTAACTTGGCACTTTTGTCCTGAAAGACTCAGCAACATATCTTGCTCATGGATAACTATTACAAAAAATGCTGTCCTTGAAAAACTGTAACTTTTATGCAATTTGTCCACCCTACAAAATTATTTCAGACAATTCTTCACGTTTGCTTGCAACTCTTTTCTTAATGCACACAATATTCGACTTGGCATTTTTGTGTTCAAATTTATATTTCATTATCCATCCTCTGAAAATCCGATTCTGAAAATGGCAGACAAATGAGCCTAAAACAACCAGTGCCGTGCACCTGTGCCGTGCACGTGGTGATGCGATGCAAAGCTCACCGGAAGGCAATTGCACTTGCTTACAATTAATTTTCCTCAGCCCACGATCCCATTCGATATTTTCATACCCTCGTATGCATGCAGAAGGCGCACGTCCTCTGGCGACTCCAAGCTGAGCGTGCCCTAGAAAAGAAAAGAGGAGCTAAATTGTCTTAAAGATTGCTTAATCCAAGAATGACAGAGGCCATACCTGCTAGAGGGAAGGAAGCATTCTGTTACCATAATTTTACTTCCGCAAGATATATTGGGAAGCATTTGAGGTAGACAGCTGAAATTGTGCACACACCTACATGAGTACCTAGTGTACCGTGTTTTAAAAGATTGACGTCCGGTCATGCATGGTGACAGCATAATGACGTAAGAAGCGAAGTCCAGGGCGCGCATATATAAGATATTTATTAGTTGGCGTTTGCTATGCGAGCATTCTGCACTGTAAATATGAACCAATAGTTGCTACGCGGAATAGATCCAAGATCTCCTAGTCCTAAGTGGCTGGAATTATGCTAAAATATATCCATAATATACGATACACGGATGAAATATGTGTATCTGGAGAGTGAAGGCACGTCGAGCCGTGTTCCCGTCGGTAGACGTCCCCGAACCACCAGCACGTGGTGTGATCCACGAGAAGACTCAGTCCCTCCCGGAACTGCCGCTGTAATTTTTCTTTTTCTTTTCTTTCACGCACATCTTACTATCTTCGCCAGATACCGCCCACACTTTGACCTCCAGACGGTAAGATATCTGGAGAAGGTACCCAAAACATCGAACCCAGGCATGCATGGCTGAGAGACCGAGCTTGGATGTATCTTCGCGGGCAGGTCGAGCCGCGGCAGCAGACAGGTCATTCATCAGGCGAGGTGTGCACCCACATATTGTGCATGTCACGCTGCTGCCGGTATTTGTCAGAGCGTTCGCCACCTTGCTGTCAGTCATGGTGAGTTGAAGATTGTACGCCACTCTGAGACTGGTGCCGTATGTTGCGATGACCCAAGTCTTCCTCAGTAGACGTATCTCGGATTCAACACTTTCGTTCTTTCCCGGAAGTCTCTGCTGTCTCGCGCTTGCACTGGAGCTGCAACGGCCGGCAGAAGCAGGTTGAAGACGGTGATATGTCGGTCCAGACGCAAGTGCCACCGACCGTCAGTTGCAAAGGCACCAGAGTAGCACAGAACAAATTTTGTTCTGCACCCTCATCGCCGTCTCTCATCTGTTTGCATACATATTGCCTGGTGGCCCCGTCAAATCTCCATTTGACGTCAAGCACGGCCGATATGTAGGTGCTGGATGTCGTCGACGGCTGGTCAGCAGGTGTAGCTGAGTCGGCTTTCCATAGGCGGGATGGATGTCTGTCTTCGCCGCATCATTCGTCACTCGGCGGACCATACGGTAGCCGGACACAGACAAGCCAACGGACATACATATTGCCATCGCCCTGTCTCCTGACACGCACTCGGGTTGGCTCACTTTGGAGCCTCTGAGAGCACAGCGAATCTTGCTGGACCGATTCGGTGACCCCTACCTGCCGCAGCACGAAAGCTACGTCCTCTATTCACTCAGCACGAGCGCTTTGCTTGGCAGCCTTCTCGAGCTGCGGATAACTGTGCTGCTAAACAACTCTTGATGACGCCCGACGCGCTGAGCTGATCGTAGATTCTAACTGGTCGCCCTCGCACTGCCCCGTCATCAAATCACGTCTTGACTTCATGGTCATTAACGACGTGGTCATCACGCTCCAGGGACACGGAGAGCACTTCGTCTTCCGCAGGATAAGTTGCAAACTGACTTCTGAATTTATCCTGGGCTCGTTTACATTTAACCGACTTTCCAGCGCCATTAGCCCCGAATGTGCATAAAGTGCGCCGTGAATCATCCCAATAAACCGACTTTCCTTTAAATTCTCGGCGAACTAGTCGGCAGCCTTTTTCGTGTACACAATCGACGACTCACTCGGGAGATAGCCCTCAGATATTTTTTTTCCATAGCCAACTACAAACCAGAAGTAAGCACATTAACATAATAGCTTCCACGCCCAATCGCTTTCGCACTAGTGATTTAATTCCTCGTCCTCTAATTCCTCTTTGCTGACGCGCACCTCCATATGCACTGTCCGCAAAATCCAACAACACTGACCCGACTCTTACAGGGAAGATCAACTTCTCTGCAATTGGAAACGCTGTGCATGACCCACTCCGACTCAGTCGCCTTGTCAGTTATGGAAATTTTTGTTTGCATAGTGACCGCTGTATCATGCTACCCGGTCAGAACACCCCGCAATCCCACGCGTCGCGGCGTCCGGCTCGGGCTTCCCCGTGCCGCCCGGGCCGGCCACCGCACCGCACCGCGGCCTGCCGGGATACAACTGATCACTATCGGTGTTAAACAGCTAGGTGCAGCTGAAACTTGCGGTGCACATAGACAAAGGGTTGCCGATTTCGTTGGGATTGGTCTCAGGTTATGAGCATCTGCGTTTTTTATAACCTTATTCGAAATTGGAGGTACACAAATAGTTTAACTGCTATTGAAATGACTTATTTTTTTATACAAAATAGCAAAGTGTGAATATTTGTATGCATTTTTGAATAGATTAATGCATTGAGAATGTTCTCAGCTATCATTCCATACTTTACTTGTCAAGGTTTTTTTTTAAAGAATGCATCTTACTTTTATCAGTCGTCAAACTCCGACAACATTTGTGTACATGTCCATTGTTTGTATCACACGTTATGTTGTGTATCGTTGTATTAGGATGGCGTAGGTCGTGCATTGCACATTGACACGATTTAGGACATGAAAACTCCAAGTAAATCATAAAAACAACAGTGCCCAAATAGGCTTCGTCAATATTGCGCACTCCGTGCCTCGCCTCAGTCCACTTGACGTAGGCCACACTAATTGTTTATAAACTTCTCCTAGTGCTTCTACATGCATATTAAGGTAGAAATGATGTTAGAAGGGCATGCATATTACAAAAATAAAAAAATGTCCCAAAATGGGCACGGATTGGCCGTGACCTCATGTCGCTAACTTCACCTCAAACAAAGATGTGTGGCATGCGTTTTGGAGTCACTTCCCAATTGCACTCACGTAGCAAGCTTCAAGTGTGTATGAGTTATCGATCCTCTCTTGAATCGATCGATACTGGATCTCCCTATCGATCCTCATTTGGAGCCGGTCCTCTTTGACCTGAGTTACGTCAATGCCCTTACATGACCCGTGGTATAATTTCCCTTCATAAGCAATAATGATCAACGAAAAGTTATTTAAAATACTGTTACGATGCGCGCCGCCGTATTCCCGCTGTTGCAGAAATACCCTTCGTGGCAACATAACCCCACCCACCCACGAGAGGTTAACGATATGATGCAGTATGCTCATTGTAATTTTATACTTCTCTGAAACCTTTTTCTACACCTCTTTTGGTTGAACTTCCAGTTCAAGTGAAGCTCAATGTCGTCGGGATGAACTCACTTTTCTGTCCTTGCCTTTTGTTTATCCTGACGAGAATTGCATAGAGAAGGCCGTCACAGACGAAACATAAAATCGCCGCCACGGAAAAAACTATTATGTGTCGTAATTCGTATTTCATAAATATTCTCTAACGACGGAAAAGCATGCGTCCTTTCTACAGTGTGAGGGTTCTTTCCAAGAAAGAATACGACTTTTTGTAGTGGCGTCATACTCGAAGAATATGTGTTGAGTATATGTAACTCAGAAGATCATTATATTTTCACGTATTTAAATACCTACCTCTTGCTTGCCTTAATATTAACTACTACTTTCGATACACGGAGATAAATGGGACGGATTGTTGTATTTTCAATATCCGCGATTGCTCCAAAAGTTGCCGCTGTTCGCCGTGCCGCTTTAGTCGCATCCCGTATCGCCAGGTAGATCGAGTCACTGATTTATCTTGATAGTCATAATTCAGTTCAGTTATCCATTCAGTCAGACAAGAAGCACTCGCAAGCGAATACGAATACGAACAAGCTTTTTTCTCCTGATATGTCAAACAGATGAAGCATTCATTCCAGGGTTGCCCAGGGACCATGGGCTATGCATCGACCACCCTTCGTACGTGTGCGTTTTAGCGTGCATGCCATGAGAGGATTGGGGTTGGTTTGGGTTATTGCAGAATACCGTAGTCATGTATAAGAAAAAGTGTCGCGATCTTCGTGTGGCATGGATCGAATCGAAATGGTGCCATCACAGGTAGGGGTACATTTGATTGCGATATATTTAAACTTCCTAGGGTATGTCTTGTAATACCAATCGCGACAGAAACGAATGTTGGCGTTCACCTCAAGTACAATGCGCCCCTAAGCCCAAATAATCAATCAATCAATCGCATTGATATTTCATATACAACACTGTCGGTTTCCAACTCAGTTGTGATCAATTGCCAAAATGTTTGGTGCCATAGCCCAACCCAGCCTACTCAATGTAGCCTGTCTGGCACTTGGATGCCCCCACTGTTCCAGTGGCGGATCCAGGAATTGTCATGGGGGTGGGCACTTGTCTAGGAAGGCGTCATTTATACGGAGGTGCGCTATTGCGGAATTACCTGGAGAAGCGCATTCAGCTGAAAATCCGTTCAGCGCAGGAGGGGTACTCACGGCACACTGAAGCCTTTTCCCTCCAAAGAGCGCCGGTGTCTCTCCGAGGGACGCCTCTGACTGACGAAACCGTCGAATGGGAGTGTGTGCATTCGAGCCTTCCCGGTGGGGCGCCACCTTTCATGGGGCGAGGGACAGGGCTATGTCTGGCGGACGGCGCTGTGTGTCAGGTGTGATCACACTGTGAAACTGATAGGCGCCAAGATTCAGGTGGCCAAGGCGCCATGAATCAGGTGGCCTAGGCGCCATGATTCCTGTGGTCAGGGCACCATGACTCAGGTGGCAGAGGTGTCATGACTCGGCTGGATAAGTCGCTATTACTCAGGTGGCCTAGACACCATGGCTCAGGTGGCCAATGGCGTCACTACTTAGGTGATCGTGGTGGCATGAATCAGGTGGTATTTGCGCCATGACTCAGGTGTCCAGGACGCCATTACTCAGGTGACAAATGCACCACTACTTAGTTTCCCTAGGCGCCATGACTCAGGTGCAGACTTATGATTTCCTCAAATTGTTTGAGTCGACTCACATGTGAGTCATAGATCTTGAGATCTGATTCGCCCCGCGACTGAAACAGACTGATATAGATTTGAATCATTTCAGATCCGACTCAGTGTTTTCAGACTCATGAGCCATATGATTCGGCGTGCACTGCCCACACATGATATTTGAATGATTCACTCATGATTCTACTCATTAACCTGCGCCGTCTTTCCGGTCAATTCCTCACACCCCGTCTCGGGGGGCGGTTGAAGACCCATTCTAAAATCCAAACTAAGCATCGCACGAAAACGAAAGAGGTGTCATCGGGAAGCGCTCGACGAGTAGGGTCCAGGTCTACCCTCCAAAACAATTCCTCCGAAAAGCGACGTCACCAGGGGGCTAGATTTGCACGACTTTTCACGACTTACATTATGTTTTTGACTCTGGGGAGTTTATTTTGGGGATATATGCGAAAAAAATTATTTGGAAAGAAAAAGGACAGAGAAATCGACCAGGGCTATGACTTGTTTGTGCCCCAAAAAATGCATTTTTTTAATTTCAGAATTTTGAGTTTTCAAGTTTTCTTTATTTTTCCTTTTCTGATGGATAGAGCAGACCAAGAAACGTTGTTGGAAGTCAACTTGCCTATAAAAATGCTTACTTTAGCCAGAATCCTGTATTTGAACTACAAGTTGGCAACTACGCAAAATTTATATGTAGTCAAAAACGACAAAATGAAAAATTCCACTCGTACGTTTTGTTGCATCCATAAAGATAAGCAAACGCTGAAAGCTTCATTAAAATATTTGCATCCGGTAAATTGTGACGACTGGTTGAACTTTTTTGGAAGTGACCTCACCTGACCTGGACTAACTCGTTGACCCTAGATGATCTGACCTAAATTTTTTTAATCAGCATGTAAAATTGATGCGGGAAAAGGTGTGCCAAATTTGGGCGCGCTGCCGCGCGCTGTTCGTCCGCTATCGATTCATGAGTCGATTCTTGATTCAACTCGAGTCGAGCACAAGTCTTGCCAGGTGGTCTGTTCGCCATGACTCAGGTGGCTGCCCCAGCCACGTGCATCCCCGTCGGCACCGCCGCCGCTGCTATTTCTGTCGCACGTGCTCGCGATAGCGTGGGTCTGTCGCGGACGCTGTCAAGTGGCATGGCGCGAATCGATGGCGCCAAGTACCAGAGGGTGTGCCGGCCGTGCCGCTCCGCCCCATGCACCGTGACGTAACTACGTCACGACGTCACACTATACAACCCATAATCCATGGTATAATTACCTATCCTACAACGAATGGTTGCGCCGTTTAGTTTACATATAATATTCATCGTTTTAATATTATCATAGTATGGCAGACCATTTAGGTGCATTGTTTTATAGTAGATTACAGTGATGCTTGAAGACTGAGGAATATTGGTTTGGGAATCTGAAACTGGCTGTCATAGGCTATGACTACTCCATTCGTGTTGCAGCATTTTGCAGATGATTCAATAGTGAATGAATGAAGGCATGAGAGGAGGTACTTTGGTTAATTTTGCTGCTGACTTTGCTTGATGATCGTACGTAATGTGTATTGGCACATTTGCGGTAAGAATTGTTTTGGAGCCACCACATTGTAACTGTGGTGTACTTGAATTAATCTTTTTTCATGGATTGGAGTGTAGCAGGCGGAGACGTCAGAGCTCCTGATGATGTCGTCAGAGCTCCTGATGTTGTCATCAGAACTCCTGATGGTGTCGCTAGAACTTCTGATGTCAGAACTACTGACGATGTCGTCGGAATTTCTGATGATGTCGTCAGAACTGATAGTTTGGTTAGAACTCCAGAACAGTTTGGCAATCTGACAAATTGCAGGCAAGGGATGATGTTGACAGATGAGCAAATATCATTGAAACGATAGTGAAGGCACCGATACCAGCAGTTGAACATGTTGAAAGCGGTAACAATGACTACACTTGCATGTTGTGAGCAGAGGCGTAGCCAGGATGTTCCTAAGGTGTCAGACTAAACAAAATGTGACGAAGCAGATCAAGCTTCCGGAGCATTAAGCGCGCAGAGAATGTATGGTTCTGAGAGATTAAAATATTTTTTTTTAAAGAAGAAATTTTGATCTAGTTTATTTTCAATGCCCTTCCCCTCTTGGCTTCGCCTCTAGTTGCGAGATTCAATGGAAATAAATTCAAGGAGTCAGAACCCTATCTCCTGAAGGTCAAAGAAGCTCTCTGATAGGCATAGTTTTCCCAAAAATATATGAATTCCATGACATTGTGTTGATGTCACTACCTGCAAATACGAAAGGAAAAGTTTGATGAGAGGTTTGTTTTTAATCCATGTCCTGGCAGTGAACAAAGTTTTCTAAACTGATGTGAACTGCCTCTAGGACCTGAATTGAAGAAAGCTAAATCGTAATACTTAAAATTAAAAAGATGTACTTTAAACAAATATCATCCGGAATTCATCTCAATCCGGTAATCCGGGCTTTCTCTCATTTAGACCGGGTTCCAACGGACCTTAGTTGTGTCCCATCGGTCCGGTTGGTTTCAGTCTTCGGTCCAATTGTTCAGTATGTGCGACAGCTACTTGGACACTGCCTGCAGCGCCCCACCCACGTGCGGTGCCATCTGGGCGACGTGCTGACGACTGCTGGTGTCGGTGACCTGGTTCACCCCCGCGACTCCCGTTGCAAGGCGCTGTGGTGTGTGTGTCCACACGACAAAAGCATCACGGTGTCTGGTCCCCACCCACCCCTACTGACGCGGCGCGGCATCCGACCTACCCCGGCGCCTGACACTGGACCCCAGCGCCTGGCACTGGACCCCGGCGTCTGACACTGGACCCCGGCGTCTGACATTGGACCCCGGCGCCTGACACTGGACCCCGGCGCCTGGCACTTGACCCCAGCGCCTGGCACTGGACCCCGGCGCCTGACACTGGACCCCGGCGTCTGACACTGGACCCCGGCGCCTGGCACTTGACCCCAGCGCCTGGCACTGGACCCCGGCGCCTGACACTGGACCCCGGCGCCTGACACTGGACCCCGGCGCCTGACACTGGACCCCAGCGCCTGACACTGGACCCCAGCGCCTGACACTGGACCCCGGCGCCTGACACTGGACCCCGGCGCCTGACACTGGACCCCAGCGCCTGACACTGGACCCCAGCGCCTGACACTGGACCCCAGCGCCTGACACTTGACCCCAGCGCCTGACACTGGACCCCAGCGCCAGGCGTCTCACTCCGGCACCAGACGCCCGATCCCGTGGGCTCGTTTTCAGCAGGATAGCCCGGTCACGGATCAGTCTGGCCGGCGTGGTGTCTGACGTTCGCGTGGCACCGACCGGTCGTTGTTGTTGGTCCGTCGCCCCGTGGGCAGGTCGCTACTCCCTGTTTGTATGGGCTCGATTGCAGAACGCCGGTGAAATCAAGTGATTCGTGGTGGGATCCAGTGTGTGCATATAAGCTGACCTGCGGAAATAACATGAGTGTTACCTATGTTCATTTATATTCCCAGGGATACATCAGGCAGTCGTCAATTACTTAGGATGATTGCCTCACTAACAAATAATCTAGGGTACACACATTGCTACCGTAAATGTAAATGTGACATCATATTTTCACCCCATGCTCTGAAAACAGATGCGCAGACATAGGACGCAACCATAACAACCCAAAATACAGTAGATCAAACAATATATTTTCTCTTTTTTCGAAGGAAATTTAAGCAATTGCGTGCGAAGCGTGCCCTGTTATATTATATGTGCAGAGATCAGGGGTTCATAAGATATTCCTGGCTGAGCCCTTGCTTGAAAACGTAGAAAATGCCTTGTTAGTTGACAAAAAAAATATGTCATTTTTCTCCAAGAAATATATTCACACAATGGCATTGGAAAGCATCTAGTGGTATGTGTGGGGAGGCCAGGCCCTGCTTTCTCGTGTGTAAGCAGCAGAAGCCGTGACGTCGCCATCTCTTTCAACCCCAAATTGAAGGTAGGAACTAAACGTACAGTGAAATGTAGCAATGGTAAGCACATAATTTCAGTTGTAGTGGAGCTAAAAAGATGCGAAGTAACCCTGATTTCTTCATGTGCGCCAAACGTCGATAACCCAAGCAACTTTGGTAACCTTGTCCGTCAATGCGAAGACATTGACTCTATTAACATGATTTAGGGCGGGAATATTGCTTTTTCAAAGGGCGGTGTGGGAGACGGAGAGCAAGGGTGCGAGTGCCCGTATTGTGAGCGGTAATGCTAGATGCAGGAGAGTAGCTGAAGAACATAAGCGGTCTCATAATTAAGTTCACATTTCGAGACATTTGCACTCAAATATAAGGAAGTGTACATTGCATCGTTCTTTTCCGACGAGCAAGTCCCGGATGCAGTTCTTCCTTGTTAGTGGTTCTAGACCTCTCCACCATATAGAGTTAAGTCCAACGTTGAAATTTTCAACGGTTGTCTATCCAACCACAAAGTTGTCAATCGATTTAACTATATGTCAACTAGAAGTTGGAGTATCACCTTGGATATTTAATAACCATCTGTTGACTGACGACAGATTTACAGCCCAGAATAAAGAGAAATCAGAACGATAATACACCAAAAAGAAAACCCTCTCGCACTTTCCACATTTCCCTTTTGCAGAATTGTTTACAAATATAATAAACCGCGTGCATCTCACATCAGAATCAGGTAGCTAGGCCTCCATGAGAGTAGATATGAACGCACTGATCAGGATCCGAGACGAAATGCTGAGCACGCCAAGCATAGCGTCAGGGTCCACTGGTGGGACCGCTGGTGACGCTGATGAACGGAGCGCATTATGTTGTCACGGTTTGACCAACGTCATCGAGGTCAAGCTCACTTGCAAGGTATATATTTTGTGTGTTCAGGGTTCGACGAATAATTTGACAACACCTTTGACATGCTGTACGAATGTAAAATTTTCGTTCAGAGTCAATGCAACCCAGGCACATCCCTAACTCACTTCATACATGATTACCAACCACACCCCCTCCAGGATGCCAACCAAACCCCTCCCGGATGTCAGCCACACGCCGTCAGCATATCAGCCACATCCCGTCAGGATGTCGGCCATATCCCGTCAGGATCCCGGCCACATCCCACCAGGATGCCAACCACACGCCGTCAGCATGTCTGCCGCATACCAGGATGTCCGCCCCATGCCGTATACCCGGTACGGTATGCTGAGTTGCTGAGGCAGCGTCTATGCTCCGATGGTCGGCCGACGGCCGTCGTGACTTCCGCCGGCTGTGGCAGGTCATGTGGTACCGCCGCCGGTCAGTGAGATGCGGACGCCCCCAGCGCTCAGGGACTCGCTGAGGAGTTGTCGACGAGGGTGGGTCGTCACGCTTCTCAGGGAAGTTAGTCACTTTGAGTACTGCTCTGGGCATCCGGGCACGCGTTCCGCTGCGGTCCGTTGCCGTCCGGAAGTCCAGTTAGCTGCTCAGGCCAGCTCGCGACAATTCTTTGCAGACGAGTATTGGAGAGCCAGACGAGGTTTTCTCAGCTATCACAAAACACAGACGTCAACTGGACCAGAGATTCTCTGCAATAACTATAGACGAGCTGAACTTTATGGTTCAGCTCGAATTCTGAACTCAATGGTTTCATGGCTTTATCAGTTTGTTTAAGAAGTGTCTTGTTAACGGAATTCGGCAGCTTAGTTTATTTGGCCACGCGTGATTGCTGCGAACGACGGTCTCTCCTTGTCCTGTCCCTGGTCCTGTTCTCCCGCAGACTTGCGGCGTAGTGCCATGGTGTTGATTCGAAGGCAAGGAAATTTTAGGTGTGCCGATGCTCTGACGTTCGTTACTCTCTAAAAAGTAGTCTTCACAATTATCACCAATGCGCTTGTGAAACGTGTAGCAGAGTAATCGACCAAATGCTAAATATAGGTCAGACATGGTGTATCAGAAGACAGAGGCAACAGTATTCGGTTAGTTCTTGAGGTGCTGAGCCACACTGAAGAGACTGGTAGGCAAGCCCTGCTTATTTTCTGTGACTGGGAGAAAGCATATGATTTGATCAAATGGAAGTTTTCAATCTTCCCCTTCGTTGCTTCGCTTTTGGATCTAGCTTGCTGAAATGGGTCTAGCTTATTACCAGGATCTTTCAGAGCATACACCCGGTGTGCAAATTCAGATCAATGGCCGTCGGTCCGAGCCTTATATAATTGTTACCGGGACTAAGGCAGGAATGCTCAATGAGATGCAGCTTCTTATTACTACTCATATGAATGCGTCGGAGTACTCGGATGACACTTGATTTGTTCATAATGGAAAACCCGAACATCTTCGTAATACCCTTTATCGTTCGGTAGATCTTACTGGGAATTTGGGCTGAAAAGAGCAAAGCACAAATAGTATGGTTGGATAAACTTAGATGTCGAAAAGAAAGGGTTTGATGTCCTGATTTGAATCTTGCTTGAGTGTCCCAATTCCTGGGCGCAGGAATCCAATTCCTATTGATCTCGGGTGGGGAAAACAGCGCAGAACGTATTTATTCGAAAATTGACGCGCTCAAGGAGCCGTTCAAACCGTGGTTGATTCATGGATTGACACCATTCGGAAAGTGCATGTTTTGGCATCATATTTCTTGTTCTAATCGATAAATTTAATGTTAGCCCTCCCAGACTGTACGCAGCACAGATAGCTAACCAGATACCCTCAAAGTTCGCTGTGTCTGCAGGAAAACAAAATAATGAAGCCTCCTATCCATGAAAAGCTTGACTAGTCAGGGCTGCCCACACGTGTCCGATATATCCGCCCCGACAGACAGCCTATGAGTAGTTTGGGCTAAAATACCTCTATCCGGCTTGCGCGACACAGAAAGCAATAATGGATGGCAGATTGGCCATCAGCCAGAATGTGACAATACTCTATTGTGACAGTGATCAGGGACTCATTAAGTATGAGTCTGGGGATAATGGTGGGAGGAAGTATATGGTTGCTGATTAAAGCTAACTGACAGCAACATTTCAAGTCGGGGACGGGGCAGACGGAAGGGTGGGGGAGTGTAAGGAAGGTAAACTTTGCAACCGCAAAGAAGAGGGGAGGTACTCTTTGGGTAAAATGCAATGCAATGCAATGCAATATCTGGACGACTTCTTGAAGAACTCCGTTGCACCTGAAGAGACGAAAACAGGTGGTGCCCCTAGCTCTCTGGGGACTAGTGCTATTCAATATTTCGGAGAAGTTCAAAATAAAGTGGTCTATATCCGGGGTTTGTTTATTGTACAAGTGATGGGGAGGTATCTGCCGATCCTTCCGCGACGAAAACCATGCGGGTACGTATCGATTTTCCACCCTAATGTTTTGTTTTGCATTTTTCGTTCCCGTGTCTCCACATATGAGCGCGATTACCACAGTTTGTGGAGCGTCATCACTGGTGTTCTCCTATGCTAAATATATCTGGGGCCAGTTTCATCCAGTTTGCAACCCTCTCAAGTCGCCAAGTTCCTGGTCCATGGTCCTTGTCCCTCCCCAAAATATTTTCCAGCTTTCACATCGGTTTCCTCAGAAATTCCCAACTCATCAAGGCTCCCCAAATTTGGGAGTTTTGTAATCAGATTAGTCGTTGGCTCTCCAATTGCCTTTCTCAATGATGGTAATCATTAACGACAGTGCTCTTCGTACTACAGGAGTACTATTTCTGACGTGTGCTTGCATGGGCGATGGACGATCTTTCTTCGGTGAAAGGGTCCCAACCAAGTCAGCTTAGCTGCCAAATTATGAGCTTAAATAAGCTTTTGCAAAGTCGTAAGGCATGACATTGCGGCTACATGGGCTTTCCCGCCAACCACCGTGTGAACTGATATCGGTGACGGTTATTCAGCTTTCTGCTTCAGCATGTCATTTCAATGAAATTTTTAGGTCAAAGTCAAGGTCAGGTCACGATATCGCATGGGACATTGACCTCGGATGACCTCCGGTGATATTTTTGGCATCACTGCCATGCAAGGCCATTGCGGGCTCTAAATTTCAATTTGGCGACGATTTTTGTTCTAGGTAAGTAGTGGTGTGTCATTGCTTCCCTGGAACACCTAAGAGCAAAAGTAGCCCAAAAGCTGTGGGCCATGACCTGACACTAATGGATCCTCGGAACACCTGAAACCAAAAGTAGACGTCGTGATGAACCATAACCTGACTCTAATGTAGGCATCCTGGTGAGTCATGACCTGACTCCAATGTAGGCGTCCTGGTGAGCCATGACCTGATTCCAAAACAGGCATCTTGGTGAGCCATGTCCTGCTTCCAATGGTGGGCCACAATTTCACACCAACCGATCGAGTTCCTGGGTCAGCTTTTGCTGCATTATGCGATGAGTGGTGTTTGAGAGAAGTGATGAAACATAATTGTATGAGCAGCAATCTAGCTGTATTGTTCTAGTTAGCGGCACTCTCGCAGCCGTGCCAAATAACGATCACATTGTCTGTCGAATAAGTACCACAGCTGCTTTATGAACTACCAAAGACGATGTGCAGTATTCAGAACTCCAATGATCATAATTTGCACCCATGTGCCTACCGTGCTCAGGTGGAGAATTCATGAGTGACTTCGCTCTGATGAAATACGTCACCGGCTCCGTGAGGTAGTGCACAGGCCCGAATTCCATCAGCTAAGCATGCTCGCTTTCCCGATTACTCTTGCCCCACCCGCCATACACCACCTATGTGTGAGCCAACACCGCCAGCATGATAACGTGTTGAGTTTCCCCGCCAGAAGCATCAGGAAAGTAGTGTGCACGTGCGTCAGATTATTCTCATCGTATACCAGAGGCGCAGCCAGGGGACTAATGGGTGGGGATCCGGAACCCTTCCCATCGACAACCAAAATACACTAGATCAAGGAGGAAGTTTCGGGATTTTCAACACTCAAGCCAGACATTTTCGATGCGTGAAGTACACCGAAAGCGGTCTCTGTTTCATGACAACTTTTTTATTGTGCCTCCTCTAAGAAAATCTTCGCTGCGCCCCTGCTTGTGACGTATGCTGCACTGGCTTCCATAGGATGTGACCACGATCTGGAACGTTTTCAGTACTGGAACTACAAATTCCGTAACACCACGGTGCAGATGTCGGTCAACCACACGCAGACGCTGACGCTGGCGCCGACCGAGCTGCAGTACAACTTCTTCGCCTACTTGGCCGTGGCGTCTATGGTGCCCAACACCATCTTCCTGACGCTGAACGCAATCTTCGCGCATATGTGAGTGTCAGTGACCACGTCACATCTGCTGAGTTTGTCTGGCCAGCTGAGTGGCAGGCACCAGCGCCGCATAGTTGCCTCCTGGGTCAGCTGCTGGGTGTACCGGGCCCAGGTCCAGCTCAATGGCAGGAACTGCAACTATTGTTGTCACCTGAACCCGCGCATGAAATGAAGGGCGCTCAGCGATTCTTTGAACACGGAAAGAGAGAGAGAGCAAGAGAGCGGAAGCAGAAGTTACACGTTATTTTATATGCATAATGAATGGAGGAAATTGGTCGTGAGGGAGGGAGGGAGGGAGGGAGGGAGGAGAGAGAGAGAGAGAGAGAGAGAGAGAGAGAGAGAGAGAGAGAGAGAGAGAGAGAGAGAGAGAGAGAGAGAGAGAGAGAGAGAGAGAGAGAGAGAGAGAGAGAGAGAGAGAGAGAGAGAGAGAGAGAGAGAGAGAGAGAGAGAGAGAGAGAGAGAGAGAGAGAGAGAGAGAGAGAGAGAGAGAGAGAGAGAGAGAGAGAGAGAGAGAAAGAGAGAAAGAGAGAGAGAGAAAGAGAAAGAGAAAGAGAAAGAGAAAGAGTAAGAGAAAGAGTAAGAGTAAGAGTAAGAGAGTAAGAGAGAGTAAGAGTAAGAGTAAGAGTAAGAGTAAGAGTAAGAGTAAGAGAGAGAGAGAGAGAGAGAGAGAGAGAGAGAGAGAGAGAGAGAGAGAGAGAGAGAGAGAGAGAGAGAGAGAGAGAGAGAGAGAGAGAGAGAGAGAGAGAGAGAGAGAGAGAGAGAGAGAGAGAGAGAGAGAGAGAGAGAGGGACGGAGGGAGGGAGAGAGAGAGAGAGAGAGAGAGAGAGAGAGAGAGAGAGAGAGCGGAAGCAGAAGTTACACGTTATTTTATATGCGTAATGAATGGAGGAAATTGGTCGTGATGTGTTCGAGACATTCACTGATTATGATCACTTTCGAGCTCGCCGAGATCATGGTTATTTGGGGCCCATAGGCAGGTGCGTATGGGCTGCGTGCTCCTGATTAACATCAGAGGGATTTTGTTGAATAATATGCATGGCTTCCAAGAAATCGCTTGATTTATGAGCATGTTTCCGTTGGCATTAGACATTTAGGAGTGCACTGAATCCCACCCCATTTGGTCGTTTGTGTAGAGAAGATCACCTCTCCCCCATGACATAACTGTTGGTTCCTTGTCTACGGATGGTACGCGACTTCGTGTGTTCCGATGTATGTTAACACGCGCCCTGGAGGGGCGAAATCCGCCCACTCCTCGGGTTTTTCGTAGATAACTCCAGATTTTACCAGCCGATATACACCTACCTGCTTGCTTAGAATTGTCCGTCACGTTGCTTAAAGTAAGAAAAACGAAAATCGTCAAAAAAAATCGAGTTAGGGGTCGTTAAAGTAAAAAAATATCATCAGCGCCAGACCACACATGTCGGCGCTGATGCGTTTCCCGTATATTGGCCCATGTACGCCACTTTTTGTGTACGTGCTTAGAAATGACCGGCGCATTGTTTAGAGCAAGATAAATGAAAATCTACCGAAAATTTTTCGAGATAGGGGCTGTTAAATTATTTTTTAAATCGCAGCGCCATATCACCAAAATCGGCGTTGGTGCGCTTCCCGTATATTGGCAAAAGGGAAGTGTTCCTGACAACACTAGCGACTCGTTTGATGCATATTGTTATACTACATAATTTAAAAGTCGTGTCAGGTCGCCGAGGTCAAGTCAGGTCAAGTTCATGGCAGGCTAATGGAACCAGACTTGGTCAACTGGAATGTTGTCATAAATGCAAATGACTGTCATGCGAATGATGTCACTTTGCATGTTACTCCGTAAACATCCGGAAATCTACTGTTTGCCATTGTGTGCCTAAGCGTTTCCATGGTGTATTCATGTATTTCACTCCTTTCTTCGCGAAGCCGATTGTGCCGAGCCGCCCAACGGAGCAGTCGAGTGGGCAGCCCGGTTCCGGTAACTGGAGCAGGTAATGACCTCATAAAGTGTTCCTATATGGGTGGCCTGATGTCAAATGGCGGATCTGGCATCTGTATTGCATCATTAGCAATGTCAAAAACATCATTAATGCCAATTTTGGAGCATTTGAACACAATCACAGCGATCCATAATGACAAGCCAAGCCACCCAAAACCAGAAAATTTTGCTATTTTGACCTCATTTGACTTTGAAGATTTTGACCTAAGGTCATGAAATTTGCACACAATGGAGTTCACTGCCGTGCCCACCCACCCTGCGAATTCCGTTGCTCTACCCTTAATAGGAGCCGAGATCTTATGGGGGCGGAAACCGACCCCCCCCCCCTCCCCCTCCAGTGCGCTTAATTTTCAGAGGCCCTCCAGGGCGCGTGTTAAATTCGTTTCATAAATAAGAGTGCTTCGTTCGCAAACAAGCATAATTCGATGCGCTTGTGGATCTAAGATAATTAATATATGGATGATTGAATTACCTCCTGCTCTTTACCATGATTGACGGTAAAATAAGTTGAAACGTTTTGGTCCACATTGAGAAAGAATGTTGTGCTTTCAATAAATATAGATATATAAAGGTTTCAAACTATTCTATCATAGATCATTTTCAAGAGTAACAATGTTTCGTACGCATCAGTTCATGATAAATATCATACACTGAAATCACGCTCGGAATTCGAATAGCATCTTCGCATATTTCGTCGCCTCAACAAAACCTAGATGGATTATTTTGTCACCTCAACAAAATATGCGAAGATACCATTCGAATTACGAGCGTGATTTAAGTGTATGATTTTTTTTCATGAACTGATGTGTACGAAACATTGTTTCTCTTGAAAATGATCCACGATCAAAAAGCTTGAGACCTTAATATATGTATTTTATTGGAAGCACAGCATTCCTTGTCAATATGGGCCAAAACGCTTCATCTTCTTTGACTTTCAATTGTGATAAGCAAGAAAATCTTCCCTTTCTTCTCGCAATTAAATGATCTTTACCATCTGGATTTAACATCGCACTTCATGGCGTTCCACTGAGGCTGTACAACCTTCCACCACCAATGTGGATAGCCTCATAGCAATTACGCAGATTGCCACCTCCACCCTATTTCCAATCGATTTTTATAAAGTCACCGATTAATTAAGTGATGGACCGTGGTCTTTTTCTTTGCATGGCAATTAAATTGAGGGGGGTTTTCTTTGCAACATGCTTTTGGGGGGCATCCTACTGACCAATTTTGTTTAATCCTGGCATCCATTTCAGCTTTTCATTGATATTGTATAAAATAGTAATTCGTAAGGAACATGTGATGATGATGATCAGCTGTAGACGTCGGCTCCGAAAAAATGTTTTAAGCTTATGTTATTTTACCAAGATGAACAACTCCGCTGTCACCAAATTTTAGCTAAGGTCAAGGCTGATCAGTATCAATGCACTCATCCTTGTTGGCTCCTTAAAAACAACACCACAAAAATAAGTCTTGTGGTAGACAAATAAGTCAAAAATAGCAATCCCACAAAATAAGTCTTACCATTTATAGGGGTTTCAGTGGAATGGAACAACCCGAATATGACGTAATATGACCTCTTGTGGCCTCACAATCGACAAATATGCAAATGGAGGCTATGCCACTGGCTCTCCGCGACAAGAGTTTTCCAACGGTCTGTTGCATTTTATACTAGCTTACACAGTTCGGAAGTTAGTGCGAGGGATTTCGAGAGCTCCACCCTCTTCTCCGGCCCGGCAAAGGTGAATTTGCCGGAAGGTCCAGCGAGGGTCAAAAGCAATGAAGTGGCAACGTATGCCTACGTGACGTCGCATGACCTCGCATGACCTCTTGTGACAGACAACTGCATTATTTTTCTTCGCTAATGCTGATAAAGCGATAATTTACACCGGACCCGGAGATGGAATTTTTCGTGGTATTGTTTTAAGATCGTTATTGCCTCAGGGTATTACTAAATAACTGACTTATAGTGGACTTATGTACAACGCCGTCTGTAATGTCGACAATGAGGACTGCATGAAGCGTGCTTGTGGCAGCTGTCCCGGAGAAGATGAGGTTTTTACATTACTGGATCTACCGCTGGAACAAGAACTGGCCACCGGCGATGGGAGATGACGTAACGCGGAGCATAAGCTGTTTTACAAGGTATGCTTCCTGCAACTTATCATGTTTACCGTGCAATATATTACTTCACAAACATTTCATGCGGTCTGAACAATCACGTCGAAATTGTGTCAGAATGCTGAATAGGTCTGAACCACGCCCCCCCCAAGCAATTGGGGCGGAAATATGCCATGAATGCGATTTTTTTCCAAAGCAAGGTATCTATGTCCAAGTCCGTTTTCGGCACATAACATAGTTAATTTTTCATGAAGGAATTTCGAGTCGACGAATTGACATGAAATTAGGTCATACAGCCGTGTCACTAGAGGTCAGTTAAACGATAAAAATGGTATAAATAGAACCATTCGTCCTTCGCGAGCCTACCAATGTGCTTACTATACATATTAATGCAGATCTAAATTGATTCATTCGCAGCAGACGATGAACTCGAAATGCAGTGACGAAGATTGCTGAAGGTTATGCATACCAAGCTCTTGATCTCATAAGCGCAATATTGTGCTAGGCGTATTTACTGCCGAATATAACCCTTCGTGCCAAGTTTCATCAAGATCAGAGACATGAGGGTGTGAAATTTGTCCAATGTCCGATCAATTTGACTCGGAATGCCCTACCTGCTGTTTCATGGCTTGTATCAATTGAAGTCGTACCAGCATTATTAACACGCGTACTGAATGGGGGCGGGGGCGAAGTTCGCCCAGCCCTCCGATTTTTCACACATAATTCCAGATTTTACCGGCTGGCATAAGCCATTTTTGCCTACCTGCTTCGAAATGTCCGGTGCATCGTTTAAAGTAAGAAAAACGGAAATCGGAGGAATATTTTCTAGTTAGAGGCAAGAAAATACGATGCGTTTCTCGCCCCAGAAATGTGTTGTTAGTCAACACATTTCGTAGCGCCAGACAACAAAAATCGGCGCTGATGCGCTTCCCGTATATTGTTAAAAGGGAATTGTTCTTGGCCGCACTAGCGACCTGTTTGGTGTATATTGTTATGCTATATAGCTTCAAGGTCATGTTAGGTCACCGAGGGGAAGTCAGGTCAAGTTCATGACAGGTTAATGGGACCAAACTTGGTCAACTGGAATGTTGTCATAAATGCAAATGATTGTCATGCGATTGATGTCACTTTGGATGTTACTCCATACACATCCTGAAAACTACTGCTTGTCATTGTGTGCCTAAGTGTTTCCTAATCCATTCATGTACTTCACTCCTTTCGTCGCGAAGCCGATTGCACCGAACCGCCCGACGGGTAGTCGGGCGGGCGGCCAGTTTCCGGTAACTAACTGACACAGGCAACTGACTTGATGAAGTGCCGCTATACAGGTGACATAAGGTCAAATTCCGGGTCTAGCATCTGTATTGCATCATTTATAATGTCCATAGCAGAACTGATGCCCATTTTGGAGCATTTAAACACAATCACAGCGATCCATAACAATGACAAACCAAGCCACGCAAAACAAATAAAATAATATGCGGCTTTATTTGACCTTGAAGATATTGACCTACTATCATGAGATTTGCACACAACAGATTTCACTATTGTACCCATCCACTCAGAATTGGATTGCTCCAGCTGTTGTAGGAGCCGAAATCGTATGGGGCGGCATCCGTCCCCCCCCCCTCCCCCCCATCCAGTATGCGCAATTTTCAGAGGCCCTCCAGAGCGCGTGTTAAGCACTGCAGTTCGGAGCCATGCCACATGGGTACCTACATATCCTTTGCAACACCTCATCAGCGTTAGCAAACTAACCGTAGAAAATATAGCATTTATTAGTGTATATGGCAAGTGTTCGAATCGCCTCCCTTTCTCATGTAACTCAGTGCGTCCGCTCCAGTCTGCGCCTGCCAGACGGCTGGGTGCGCTCGACCTATGTCGAAGCCAAATTTGTCCACATGCTGCTGATTTATCGGCCAATCTTGAGCACCGTGTCCACAGTCCGCCACATCTGACCGCGCTGTACGCCAGACTGTTCCATTTTCCTGTAGCCTGACGCACGGTGCGTGACGCTTAGTTGCGGTGTGGACCGGCTGGGGGGTGAGGTGAGAGTGGTCGGGTGGCCACGTGACTGGACACTGATCAACACGGTTGCGGGCTGTACGGCTGGTGGTGTGCTGATGGCAGCACGGCACCAGGGAGCAGCACCAGGGAATGCCACACACACACACACAGACGCCCGACCAGCGGACGACTGCAGATGCGGCGTCGTGTCGAACGCCATGCCACACAGACACCCGCCCGCCGCACGGACGGCTGCAGATGCGGCGTCGTGTCAATGTCACGCCACACAGACACCCGCCATGCCACGCGGACACCGGCCACGACACACAGACACCTACCCACCGGACGACTACAGATGCGGCGTCGTGTCGGACGTCATGCCACACAAACACTCGCCATGCCACACAGACATCCGCCCACCGGACGGACGACTACAGATGTAGCGTCGTGTCGGCCAGCTTGGCCTCGAGCGTCACGCCGGAGGTTCCGGTGGTTGGCGCCGTCTCGTCGCCGGTCGCCGCCGACACTGGCGGCAGCCGCCGGCCCAGCCTGCTGTCGGACGCCGTGCCCGGCCTGTCGGCCGCGCGCCTGGCCTTCGGCTCGCCGACGGCGCTTTCGGAGAGCATGGGTGCCGCCAGCGACGGTCGGCCGTCGTCCGGCACCACCTCCTGCCGACCGGCGTGGCGGCTCATGTCGTGGTCGTCGGGCCGGAACGCGCCGCAGAAGTAGCGCAGCGTGAGGCCGCCATCGCCGTCGGCAGCCGCCGACCGAGCGCTGGCCGCCTCTCCGCCGGCCTGCTCAGCTGTCTGCTCGGTAGTCCGCTTCGCCGTCTGCTCGGAGGTTTGCTCCGTCTGCTCGGTGATCTGCTCGGCCGTCTGCTCGGTGATCTGCTCGGCCGTCTGCTCGGTGGTTTGCTTCGCCGTCTGCTCGGTGGTCTGCCCGGCCGTCTGCTCGGTGGTCTGCCCGGCCGTCTGCTCGGTGGTCTGCCCGGCCGTCTGCTCGGCCGCCGTCTGCTCGGTGGTCTGCTCGGTGGTCTGCTCGGTGGTCTGCTCGGCCGTCTGCTCGGTGGTCTGCTCGGTGGTCTGCTCGGTGGTCTGCTCGGCCGTCTGCTCGGTGGTCTGCTCGGTGGTCTGCTCGGTGGTCTGCTCGGTGGTCCGCTCTGTGGCCTGGTCGATCGAACTGGCGGGCGTCGATAGTGTTTGGAAAGAGGCCGAGTCTGTCGTCGGCGACACGCTGTCGTACGACGGGGTGCCACCCGACGAATCTGCCCGCTCGAGTTGCTCGTCCTCTCCGGCGTTGGCGTCGTCGTCGGTCGGCTTCGACTCTGGCCAGGGTGTCGGTGCGCGAGCGGAAGTCATGCGAGACCGTCGATTGTTGGGCCGGCGAGCCGCCGTCAGCATGGATATGGCCTCGAGCAGGTGTGAGGACGACGACGCCTGTGTGGACTCTTGTGCAACCGCTGGCGACTGATCGGGATCGACCTGCGTCAGCTCGGAGCAAGAAGATGTCCTGGACAGCTGTTGAGACGTCCTCGTAGACAGTGTTTCTCTGGCATCGAACATTTCCAGAGAGGAAGCTGTTCTGAACGGCCCCAGTGAGCCTTGTGATTCAGTGGGAGGTTCGGTCTCCGTTTCAGGTCTTGGTGAACTCGATTCCATAGGGCTCTCAATAACCATTGGTAAAATGGTGTTTATTGTTGCAGCGTCCGTGACCAGCCGCCGATCAATCGAACCTAATGGTTGTATCTCAGTTAAAGCCATACTAGCCTCTTTGCGCGCCAGACAAACGCCACTGTCTTCGTGCTTGTCAGAGGGTCTCTTCTGCAGTAGGATCACTTCCTCTTCTTCCTGACCCTTCTCGTTCTCCCAGTATCCGTCTGCAACTGAGTGTGAGCCGACAGGGGCAACACTAGCTGCACCTGATGTGTCCTCACTTGAGCATCCGTCACGATCTGACAGAATATCGTTGTCTTCACCCATGTCGTTCGATCCATCAAGTGAAACGTTATAGCTTATTGAAATTCCGTCGTGGGAGAAGGATGGCAACCCAGGCTTTTCTCTAGTGGACGCTGAAGCAGCTCGCGGCACTTGCGTGGACCCTGTTAATGAATTGGTCCAGTTATGAATTCGAAGGCGTAGATCCATGGAGTATGGAGGTGAGCCATGGCTCTCTTTTTCTGTTGAGGTCAGGAAAGGGCAGCAGGAGCTGATGATGCCGGGCATATTCAATCTGCCTCCTTTTTGCATATTCGTCCGGGGCGAATACAGCGTATTTCCAATGTCATGAGTTTGAAGACCAGGAATCTATATATATGTACGTGGCAGGGTTCAATCGAAGACACTACTAGGTTATAACATTGTGACATGAAGTATCCAACTGCATTTCTTCAAACTGTAACGAATACCGAAGAAAATGTACAATTAGTGGCAAAAAAAGAAGTAATTTTGTGCCACACGTGCCTGCCGGAAGCATGCACCTCTTGCAAGCATTCGTATATCATTGAACATGTCCTTTCTTGAGGATGACAGAAGTTCCAGTATGCTGAACGATATATATAATACAATGTATTCACTCAATATATAGAATAGACAACCACATGTAATAAATATACCGATGTTTCATGGGCGCCAAATGACCCTGTAGTCGGCGCACCCTAAACGCGAGTGATCAATAAATGAATCAAGTATTTATCAATTGTGGTCCCGACATCTGATGCAGCAGCATATCCTGTTTTAGCTGCATGCACGAAATATGGTCTCTCAATATGGGACTTTCCGTAGTTAGCTGCCCACATGCCACAAGTCAGTGCAACCATGCTGCCCACAGGCCACAATTCAGGGCAACCATCAAAAGGCTGTCTCAGGAAAACAAGCACTATCAAGTGGATGCGCAAATACACAAACGGTACATTTTGCATTCTTGTTTCGCGCAGCTAGGCAATTAGTAGAAGGAAGAACGACCCTTGAAATACTGTGGATAGATGGCAAGCTAATGACTCCAACGTACTGCCAGGGTCCCTAAGTGAAAGTATTAGCGGGAGCATAACATTGACGAAAGCAGAGTTGTGCAAAGAGAACTCGTGCAAAATATGCATAGCAGGTTGAGCTGCATACCAATTACCAAGCCTCTCGGCCTTTTCCAACCGAACCCACTCTAAATCAGTACATGTATGCATATGATCACAACCGACAACCATATTCGCCTGTTGCTGCGAATATTACTTTTTATTCAAGGAACTAATATAATGAGTCTACCTCTTTAGTTCTTAATATCTGATTGCATGCGCATAGCTTAGCAAAGTGACGCATTTGGTTCACTATATGTTTGTTTTCGCCTATGAGCCCTATCAAGCTGCTCTCGAGAAACCTCGCTCGCATGTGACTCATATGTGACTCATAGATCTTGAGACCTGATTCGCATCGCGACTGAAACAGACTGACATAAATTTGAATCATTTCAGATCCGACTCAGTGTTATCAGACTCATGAGCCATATGATTCGCCGTGCACTGCCCACACATGATATTTGAATGATTGACTCATGATTCTACTCATTAACCCGCGCCGTCTTTCCGGTCAGATGCTCACACCCCGTCTCGGGTGGGGGCGATTAAAGACCCCCTCTAAAATCCAAACTAAGCATCACACGAAAACGAAAGAGGTGTCATCGGAAAGCGCTCGACGAGTAGGGTTCGGGTCCACCCTCCAAAATACTTCCCCAAAAGTGACCTCACCAGGGGGCTAGATTTTCACGACTTTTCACGACTTACATTATGTTTTTGACTCTGGGGAGTTCATTTTGGGGATATATGAGAAAAAAAAATTATTTGGAATGAGAAAAGGGACACCGAAATCGACCACGGCTATAATTTTTTGGTCCCCAAAAATACAAAATTTATTTTCTTCAAATTTCGACATTTATAATTGTAAATTTTTCTTTAATTTTCCTTTTCCAATGGGTAGAGCAGACCGAGAAACCTTGTTGGAAGTCAACTTTCCCTGATAAAAAATGCTTACTTTAGGCAGAATCCTGTATTTGAACTGCATTTGACAAATACGGAAAATGTATATGTAGTCAAAAAAATCAACTCGTATGTTTTGTTGCATAAGCATAAAGATAAGCAAACGCTGTAAGTTTCATTACAATATCTGTATCCGTTAAAGCGTAACGACTGGTTGAACTTTTTTTGGAGGTGACCTCACTTGACCTTGACTAACTCGTTGACCCTAGATGACCTAACCTAAAAAATGTAATCAGCATGTCAAATTGATGTGGGAAAAAGTATGCCAAATTTGGGCGCGCTGCCCTGCGCCGTTCGTCCGCTATCCGCGAAAAACCTGAGGGGGTCGGTTGAAGACCCCCCCCCGAGATGGGACGGGTTAACATTGTGATGCTGTATATGACATTGCAGTTTGACCCGTATACATGCATGCTTAACGTTGCTTGCAAAATACGCTAACGCATCGTACGTAGACCATGCCAAATCACCACGCTTTGACCCGGCATCTCTGGGAATCCATTTCACTACTCGCCTTCGCTTGGTTGGCCTCGCCCTCGCTACAGCTGAGGGCGAAGCCAATTTGTCGCTACCATTGTATCTCTTAGGCCAATAGTCGGATAAGAAAATGTCAACACTAATCGATAACGCGCAGCTTCCACGTCCCCAAACAGCCTAGCTAACCTCATTTGCGTGGCCTATGACGTCAGATATCATGATAAAAAGATAGGAAGCGATGTAAGCAAAGGTAATGCCTTTGCTGAGCTGAGCTGAGCTCACGAAATAATTGTGTGCCAGCTTTCGAGCGGGTATCAAGTGAAAGATTTTGGTCTGGTGTAGCGGAACAACTGTTCACGTTCATTGAGGACAAGCATACTGGTGCCGCCCAGGATATTTTCCGGCATCTACTGCATTGGTTATTAGAAAGGAAATCGCATGGACTTTGTGATATAGTCTTCAAATTAGAATAGTTGGAAAATGCCTACCTAAAAATTCGGCTACCAATTGGTAACTCTGGTTTCACACTTGCAGATGTATAAATGTATGTATATATTAGCCTGTTAAGGGCCTTCTGATGGCATGGATAACCCAAAATAACACACAATGATTGAATATTTCTCGACTATTCTTAAGCATTTGTCATACCCGTAGCAGCTATGCCTAGGATTTGTCATTTTTAAGCATTTATAGCGAAAGGCCCGGGTCATAAATTAAGAAATGCATGGAAAGTGACATGAGTGTCAAGGTCACAGTTGATTCATGTGAAGCTAATGAGGTTATGTCAGGCGTATCACCTCACTTTTTTGCACCTCCGGTCTCTTCAGCATCTCCTACTTTTCGCTATATGCCTCAATTATCGTGTTTTCTGTTGATCTATAATAAAAGCATTGTCCAACATCGCCCACCCGCAATGAAGGTCAGGTCAAGTCAAGTTATGAAAATGCTGATGAATCCCATAAGATGAATTATGATTCCCCAGGCACCAGATTGTACCACCTAATCTTATTTGCATCGAGTCCGTTGGAACGTGTAAATGACGATGTACAAACATTCAGCTTCAATAATATTACCTGACATGAACTCCTTAGATAACGTGGTTTTTCACCTGCTACTTGATTGACTATGCCGGTTATGAAGTCAAAACCGCGATGAGAGGCCGAAAACACCCAGTCACAGCTGACTTAGCCTCTTTGGCACATTGGCGCCATAACCAAACTTGATTTGCGCAGGGCTCAGGACATGGGTGCATCGAAATCCCGCCAATGCACATTTGGGCAGACTGAGCGATGGTATCGTGTTTTTCTTCTTCATGTACTAGCTTGGCCCGGATAATTTGAAAGTAACGACTTAATCCGCCACAAGTGCATCAGTGCCACTTTGAGATAATTTGAATATATCCACGATGAACGGTAGGATCAATACCTTGGTATTTTCACATTATCTAGCAACTGCGCGGTGTTCGTTCCAGGGGGAGAATGCAGTACTGGGTGAAAGGGCCAATATGAAGCCAATATGGATAGCCTGCTGGAAGCCAAGATGAAATACGCGGAAGTGCAACAAAGCTGATTCATCTGACATCTGAATATTTATATTAATTTTTGCTGAGCTAATGTGTTTTTCGTATGATGATCTTGAAGAAGAAACACTGTTCCAGCTAAATTCACGAACACAAAGCTCGCTTTTTTCCTGAAGGACTGACGAGAGGCAGAACTGATGCCATCACAGCTGGTGTTCCGCAGTGAGTTACGTTTGCACAGAACGTGAATGATCCTTATATCGTGGCCTGCGTCGTAAGAGTGCCTCCACATAGTGTGATCCAGACCACTCCAATCTATGTTCCAGAATACGGCAACAGCTGAAGCTGGTAATGTCGCTCAGCATCGTCATCATCTTCTTCATCCTGACGACGATCCTGGTTCCCGTGGACGCAGACGAATGGCAGAGCACCTTCTTCTCCATCACCATGGTGATCGTTGTCATCGTAAACGGTGAGCGGGTATGCCCAGAGTCGTACCCAGAGAGGCGCTGGAGAATCATCCACCCCACCCTGTCGGTCGCTTTCGGCCCTTCGTGCTGAAAATGTGTCTTTCCAACCGCGAATTGTCCGGCTCTCGGGTGGAAGTGATCAACTATGACGCTTTATGGACGTCATCCCCGGGCACAATTCCTGGCTGCGCCACTGGGCGCTCCTCAATATCCCAATAGTCCACTTTGGTTGAGGTGCTGTAACGCAAAGTCCTATGCAAAATGGAAGAGTGTTTATTTTTTCCGACGCACGTAGCATACTGATGTGGGATTTTTGCGTAAGCTCGTCAGTCTCTGGATCACAATGCTTTCGATTTATTGATTTCTTTGCCCATTTCTGAATGTAGACGAAATCCTGCCTACCTGGCTACCCAATTATTTGGACTGAAGGGCACGTCGACAAGAAACATATATCATTAGCGTTCAAGCTTTTATCTCACTATCTCATTTTCAAATGTTATTGCAATGGGGACTATATGGCTTGCCTGAAATACGATTGCTGTCACATAGCCCAGCACACAGTTCAATAATATCTCAGATCATATCTCTTGAACATGTTAATGCTAATTTAACAAAAGCAATGCACCAAGAAACGTCCGGCCTGAGGGTTCGGCAGCTGATGAATTCACAAAACGAAAGGCAAATGTGTCAGTTCATCCGTGATGCTCGGAATGCTTTAAGCTCTCAGTTTTTGCATTTCACTCGGTTGTGTTTAGGTGGCGCTGCTTATTGACCACATTCATGTTGGTAGCGTTGCTGACTGTGGTGTTGGTGACCAGTGGTAATGGTGTGCCGGTCAGGCGGTGTTGGTGACCAGTGGTAATGGTGTGCCGGCCGGGCAGTGTTGGTGTGCCGGCCGGGCAGTGCTAGTGTGCCGGCCGGGCAGTGTTGGTGTGCCGGCCGGGCAGTGTTGGTGTGCCGGCCGGGCAGTGTTGGTGTGCCGGCCGGGCAGTGTTGGTGTGCCGGCCGGGCAGTGCTGGTGTGCCGGCCGGGCAGTGCTGGTGTGCCGGCCGGGCAGTGTTGGTAGCATTGCTGACCATGGTGTTGGTGAAGTGTTGGTAACGTTGCTGACCATGGTGTTGGTGGGCCAGCCGGGCAGTGTTGGTAGCGTTGCTGACCGTGGTGTTGGTGGGCCGGTCCGGCAGTGGGGGCTGCCGTGTTCCAGGGCGGACTGTTCGGCCTGTCGGCACAGTTCCCGCCCAAGTTCCTGTCGGCTGTTCTCTCCGGACAGGGCCTGGGAGCCGTGTTTGCCTGTCTCTGCAGGTAGGTGTTTCTCCCACCGTCCCTGTCACTACCACTACTTTGCTACCATCCAAGCCCAACTTTCTGCAGGGTTGCGCTTGGTGGGAGCATTACTCAGGAGTAAATAAAAATCAAGCAGCAACTGTCTCATTCAAGAACATCAATTTTAGTGTTGGCAAAAACTCCCTCGCCTGTTACCGTCCATCGCTGCAAGCACGTGCAATCACTTCCCATTGTAGTACTCGCTGGTTCGCTTTGGGGCTTGTTGCAGGTGTGGCCGGGGCATGGGGCACATGGTCCTGTCGCGTGGCCGGCCTGACTCTATCAGCGGCCGCCAGGATCGTGTCGATCGCGGTGGCGGGCGACAACCTGAAGGCGGCGGCCGTCAATTCGGCTCTGGTCTACTTCACTCTGGCTGACGTCGTCCTCATCATTTCCATGTGTTCCTATCTGTGGATGACTCGGTCGGTGAGTGTCCCGTGGACCCACTCCAGGGTGCACTCCAGGGTGCAAATACCTATGTCCCACTCAAAGGGGAGAGGAGGGAGGAGCAGTGCCGACGCTAGGTTGCCACACACCGGCTGGAACAAGTTGCTTCAGCATAATTGCACGGTGAATCATTAAGCTACAATGGGGCCGGCAGATTAGCAAACAAGTGAACGAGAAGGAAATATCGAACTGTCTGTGTTCTGTTCCATCACTCTTTTGTTCTGATTCTGCACGCTATAAAAATTGTAAATTCTTGCCATGGCATGTATGAAGTGCTTCTCTCAATCCAATCATCGCTTTTACTCTCATCACTTGTCACATGTCACTCTCGTTCTGTCACTTGCACTCGTACTCGCACTCCCTCACTCTCGCACCGTCTCACTCTCACTCACTCACTCCAAGTATGATGATTAAAATTATTCCTACACCTTTGTGAATATGGGTGCGGTAATATTCCGTAATATGGTGCAATGCAATGCCAAACACCAGTGACTTAAGATAGAGCCTGATTTTGCTGGGGTCGAGTCGTGCATCGTGAAACCTGAAGAGCGATGGACTTAACAAATAATGTGACGGTTGAACGGGAACGAACATTGCATGATGTTGACATAAAGACTTCCAACACGTTTCGTTTCTATTCAATATTTCATGTATTGATTGATACAGCCATTGAATATATGAATTTTCAGACTGTGAACTGACTATGCAAGAGAAACGCCACGAAGCACCTTACATTGCGCTGAATGAATCCCGGTATATAAACCCAAGTAAATTCCACTGTGGTTTGTCACATCGAAAGCAAAACTACGCTGACCAGTCTGGTCGTGGGTGCACTGTCATCGCACGCATGCCTTATGCCCAGTGAACGACGCTTAATGCCTATGCTCTGGTGACGGTCGAGTGAATTTGGCGCTAACCTGGTGCCGGTTGGCGCCAGAAGTGTGTGGGTAGCAGGTTGGCGCCAGAAGTGTGCAGGTAGCAGGTTGGTGCCAGAAGTGTGTGGGTAGCAGGTTGGCGCCAGAAGTGTGTGGGTAGTAGGTTGGCGCCAGAAGTGTATGGGTAGCAGGTTGGCGCCAGAAGTGTGTGGGTAGCAGGTTGGCGCCGCCGCTACGGCACCGTTCCGGCCGTTTCAGCCGTTCTACCAGCACCACACGGGCAGGCACGGTCCGGACCGGATGGTGGACGCCGACGGAGTGCCACGCAAGTCCTCCTCGCTCATCTCCAGGGCGGAACCCATCTCTGTGTGGGACGTGTTCCTCAAGGTACGACCTGACGTGGCCGTCACCATCCCACTATTTTGGTCACTGGCAGATACATGGGTGGGGAGGAGGCACAAGGGCAGTTATGAAGTATTGGCGAAATATTGTGAAATGTACCACTTTTTAAACACTTGATGACGTCCTTCCCCAAAAAGTACCGACGTAATGCTTATCAATATGTCCATGAAGTCGCCATGCCGCGCTTCTAAAAAGAAAGATCGTGCATAAGTATTATGCTTATGCTCCCCAATACGGATTGTGATACACAAGTATCTCGTAACACAATTCCGACGCCACCAGATGCATAGCTGATATACCGACCTACCGACATAACAGACCGATGATGTGCTCGGTTAAACAATGCCATTTGTAGAGAGTACAGAATTTGCAGTCTTTATCATTAATATATGTATTCGTATTGTGGATTTCTCCCAAATATAGACATACACGTATGAGTACGCTATTTCCTCAAAATTTGGCTCGAAGGACTTTTGACAATATTTTAAACAACATACTTTCGTGACAAATGTAGACATTCTACTGTACTTGCATCTCACACATAGGGAAACAAACAATATTTTAGCATTGCACTATGGATATGTTCCCCTCCCCCTCCATTCATGGAACAGTGACGCTCCTGTGATCTGGAAAGGCACCCCTCTAGGAAGGCTTGAGTACACCATACCCCCTCGCCCGACGAATTTTCAGCCGAAAGTCCCTCTAGAGGAATTGTGCCTCCTTTCATGAATATTTCCTCGATCTAGCTGGCGTTAGCTTCAAGTTATTGTTCTTAATGGCGCAACCCTACACACATACACACACCTTATATATGCATTGTATATATATATATATATATATATATATATATATATATATATATGTGTGTGTGTGTGTGTGTGTGTGTGTGTGTATACATATATATACACATATATATGCTTGCATGTAGAAGTGCGTATGTGTGCATATATTCTTAATGCTATCCAACATAGCTCTCGATGTGATCAGTAACTGTGGGCAGAAAAGAATCAGCGCTACTATGCGATAATGTGTTGATGGTAGTACGCTGTTTTTATCGTATACCAGTGCCAGAGGCGGGCACGGTGGCGGGGACGTTGGGTGAAGAAGGACTGTCAAAGTGTCGGGACTGTCAAAGTGTCGGGACTGTCAAAGTGTCGGGACTGTCAAACTGTCGGGACTGTCAAACTGTCGGGACTGTCGAAGTGTTGGGACTGTCAAAGTGTCGGGACTGTCAAACTGTCGGGACTGTCGAAGTGTTGGGACTGTCAAAGTGTCGGGACTGTCGAAGTGTTGGGACTGTCAAAGTCCAGTATATTAGGTGCCCAGTGTGGTGAAGTTTGTTTTGTTACGCGCCGTTTGCGGCATGCTCAGCGCCACACCATTGCGTGTGTACACCAGGTGAAGTGGTGCACGCTGTCGGTGGTGCTCCTCTTCACCATGACTCTGGCCATGTTACACCAGGTGAAGTGGTACGCGCTGTCGGTGGTGCTCCTCTTCACCATGACTCTGGCCATGTTACACCAGGTGAAATGGTGCACGCTGTCGGTGGTGCTCCTCTTCACCATGACTCTGGCCATGTTACACAGTAATGGACCAGGTGAAGTGGTACGCGCTGTCGGTGGTGCTCCTCTTCACCATGACTCTGGCCATGTTACACCAGGTGAAGTGGTACGCGCTGTCGGTGGTGCTCCTCTTCACCATGACTCTGGCCATGTTACACCAGGTGAAGTGGTACGCGCTGTCGGTGGTGCTCCTCTTCACCATGACTCTGGCCATGTTACACCAGGTGAAGTGGTACGCGCTGTCGGTGGTGCTCCTCTTCACCATGACTCTGGCCATGTTACACCAGGTGAAGTGGTACGCGCTGTCGGTGGTGCTCCTCTTCACCATGACTCTGGCCATGTTACACCAGGTGAAGTGGTACGCTGTCGGTGTCTCTTCACCATGACCACCATGTTACACCAGGTGAAATGGTGCACGCTGTCGGTGGTGCTCCTCTTCACCATGACTCTGGCCATGTTACACCAGGTGAAGTGGTACGCGCTGTCGGTGGTGCTCCTCTTCACCATGACTCTGGCCATGTTACACCAGGTGAAGTGGTACGCGCTGTCGGTGGTGCTCCTCTTCACCATGACTCTGCATGACCATGTTACACCAGGTGAAGTGGTACGCGCTGTCGGTGGTGCTCCTCTTCACCATGACTCTGGCCATGTTACACCAGGTGAAGTGGTACGCGCTGTCGGTGGTGCTCCTCTTCACCATGACTCTGGCCATGTTACACCAGGTGAAGTGGTACGCGCTGTCGGTGGTACTCCTCTTCACCATGACTCTGGCCATGTTACACCAGGTGAAGTGGTACGCGCTGTCGGTGGTGCTACTCTTCACCATGACTCTGGCCATGTTACACCAGGTGAAGTGGTACGCGCTGTCGGTGGTGCTACTCTTCAGCGTGACGCTCGCCATGTTTCCGGCCATCACTGCCAAGATCCAGCCCATGAACGCCGGGGACTCGCCAACTGCCTCCATATGGGCGCGTAAGCCAGCGAACCATGTCCCGCCAGCAATAACGCACTCAAACCATGCGACATGCTCCGGTGAATCGGCTCCTAGTTGGCCATTATCCACGAGTGACTAGCCTGCTATGCTCGCGTGAGTTTGCATGTTGTGCTGTCGCCGACCGGACTGGTATAACCGGACCGCCCTTTGACAGTCATGAGGCTGCTCAAAAACTGACAATTTACCTTTACTGCGATAGTTTTGACGAATGCACTGGCAGCTCGCAAGAACTTCGATTAATTTGCAAGGAGTTTCTAACTGTTTGTCTAGATAAGGGAAAAGGAGCGTCCACTTGAATCGATTATGCAAGTTTTACCGAAAAGGGCATTCTTAACCACTTAGAAGTACCGAACCTACCTTCACATGGCAATGAGTTCATCCGGGAACATTGCAGCCTGTAGGTGCCACATTTGGGATCATGCACCTTAGTAGTTAGAGAAACTTCGTCCCATGGGTGCAGTTAGAGGTGCATTTGTTAGTACTTACTAATTGCCAATAATTCCTGGGCTTAACATGCGCCCTGGAGGGGAGGGCCGCCCATTCCTCTGGTTTTTCGTAAATAACTCCAGGTTTTACCAGATTTTACAGAAACTACTCTTTGTCATTATGTACCTAGGCGTATCCATACTTTGTTCATGCACTTCACTCCTTTCTTCGCGATGCCGATTGCGCCGAGCCGCTCGACGGAGCAATCGGGCGGGCGGCCCGATTCGGGTAACTGGAGCAGGTAATGACCTGATAAAGTGCTGCTATATAGATGACGTGAGGTCAAATGCCGGGCCTAACATCTGCACTGCATCATTATTAATGTTTAAAACATCATTGGTGCCCATTTTGGAGCATTAAAAAATAATCACAACGATCAATAACAACGGCAAGCCAAGCCACGCAAAAATAATTACATGTGACCTTATTTGACCTTGAAGATATTGACCTAAGGGCATGAAATTTGCACACAATAGAGTTCACTACCGTAACCTGCGAATTTCGTTACTTCAGCTTTAATAAGAGCTGAGATCTTACGGGGCGGAATTCCCCCTCCAGTGCGCGTAATTTTCAGTGGCCCTCCAGGGCACGTGTTAACCAATAACCCTCGCCGGTGTGTGAATGGATACCACTTCCACTAGGGATATTCCCGTCTTCCACTTCGGATCATCAGCTCTCTGGCATTGCATAGAAAGAAACTGCTTCAGCATATATTTTTTTGTCACCCCTCCACCCCCACCCCCCGCTCCTGAGCAGCATTCCTGCGCCCCTTGTGCACCGCACGCATGATGACGTAGTAAGCGCACCGTTAGCACGGTGCTTGACGGCCACCTTTCATTGTTGGAAGAGCCGTTGTCCGTACCGTACCATGGCAAGCTAAAACAGTGAATAACACGGCACCGGCAACTGAACACTGAGCGAATAATTTGTATTTAACATGGTATATCTTGCATGCGTACCTTTCATTTGGACATTTCAACAGGTGAAAACTTTGAAAGTGGCGCTAGGGCTTTTATCTGGCTTAACACTGTCGTAAGCCCAAAACAACTAGTGTTACCCCAGTAGACTTGTAAGACACTGAGGAACATGTTGGTAGCTATTTCATGCGAGTAACATATACATATATGTCACAAGTTGCGACCAATTCTTAAATTTCTGGATATTGTCGCAAATTTGACATCTTGTCTAACCCACCAGGTCGACTAATGGTTGCAGGAGGTAATAGTTGGTGCTAATCATGAGTTTTTGTGAAGAAAAATGTGCCCTGTATCTGGTTTTGCTTATCTAACTTGCAGCGTTTGGAATCGTCGGAGACGAGGTCATAGTCCACCCGAAGGGGCGCAGCTAGAATTTGTTTCAGGGGTTCGGACTGAAACAATAGAGGCCATCTTCGGCCCGCTTCGTGTGAAGAAAGGCTATGCATTTGTGTGCAGAAAATGTCCAAATTTCTTGTTTGATCTAGTATATTTTCGTTCCTAAGGGTGGGGGCTCGACTTCTTAGCCGTAGAAGAACCTTATGTTCCTTTACAACACATTTAACTGTTGGGTCATGTAGCGTCATCAATCTGTCATGCTGACTATTGGTGGGTGGACTGGGAAATCCCGCCGGTCATGGGATTCGAACCAACAATCCTACGATCACAGTGGGTCCCATTCATTCAGCGTCAGGATGCAAATAAAATATATTCGTCCTGGAGGATTTGTGTGATAGTCAATGGAAATGAAGCAACATGCAGGTGATTTCGTATCTCAGCATAGCCCGAATGCTGGTTTTGTTTCATATATTTATCATAATTTGGAAATTACCGAAATTTTACTTTGTATCTACATCCGTGTTTCGACGCCTAAAATCGAGAAGTTAACAACACAAGGCACGGCAAATCGATTTAGCTTAGTCGAGACGCTTCACGCACTCGAATACACATGCATCGCTACTATCGCAGGCGCATTGCGACGCGCGACAATATGCAGTGTTCGTTAGTCGCCAAGAGCAGACATAATACCGGTGGCGCCGCTCTGGTGGTGGGTTTGTGAAGGAACATCACCAGAGTGGACTTGCTCTGATTAATGCTATATTCTGGTTTCTAGAGAATGTGTAAGTGATTTCCAATGGACAAGTTTGAACCACATTGAAACAAGCTTTCTTATGATGTAAGTTCGTTTTACTATCAAATCATTTCACCCTGTCACTTTGCCGTTAAAGTGAAATAGGAGGAATTGGCCACTCAACATCTTGTGATGAAAAGGCGTTATACATCTGCTGAGCAATGTGCTGACAATTTTCAATCTTAATGAAACGAAAATCGAACGTGCCACATTTTATATCACTTTTAATAACTTTCAAGAAGGTTTGCCCTGTCACGTTTGCACTCAATTACAGAATTTGTATTCCAAATCACCACATCGTACTACTTTAAGTCGTATATTTGATGTTCCGCATTACCGAATTAATAGCCAATGGTCTCAAATAAACCGGCATAAAATAAGTTGCCTTTTGATGCCATGTTCAACTACTTTTATAAATGTCTAACCCTGTCATTTTTGCACTCAATGCAAAGATTTGTGTCTCGAATTATCACATTATATTCACTCAAATTGAATATCTGATGTGCTACATTAGCGAAGTAATTTCTAATGGCCTCAAATAATCTGACATTAAATCGGCTGCCTTCTGACGCAGTACTGGACTACACATATATATATATATATATAACCGTGTCATTTTTGCACTCAACTCCAGAATTTCTGCCTCCAATTATAGCATTGCATTACTTTTATTTGTATAGCAGATGTTCTACATTAGCGAAATAATTTCTGATGGTCTCAAGTAAACCGCTATAAAATCAGCTGTCTTCTGATGCCATACTCGACTACTTTTATAGGTACCTAACCATGTCATTTTTTAACTTTTCACATGAAGCTGTTTCGAATTATTGAGGTTCTGGCATGTCTCGATGCACGCCAAGCGCCAACGGTTCCTGCCCAGAGGATCCGGAGGGCCGCCGAGGGGTGGCATGACAGAAAGTAAAGTAAAGTTCCACCCTTCAACAATACTAAGCAGCATCGGCCCTGCCACGCCAAAATACTATAGGAGAAATTCACGGTTGTAGATGCATCCTTTCCATTCAACGCTCATAAGCGTAATGTTCTTAAACAATATCAAGAAAACATGTCGGCCTCAACTGCAATGGTGGCGTAACTGATGCCAGGCACATCGCCTGTCGTTTCGAATCTGAAAATTTGCCTGTAACTTTGGCGTTGGGGTACATTAACATTCAAGGTATGGTCCGCACCCCACCATAGTATGAATGGAGGCGGGCGACCAGAGACGGGCCGGGAGCCGCCGGCGTCCAGCCGTCCACAGTGAAAATAGTTCCAGAAAGCAATGCGAGCAATATGCAGTAACATAGTAGCAGTATGCGCAATATATCACTGTAAATGGCAATGGAATTGACGTCAAAGGCAAGTTAGCGTTCATGAATGAACTTCGCATCATATTTTATGGAGACAGAGTCTCATAAATTGCAACTATATTCTTCGCGCACACACTAATGAGCACCCGGGCGTGCTTGTCGTGTGCGCATGCTTCAAAGTTCTTGAATAGCATCAGGAACCTACCTGTTTTCTTTCTTTACTGGAGATCCCCTCACGTCCGCATTAACGTTGCGTCTGACGCCTAACGATACGGAGATGCTAACAACGAACCGCACGCCTGGCTATAATGGGAAGTCGTGATTCCTCATAGAGGCTCAGTGCTAATCAGTGAAGTATATGCACTCTCTCACAATACAATATATAATATCGATAACGACATGGTGGCGGTGTTCACGTTCCCCCGAGACAACACACTGTATCCCCGATGGTGTCCGCGGTAGTGTCCTGATAGTATCCGCGGTAGTGTCCCCGATAATGCCCGCGGTAGTGTCCGCGGTAGTGTCACAGATAGTGTTCGCGGTAGTATCACAGATAGCGTCCGCGGTAGTGTCCGCGGTTGTGCCCGCGGTGGTGCCCGCATTCACTTCGGACACCACTGCGGCCCAGCGTCGGATTCTGCAGTATTGTCAGCATGCGCAGTACCCTGTTGTCCGTTTCAGGCGACTACTTTGTGCCAGTGTGCTGTTTCCTGCTGTTCAACGGGACGGACTACTTGGGCAGGATAGGTGGCGGCTACACGATCTGGGTGAGTGGAGCTCGATCCCCCGACACATGGGTGAGTGGAGCCCGATCCTTTGACACATGGGTGAGATGGGAGTGGGTGCAGGGTCTGGACACCCATCTTCATCGATAGTAGCGCCCAGGCGCGTACATATCGCAATGCACGTGTTGGTCAGAGATAGCCGTTTAACACGCCGCGAACCGGACGGCGCCCTGTCTGTACAGTGTCCAAGCAGCGCTGTGACCCACCGCCGGCGACCATGGCCCGTTCCCCTGACTCAGCTCCCTGTCGCCTTCTACAGCCCAAACGGCACCAGTGGCACCTGGTGCTGGTGCTGGTGCTGCTGCGGGCAGCCTTCGTGCCTCTCTTCATGTACTGCAACGTGGCGCACCGCCGGCTGACGACCGTCTTCGACAGCGATGGCTACTACGTGCTCTTCATGACGCTATTCGGACTCAGCAACGGCTATCTGGCCACACTCTGCATGATCTACGGGCCGGGGTTAGTGGCGGGGTTGGGGTTCGGTGTGTGGCGGGCACCGGACCGGGTAGGTGCCAAGGACGGGGTTCGGTGTGTGGCGGGCACCGGACCGGGTAGGTGGCGGGCACCGGACCTGGTAGGTGGCGGGGACGGGGTTCGGTGTGTGGCGGGCACCGGACCGGGTAGGTGCCAGGGACGGGCCTCAGTATGTGGCAGGCACCGGACCGGACCGGGTAGGTGTCGGGCACGGGGTTCAGTGTGTGGCGGGCACCGGACCGGACCGGGTAGGTGGCGGGGACGGGGCTCGGTGTGTGGCGGGCACCGGACCGGGTAGGTGGCGGGGACGGGGCTCGGTGTGTGGCGGGCACCGGACCGGACCGGGTAGGTGGCGGGCACGGGGTTCAGTGTGTGGCGGGCACCGGACCGGGTAGGTGGCGGGCACCGGACCTGGTAGGTGGCGGGGACGGGGCTCGGTGTGTGGCGGGCACCGGACCTGGTAGGTGGCGGGCACCGGACCTGGTAGGTGGCGGGGACGGGGTTCGGTGTGTGGCGGGCACCGGACCGGGTAGGTGCCAGGGATGGGGCTCGGTATGTGGCGGGCACCGGACCGGGTAGGTGGCGGGGACGGGGCTCGGTGTGTGGCGGGCACCGGACCGGACCGGGTAGGTGGCGGGCACGGGGTTCAGTGTGTGGCGGGCACTGGACCGGACCTGGTAGGTGGCGGGCACGGGGTTCAGTGTGTGGCGGGCACTGGACCGGACCGGGTAGGTGGCGGGCACGGGGTTCAGTGTGTGGCTTGCACCGGACCGGACTGAATCAAATGGTGAATACGTCTATGTGTGAGCTGAATCTTTCGGGAAGACCACTTCCTTCATCGAATTTATAATAGACGTAGTCAGGGACCCCGAGGCGTGGAGTTATTCTCACAGCTCGATATGAACTAGGGAGGACTAAGCTAGGCAATTTTTGAAATGAAGAACTGAGAAAAAACTTTTCTCCTAAAAGTCATCCTCTGGTGCCGCCCATGGCAGGATATACACCAAGGACCTTGCCAAGAAGCGAAAGCTTCTGCTCAAATACTCAGGTTGAAATACTCAGGTTCCGTTCAAATACTCAGCCAATGGTTGCAAACATTAGCTGCTATGTGTGGTGAAAAACGGCAAAATACTTTCGAATTTATAGACCATATAAGCCATGCATGTTACTATGTGACTAAAGTTCAGAGGATTTCTTGGGCGACCTTCGGGAAAGTGCAAGTAAAACCTTGTCCCTCTATCTGACAAGGACAGCTAGGAATATTCACCACGTTTCAAGATAATCGCTCTAACCGCGCGGGATCTTGCCGTGCCGGTAGCTCAGTTGGTTAGAGCGCTGACCTGCACTGGTCTCCCCTGTCCCGGCAGAACAGGGTTCGAGTCGCTCCGCGCGCCCGCAATTCGCCCCCGGCCGGGAGTGTCAGTTGGCAGCTGGCCCGATAAGGCCGGGGATGAGGTACCGGGCGGCGGGCGGTGCATCGGCGACACGTTAAACTTTCGGTCAAAATTCTGCCGTTGAACTGGAGTTCATGGATCGGGTGGTGGGGCAAGGGTTCACGCAACAAGCTCTGCTCAGCAATAGAACCCTGTCTCCTCACGCCACCCTAGCCAACTCGGATTAAATTTATATAAAAAAGGAGTTGCAGACAAAACAACCAAAAGGAATGGGCGCAATGTCCCTCTCCAGTAATGTGGTTAAATCTGAGACACCGTCTGTTGACGCTTACGTCCATTTGCGCTCGTATCCTTTGTCACACGTGCCGTGTGACAAATCCTTTGCCCGTATGTACCTACCTCGTATATGTACATGTTTCATACTTAGATACTGTTCTCACATACATCAGCTCTATACTCATTGAATGGGTAATGAATAGGAACTATTTTTACATCAGGAACCATTCTGCTGCACGGCAGTCATGATCCGACCACACTCGTCGCCGAAGGGTCTTGCTCGACAGCGCGAGTGATCCAACCTTGTGAGTCGTTTCGGCAGGTCGGTGGAGCCGTCGGAACAGAACACCGCCAGCTCCATGATGGCCGCGTTCCTGGGCCTGGGCCTGTGCGTGGGCGCGATGCTGAGCAACGCCGCGATCAAGGTCATCTGAAGGTGACACCGGGCACCGGTGTCGCGCGACGGCGGATGTGCTTCACAGGCCCGCCCCGCCACTCGCAAGGCTCGCCAGACAGCGCCAGTGATCTGACGGCCGGCAGCTGGGCGTGGTCTGCACCCCCGGCTCTCGGCTGGGCTGGGAGCAACGCGTGGCTCCGACGCCAGCCGGCCGGTCCCGGCTCGGGCACGACGCTTTTACTGTTTGCGAGCGTAACATCTCCGATATAAGTGTCGAGCATCGTCGCGGTTCAGGTCGAAGAGAGCCAGAGGGCTGGGAGCCGAGCACCTGGTGAACGGTAGCGTGGGTGGTACCGAAGGACACTTCCTCGCCGAATAAGACAAATTGCGGCAGAGAACGTCAGAGAAGGTGGCTGAAGTAACATTTCCATAGAACATGGTCAGTTTCATTTTGTATGCCTTATTTAATGTGGAACACGTTTACACAAATATCCATCCGGACAAAGCAAAATGTGGTAAGGTGTGGTAGTCCCTCGGTCGATGGAGTGCTCTCAGTAGTATGGCCTATAGATTGCATGGTGGTGCCAGTGCCTGTCCCCATGACCTTGGTAGTTGTGCCGATAACAGCCTTTGCAACACCTCTCCCGCACACTCCGATCGGCGCTGATGATGTCGATATCGGGGAGTGTCTCACATCATGTGAGAGAAAGTTTCATTAAAATCCATCTCCCGGGGATTATTCCGCTTTGCTTTCGGGCGTGTGGAGCTGCCCGCAGTTGAACTTGGCTTGGCAAATCCAGGGAGCCTGTGCTCGCGGACTTGAGTCAGTGCCACTGACGCCCGGGCCACGGTTATACGCCAACTGGTCAGCTCCGGAGATATCGCCCGTCCGTGTGACAGGGACATCGCTCGCCAGTGTGCCAGGGATATCGCCCGTCCGTGTACCAGGGATATCGCCCGTCCGTGTGACAGGGATATCGCCCGTCCGTGTACCAGGGATATCGCCCGTCCGTGTGACAGGGACATCGCTCGCCAGTGTACCAGGGATATCGCCCGTCCGTGTGACAGGGACATCGCTCGCCAATGTGCCAGGGATATCGCCCGTCCGTGTGACAGGGATATCGCCCGTCCGTGTACCAGGGATATCGCCCGTCCGTGTGACAGGGACATCGCTCGCCAGTGTGCCAGGGATATCGCCCGTCCGTGTACCAGGGATATCGCCCGTCCGTGTGACAGGGACATCGCTCGCCAATGTGCCAGGGATATCGCCCGTCCGTGTACCAGGGATATCGCCCGTCCGTGTGACAGGGACATCGCTCGCCAATGTGCCAGGGATATCGCCCGTCCGTGTACCAGGGATATCGCCCGGCCGTGTGACAGGGATATCGCTCGCCAATGTGCCAGGGATATCGCCCGTCCGTGTACCAGGGATATCGCCCGTCCGTGTGACAGGGACATCGCTCGCCAATGTGCCAGGGATATCGCCCGTCCGTGTACCGGGGACATCGCCCGTCTGTAGAAAAGAGTTCGCCCTTCCGTATACCACAGATATCACCTGTCTGTATGCCATATTTTCCGTCTGTCTATGTGCCAGATTTACTGCCTTTTCCGCATACCAGAGATGTTTGCCTTTCTACATACCGGATATTTCGCCCGTCCGAACGGCATGCGTGTGATGTCACAGTGCCATTCTGTTTTTGTAGCTACCGGCAGCCACACGGTGTCTGTTCCGGAGACATTTAGTACGCTACGGTTGTGTTGTGTTTGTGTTGCCGGTCAAGCCATACCATGGTGTGATGACTGCGTCTCCCATGCTCGGGATTACCGCTGGTGGGTATCACAGTCAATACACGCTTACGGATTCACGGAAACTGCTGCGGCGATGGATTTTGCGCTGTATGCAGTGACTGGCACACGGCGGCCCAGAATGGAATATTTGGCTCTCGAACTCAACTTATGGCGAAGGACCTGGACATCTGCCCTGAGGGTAGAGTCCACCTAGATGTGGTGTTTATTTTGACTCTCGAAAGTGGAACTCATTCATTCGAGTTCCGGTTGGCGTGCGATACGGACGTATATCAGACCGTGGTAAAAGTGACGCACGACCATCCAGAAGAAAACGCTGTCTTATTTATATTTGCTTGTCTCGGATGTTTGAAAACCTAAGCTTTGCACGCTACCATTTCAACCTTGTATTTGATCTGCACCACTTAACTTAACTCGGGGACTTAAAATTGGAGGTGCCGTGGAAATAAGTGGGATAGACACAAGGAGACCGGTAAGGGAAACAGTGATATAATTTTTAATGGAGATAGGGAGTGATATGGGTGGTATAAGAGTGGGAAGCCAGTAGATCAAGGGCGAGTTGAAGCAACTACTGGAGGAAAGCGTCAAACTAAAAAACTCATTTGTATTACCTCTCATGAATGACCTTGAATACTATTTTTACAATAAATTCAGTTAGAATTATTGGTGGTGTGGCTTTATTAAATATGATCCTATACTTCGCGGATATTATTGCGTGAACCATAGCCACACCACCCGATCCATGAATTATGGTTCAACGGCAGAACTTTGATCGAGAGCTTAACATCGCATCAATGCACCGGCTGGGCTATCCCGGTAGCTGGTTCACGACCTTATCGGGCCAGCTGCCAACCGACCGTCCCAACCGGGACTAAATGCGAGCGAGTGAAGCGAATAGAACCATGTGTTGCCACGATAAAGGAGACCAGAACATGCCAGCGCTTCAACCAAATGGGCTGCCGAGGCGGCCAAGCTCTGTCATTTGTCGGAACATGGCACCCATCATCAAAACAATGTTGCAAATGTACTATGAAATCCAGCAGCCAAGGGCACAGTTTTTGTATGCCTTTGGAAGGGCACTCATATCCCCAAACAAGTTTTATGGGAGTCCGGTGACGGGTGCATATAGATGGGAGCAGGCGTGGAGTTTTAGCTTAATATTTGTTATCCACAACCGTAATGCCGCGTTCAAATTATTCCATTCAGGAGGGCCTGCCGACCGCGCCACCCATGTCGGGGATGGTCTGGGGACCTGTACCCCGAACTAATCCGTGAACGTGTTACGTATCTCTTAAGATTGGCTAGGTAGAAAAGTGGCCAACCATAGCACAAGTTGAGGTGGGTGAACCCCAGTTTTGCGGAATATATGCGTACTTTACCTCCCTTGATGCAAAAGATTGTCCCATGCAAGCATGGGTGTAACCACGGATTCGAAATGTGGGGGGACAAACCCGGGACGCAGTAAGTTTGAACAGGATAGAGGGGCCTAGCCCCGTCTCCCCCTCCCCAAAAATATCGTTGGATTTCAGCCACTTCTTTTTCAATATCATTTTCAGACAACTCAATTCAATGTTCAGATTTATTCCAATTTTTCAGATTTATCTTTTTTAATGAAATTTTTTGCGACTTCATGTTCAACCAAGATTAGCAAGTTTCAATACTCACTGCCTATAAACATCCAGCTTTATGTCGTATGTCGTATGTGCGAGACCAGATTTCACGACCACCATAGAGCAATGCTGTAAATATGTTAAGCGTTGCCCTCTTGTGGCAGGAAATTTTTTTAATATTCATGATTTTGACGATGATTTTATGGTAGCACATGCAATTATATTTCTCAAGTTTTCCTGTTTTACGGGTTTAATACAACGAAGAATGGCTGTTAAGTGATCCTGGGTTTTAGACATTGTGTGAGACGCAATGTACGACCCTCAATATACCAGGAGGTGTTGAGTTTACATCAAAAGTAACGTTAAGGATTATGCTACTCAACGTTTCGGCCAGGGACCATCGTCAGGATTGATATAAAAAATGGCAGGGTTAGCAATTGAAGAAAAAAAAACGCGGGAAAAAAAACGTGCAAAAATACACGTAAATCACAGAAGAGCATCCTCAGTGTGGTGGTGCACGCTCAGTGCTCACTGTCTCTTGATACACTGCTCTATCACTGTCTCTATATTGTCCACGGCTCGACGCGCACGCTGCTGCCTCTGGCCTTGCCCTGACGCGACTGGGCCCTGCCAGGGCGAACGGTCGGAAGTGGGTCGCGCGTCCGTGGTGCCATAAACCACGGCCCGCGCTCGGCGCATGCGACACACGCACAACACTCAGTGGGGCAGACACTTCAAGAAACTCCAAACCAGAAATCAACTAGGTCAAGATAGAATCCTCTGAGGAAGGAAACGCACATATATAGACATATTCCAATATAAAGCGTAATACATAAGGTATAATTTATGTTTATGTAATTTTATGTGATATACCAAGACGTCGTTTGCGTGTTTAGTTGCGGCCGTAGATTACGTATGTGTAGAGATTCGAGGACCTTCAGATCAGCGTTGTCCCTGGCTGTTGCTAGAATTTCTACTTTGAAGTTTGTGTTAGTGTCGCTGTGTTCCATGGTAGAATGTTTGTCGATCATGTGTTCGCCTAAAGGTGTGTATTCTCTCCGAAGTCTGGCATCTCCCAGGTGCTCATTGTGCCTATCCCTGATGCTATGCTTGGTTTCTCCGACATAAAATATAAGACAGCGGTTGCACGCTATTTTATAAACTACGTTTTTCCGCGTGCATCTACCTTTGAGCCCGTCGCTACAGGTCTGGCACGTTCTTCTACCAGCAGGGCATGGCGGCAATTCCAGGGCTGAGCGGACCAGGTAAGATTTCATCGTAGATCCGCTAGTCCAGGATACCCTAACATGGTTTAGATGAGACGTGAGACGAGACGTTTAGCGTGTCGATATATCTCATCTAAACCATGTTAGGGTAGCCTGGACTAGCGGACCTACGCTGAAATCTTACCTGGTCCGCTCAGCCCTGAAATTGTCGCCATGCCCTGATGGTAGACGAACGTGCCACACCTGTAGCAACGGGCTCAAAGGTAGATGCACGCGGTAAAACGTAGTTTATAAAATAACGTGCAACCGCTGTTTTGGAATATTTTATGTCGGAGAAACCAAGCGTAGCATCAGGTACAGGTACAAAGAGCATTTGGGAGATGCCAGACTTCGGAGAGAATACACACCTTTAGGCGAACACATGATCGATAAACATTCTAACATGGAACACAGCGACACTAACACAAACTTCAAAGTAGAAATTCTAGCAACAGCCAGGGACAACGCTGATCTGAAGGTCCTCGAATCTCTACACATACGTAATCTACGGCCGCAACTAAACACGCAAACGACGTCTTGGTATATCACATAAAATTACATAAACATAAAGTATACTTTATGTATTACGCGTTATATTGGATATATGTCTATATATGTGCGTGCATGTATGTGTCGATATGTATATGGACCATTGGCTCGGGCTTCCTCAGAGGATTCTATATTTACCTAGTTGATTTCTGGTTTGGAGTTTTTTGAAGTGTCTGCACTATTGAGGATACTTTTCTGTGATTCACGTGTATTTTTGCACGACTTTTTCTCCGCGTTTTTTTATTGTTAACCCTGCCATTTTCTATATTACTCCTGACGATTGCCCCTGGCCGAAATGTTGAGTAATATAGCATAATCCATAACGTTACTTTTTATGTAAACTCAGCACCTCCTGGTATATTGAGGGTCGTACATTTCGTCTCACTCACTGTTTTACGGGGACACATTTCATTCGGATTTCGACCAGTATATTTCATAAGTACCCATTATTATCTTATGCTGAGGTGAGTATGAACAACTTAATTTGGCGCTACGAGGTGCCAAACTCATCACCATCGTTCCGGAATCAATGGGTTTCAACCATCTTCCTCCTGTTCACATACTACCGAACTTACCGACAAGTTTTCATATATAAAATGGCCGGCAATAAAATGATATATTCATATTTCTTTGAGGTCTTCGTATATTTCCACTTCATAATCTGAGATGGCCGGCATATGTATATATATATATATATATATATATATATATAGATATAGATATATATATGTATATATATATACATATACATATATATTATAATCCTGATTATTATACCACGGATTATTGGGGTGCAATATTCATGAAGTTCGTTTCAAGCCCCACACCGATTGGTCACATGTTCCATGGTAGGTACCCCATGTTAATTAAGTCTAAATTATTAGGAGACAAAGCCAACATTTGCCGCCCCGGTAGCTCAGTTGGTTAGAGCGCTGGCCTGCACTGGTCTCCCCTGTACTGGCAACACAGGGTTCGAGCCGCTTCTCGCGCTCGCATTTAGCCCCCTGCCGAGAGTGTCAGTTGGCAGCTGGCCCAATTAGGCCGGGGACTAGCTACCGGGCGGCCGTGTCGGTGCATTGGCGGCACGTTAAACTTTCGGTCTAAATTCTGCCGTTGAACTGAAGTTCATGGATCGGGTGGTGGGGCCAGGGTTCACGCAACAAGCTCTGCTTAGCAATAGAATCCTGGTTCCTCAAGCCACCCCAACAACAATTCGGAATTTTTTTTTTTTTTATTAAAAAAAACATTGAGGAGGCACTTGTCCCTAAAAATATATCAAAGAACACGCTTGGTCTAGAATCATATCAATGAAAATGGAAAATAATCCTGAAAACCATCTGTAGGTTCCGTATCTGCACATGGGTGATACGGGCATGATATTCCAATCGGTATCGGTGCCTCCACTGGTAGCCTAAACATAATGTTAGCGCATTTTTCCTGGCCGGAGGGCTTCCACTTTCCCATGGGAGACACAAGCCCCTAGTGCCCCACCCTTGTTTACCCCCTTGCATCAAGTGGGGAGGAAGTATGCTGCAACAGTTATCTCCTACTCGCTCCTACCCCTCCTTCCCGGCCGTGATCTTCAGTTGGCCTGTCTTACCATGTTGCTACTATCCGTGGCACCGCGCGATTCCTGCAGCGCTCGACATGAATGTAGTCAGCGTGGATCCAAGCAGAAAGTCCTAGCGATAGGAGAAAATAAGTCTCATATTCGTGGACACAATTCTTCAAGCTTTCCAACGAACCCGGTTTTATCCAATTTTTATTGCATTTAAGATCGTAAATGTTGTGTGGAATACACTTAAGTTTGGCTCGAGTGCCTACGGGACTGAGCAATGGGGTCCGCTACACAAATTTGGTCAGCGTTGGTTTCCGATGTATAAAATCACGCTGAGTTCAAAAATGCTCATATTGAATGTTGAAAATGCCGAAATCATGGAGAAAATCCACTTTCTTTAAATGCCCTCGGGGCAGTATTCACGCGTGACGTCACTCGATAGTAAGCCAAATGGCGCATACGAGACAAACAATATAAACGCGTATACAAGGTGGGAAGTTCATACGGCCTTGGGAAGTTCGTTCGTTGTGGAGGGTATCTATTAGTGTTTTGAGACATATTTTTCGCATTAATGTCAGTCAGATTGGACTATTAACTGGAAGGATGGAGCCTGGGTATGTAAAAGCGGATTCTAGAAACCTCCCTGACATAAATCACATCATGGTAGCTGAGTTTTTCTCCAAGTCCGACCTCCACGTGTCTGCTGAGATCCGGGCGGTGAAGAATCAGAGGTGAGACATGATGGTTACAGGGGGGTTTGAGATTGTGGTACAGGAGGGCGGGGGAGCAGCAGCTGGCATAATTTATTTATGCTACTGGTTTTACCAATTAAAACTGGCTGGCAGAAAATGCTGGTGGCAAAAAGGATTTTAGTAGGAATGATGACATCAGTTGGCTGCCTATGGCTGATGGATATGGCTACATCCACAGCAATCTACAATTTCATAGACTTTTCCCATGTTTGTACAAGGGGGGGAATATATAACATGCATCAAAGGTGGTAAATGCAATGAATAGGTTAGGGCACCATTACTCCATATCATGCACATAGTGTCACCTAAGACAAGTATGATGGTCATAATTTGGCCTTGTTACTTGTAAGTTGGAATTTACCCCTATTCTTTAACATGCCCATCAGCTGATATTCTAAATTTTTGTAGATACAGAAAATAATAATTAGCAACCATAGATCACTGACTGACATGGGGCCTAGTGATCATTTGGCAATTTCAAACAGGTCAAATAATTGTATTGTTCACAGAAATGCTGTGTCAGCAGGCCTCGCATACATGCCATGGCATATGATTTATGTGCATGTTAAGTTTGCAGGTACAAATGTGCTTACCTGCTGTGCTAAGCTGCAGCCTTTAGGATGGTTACTACCAGGATGCAGGATGAGGTCAGGGCCCTTAAGGCAGAGCTTTCCAAGCTCAAAGCTTCCCCTGCTTCACAGGGATGGCCAGAAGGGGTAAAATGTAAAGGGCAGTCTGTAGCAGGGGCATCATATGCCCAGGTGGTCACAGTGGGTATGATGGGAGGAGTTTGAAATTGTTGAGTGTATTATGCAATAGCAAGAGAGTCTCTTATTAAGTCTGAACGCTTTATGAATTTGTGTGGGGTGTGCCTAGCAGTGGATTCAGCACCTTCCTTTGGGATGTGATGCTGATGAGATTGTCTATGGTGGCACGATGGGTGTTATGGGAAGAGCTTGTGATTGTTGAGGGTGTTATTCGGGAGCAAGTGAGTGGTGCTAGACAGGCTGGGATACATAGCTTCCTAGGAACTTGGGATAAGGATTGATTGGGGTGGGAGTATGTACATTTCTAGTACCTTTTCTAGATAGGCTTAACCCCGATGGGCCCCTGTGGCTCTTATTAAGCCTTAATACTTTATGACTTTATGACTTTTATAAAAACAAAGGCAGGAAAACAATCTTTTGGTTACAAAAACCAAATAAGGCAGCTGATCTGGATGATCGATTGTCACATGAGCTGGATGATGGCCAAATATTTCGTAAACAGCATCAGCTAATCAGCGGTGGTCATAGTTTTCTCTACAGGATGGTGTCTGGCATTACCCACTGTCTGGGATTGCCCTGCCTTCCCCTACTGTACAAATGAGCATTGACAGCATTGACTAGGGGCAAAGGTGGATCCAAGGGGTAGTGAAATGAATCCATTGACAGTTATTGCATACACACACATTACAAGAAACGAAAAGTGGTCTCGCTGAGACCCAGCACCCAAAATAGGAGTTTTAGTCCCCTCACAGTCTGAGCAGTTGGCAAAAATTGTACAAATTGAACTTCTCCAGTTTTTCCATTTTCAGGCAGAGGTTGAACTTACCTCAAAATGATCTTCACAGCAGAACCAGGGAGCAGAAGACACCGAACTGTCCTTATCGTCACGCCTCGCCATTTGGGCCCATTTACGTCGGGGTTCAACAGCACGGGGTACTGGTAGGAATATTTTGTTAGGCGTGAGAGAGGTAGAATTAGTGCACTGAGGCACAAAACACCACTTATAAGTCACAGTTGAGCTCATTTTCATGTACTTTTACGCACAAATTCGAAACTCTCGCCAGCACGCTATTTCCCCACCCTCGTCAGGCGCAAATAACCTTGTAAATAATACCCTTGGCAGTCGTACTGTCGAGTGACGTCAGTGCTTTGTCAGCCAATCAGATTATTGGAATTAAATGACGTAATTAATAGGTTTTTAACAATTTTTGTACTTTTTTGCTTATATAAATCACAAATAACAAGCACATACTGACTTATAATTTAAAGCACATATACCCAACATAATCTTTACCCGGCTCAAAAAAGTGTAGCAGATCCCATTGTCTAGCCGTCACCGATGACGTCACCGATTGCCAAACAAAATTGGAGGGCCTCGTCTGCACAATACTAACACAAGAGTAATATTGAAGATTAGTAGAACATACAGAACACGATTTGTATTAGCCAGATGTATGGTACCGGCCCCTGTCAATGTTTATTGGCAGCCGGTGACGTCATCTAGGCGCTGATTTTGGTCCAGCAGGTTATCACGACAGCAAGAAATGGTACTTTTTATGCGTACGTTCCTGACTAGCAAGTATACGTGATAGGTATAAATTATATTCCATCTAAAAGCTTGTTTCATGATATTTTGACAATCATGGTAGGATTTTACATGACCGTTTTCAGTTATCGTGTAAAATGGTGTTATTTAGACCCATGTCATATCCATGGACACTACATATTTAACTTAATCGAGGTGAGGCACTCTGTGTGGGTAACGGAGTTGGCATCGGGACTGTTTGCTGATTTGGAAGTAGCCGGTTCGAAGCTGGGGGCCAGCAGCTTTTTGTGCGCGTCGTGGGAAGTCCTTTTAATAAGCGACAGTGGATTAAGACATTCTTCACATGATACGACCTTTTGCATAAAGAGAAGGCAAATACGCAGATATTCTGCAAGGCTGGGGTTCAGCCACCTTGAATTGGTGGTTGGGCACTTTTTCTATTCAGCCAGGCATAGGAAGTACGTAGCCACAGCTCATGACAGTGTCCAAGCCCCCAGTCCCTGTCTGGCATGGGCGGAGGGCCATCGGGGTGGGATAGGAGGCAGATCCTCCTGAAATTAATCATTTTGGCCCTATGGCAGTGCGTCGCAAATATTGAGCTAAAAGCTAACGGTTGCCCTTCCTCCTCCCACCAGTACCCGCTGACCAACATTAGTCCCTACACTTCGAAGTAGGCATTTAATCACAGTACGTGATTATCAAGGTGACAACCAACAATTGTGCATGCTGCCGAACAGTCAAATGACTTGACCCGCGCTGGAGTCGGAGCGATGCCAGATCTAAACTCGGCTCAACGCCTCTCGCGAAACTTTCTGGAGTAAATCAAAATAAAAAATCACTCTTTTCGAACCATGAAGGTTAGATTTAGATTCCGCAACAACTTGATGGAATCCCTGAGCGCTAGGACGGATTTTAGATGCACGCACGAGGATTTCGGTTCGATTATCATGCATTGCCAGAGGCTTAACGCGGAGCTTGGCAAAGGAAGCATCCCCTTCATCCCCCACCGTGGCTTTGCCCATGTTCGCACCCCGTTATTCGGCATTATCTGCCGAAATAAATTGGTTGCGTCACTGACACCATGTGAATCAAACTTCTGTCACGCATGCAATAATACAGTGACAACAGGAATTGCAATGTTAGACCAGCTCAGAAGCAACTTTAAGTACAGCTGAATAGTGGGCGGAATGGAATATTACCACGTAATATCATGCATGTTTTTAACTAAATGTGTTCTATTTTTGACTCACGAAATGTTTTCATTTTAAAATATGATTTAATTATTCGTGTCGTGTAACCTGAAACATTACGCATTTTGCAGTACAGCACGACATAAATACGGTAACACAAGTTGTTTATCAATCAGACTTTAATACGAGGAGGATAAAGCTGGGGAAGACGATACATCCAAGATTGAGGAAGGCCCTCTCTCCCACTGCCGATTGTTTCTCGGTTGTGTTCTCTGTGGTGAAGGTGAATTTGTATTTTGGGCGCATGGACTGCGTTCGTGATTTTGTGCACATGAATATATATTCCGGTGCCCAACAGAGTGCGTATTAAAACAACGGTATATCGAAACACAATGCAAGACATACATTGGAGGAAGCAAGCACATCAAGCAGAAAAAGAATCTTGGATTCTTTTCTGACGCAATTAGCTGCTAGGTCGTATGGCGTCGCCAACTTCTCACGCCGATTGGTCGCGAGTGGACTCGGTAATTCCGCTGGTTGCGGGACCTGAATCCATAATCTTGCGGTAAAAAACTAACACCCTGCCGACTGAGCTACCTCGGCTCCACCAAACGCACAACATAGGAGGTTATCGGTAGCAGGTTCACATAAGCCACGTAGCTTAACCCGCGCCGTCTTTCCGGTCAGATCCTCACACTCCATCTCGGAGAAGGGAGGGCTGCTAGTAGTAACCTTCTCTAGAATCCAAACTAAGCGCCGCACGAAAACGAAAGAGGTATCATAGGAAAGCGCTCGGCCAGTAGGGCCAGGGCCCACCCAAAAAACAATTTCCCAAAAAGTGACATCACTAGGGGGGGGGGGCTAGATTTTCATAACTTTTCACGACTTACATGATGTTTTTGGCTCTGGGGAGTTCATTTTTGGATATTTCAGAACAAATATTTGGAATCAGAAAAGGACAGCGAAATCGGTCAGGGCCATGCAATTGTTTGGTCCCCCAATTTTTTTTTTATTTCAAAATTTTGAGTTTTCTTTAATTTTCCTGTTTTCTAGTGGGTAGAGCAGACCGAGAAATGTTGTTGGAGGTCGACTTGCCATAATAAAAAGTGCTTACTTTATCCAGAATATTTCATTTGAAATGCAATAGGCAAATATGCAAAATTTATATGTCCTCAAAAACGGGAAAAATATGAAAAATTCCTCTCCTGCGTTTTGTTGCATCCCCACAGATAAGCAAACGCTGAAAGTTTCATTAAAGTATCTGTATCTGTTAAAGCGTGACGACTGGTTTAACTATTTGGAGGTGACCTCACTTAACCTTCACTAACTCGTTGACCCTAGATGACCTGACTTCAAAATATTAAATAAGCATGCCAAATTGATGTGGGAAAAGGTATGTCAAATTGTGGCGCGCTACCACGCGCTGTTCGTTCACTATCCGCGAAAAACCTCGGGGGCGGTTGAAGAACCCCCCGAAACGGGACGGGTTAATGAGATTACATTGCGTCAATACATTGCAATATCTAACGTTACAGTGTGTACATATCTGGCAATTAATAAAATCTGACGACCTGGCAAGAATAAATGGAACATCCTCATCACGACATCTGTGGCTGAGAACAACTCGACATGCATATATACACAGACTACTCACGAGCATCGTAGTGGGACGATGAGTATGCGTAAACTTATAGGCTATGCTCTACCGACTTCACAAACACAAGCACATATCAGTTCTTGAGTTTGACATACACTAGATGGAACTGCAACACTTACGTTTAGTCTCGTGCAATTTTTGTGTAAAAAGTCCTAATATGCAGCTATATGAACAACGGCAGGTGATGCACCTATACGTCCAAACAATGAAGTACTCAAACACTGATCTAAATGTGAAGTGTCGACCAAGTGTGGCTCACACTTCGCAGTGACTGAGCAAACTGCTCGGCTTTTCGCTGCTGCTGCTTTACGAGCTTGGCGACGTTCGCCTTATTGTTTACGAGCTCGAGACGAATAAATGTTCAGATCCTCGAAAAGTACTTGATGTCAATTTATATGTGCAAGTGAATCTGGATTCCAACACCTGGCGGAAACTTTATTGACCTTTGGATGTCTGCTGAGATTGTTGGGTTCTTGCGAATGATGAACGCAAGACGCTGCATCCATCTCTCTGAATGTGTAGTAGAATTCCTCGGTGGGAACCGTCAGGCCGCTAAGGCTCAGGGGCGAGTCCAGAGCGCTTCTCGTGGTTCATCTTCGGCATACGCAGATGGGTTCCCAGCGATCGGTCCGTTGGTTTTCTTCTGGCCATGGATCAGGCCACACATTATCCCTCCTACCCACCACACTTAAAATTTTTAACATTCCTTCAATTCACATCATTATCTGATGTGATTTGAAGGAAGCTTATACTCATTTCTGTGGGAAATGAAAACTCAACAAATCAGCAGTTCAAGTTCATGTGCTGATATCTAGAAAAAAAAACTAATTTCATCAGGATAATAAAATTAATATCGCTAAAATAAATTGTTTTCAAAGACCAGGAAAAAACATCTATTTTGACAATGACAGTACATGCTATCCCCCACCACATAAAAATACGGTAGGTGTGGGAAATGGGGTTTTTGGTGGCTAATGACGAACACTGATGTCAAATTACAAAAATAACCTAACTGAATCTAACCTAACTAACTGATGTTGGACCTCCAAGAACATACTCGTGTTCGGTCATCTAAAACCTACTCATGTTGTATGCTGGAAGTTGAACGTGATTCATGAAGGAAACGGTAGATCCATATTACCTTACTTACACCATTGCATCAATTGTGCACCGTAGATTAATTCATCTAGTAGCATGGAATCTCAGTTAATGGAAATATACATTTTGCATCCTAGGCTGAATCTGATATCATTATCCCATGTAGAAAATGCTGGCCATTATTCTGCTGGAATATCATGATGAAAAGGTTAAATATAGCCACATATAAATATATGCATTCATTTTTGTAATCAAACCTGGCTTTGGCTTTTCATGCATGACTGCCTATCCTGTCTGTTTCCCATCTTTCACTAATCCCAAGTAGCCTGCCTTGTTCTTCATTCAACACAGTGTATGGAAAAGTGTTCTTAGGATACTGGGAAAAAGTTGCTAGTATGCCTTAAGCTCTTGGAAGCCTAAAATGGCACCTGTAAACTTCACCAGCTCTATGCACAAAGAAAAAATAGTATAACTATGCAATCTGACCTTCATATTTTGGTAGACAGGCCCATCATTTATGAATACCACTATCTTTTTGTTCTTTATGTGCTGAAGATGATGTGGGAGACATCCAAAGGTAGGTGTTCGGAAAACAAAACGTGTTCAGATACACCCTCTCTTCCTCTACTCTGGTGCAATGTGCAGGCTTTTGAGAGCAGTCGGCTCAAGAAAACTGCAAGTAAGTGACCTCTGATATTTTTTGCAATTACACCAGTATTTTTAGCGGCTACAAATAATTGGTACCACAACCGCTATAGTGAGGTAATCCTGCACAACAACATTCATATTCAGAACATGACACAACACTACAGAACAATTATGTTTTAAAGTTGCTCTATGCAAGTGGTTGGAAGATTTTCACAAAAAGAGCCATGTGGATATAGATACCTTGTTCATTTTTTAAAAACTCAGTAAACAGTATAAATGCTGGTTTGGCCATACACAAGCAGCAGTAGAGCAATTTCTTGCATGCATGAAGTGTTTGGAAACCCCCTTTTACCCTACTACCACTACTGCCCAGCCATGATGCAATGGGCAATTACAAAATTTTGCACAAGTTGGTGAATGGCACAGTGTGGCATGATTCCATATAGCACACAAGAACAATATGTTAACTGATAGGGGACCGACGCAAATGCCAACATTAATCACAGATTGCATCAGTGACATGTTGACCAAGTTGACATTATAGGAATAGGGCCTTAATTCGCATAAATTGTTTGAAGTGTGTGTTCTCAATATCAGCCACGCCATGGATAAGTTAATTCTGGGGATCGTGTTGTACGGTTCAAAGCCACCGGCATGTTAGCAAAAGAAGATAAAACCTTAAAGCTTCAATTAATTATATATAGGCTTCACAATCGGCGAGGAAACTAATCGTGGGAAAAGCGCCATAATAGTGCTAAAATGAAAGCACCCTATTTAGTAGATTTATTAGTATAGTCCCAAACTAGAATATAATTCAGCCGTATTGTGGAATAAAAGAGCGCTTCTGGTATATGACATCACGTGGCGTAGGTTTTGTCTAGTCGAAACTAACTATACTAGAACTGCGGACTTTGGAGTACCCGAGGCCGTATACAGGGAGTACCTGTTGTCTAGTTATCTTGCATGGGAGGTCTACGTTGAGTTTGTGGTTTGCTGTTAAAGCCCCGTACTGTGTTTGTTACAATTGAGCGAATTAAACAGACGTGAAAATAAGAGGAAATTAAGCGTTGCTGAGAAAGAAGCACTGGAATAGTTAGCACATACAAATGGAGGACTTCCATCTTGATGTAATGTTGGGCAATGCTGCAACTGGAGAAGATAGGAAGGTTGAAGGATATTTAGCATTGCCATTGTCAAACAACAAGTCCCAGCAACTGTCAAAAGATGATCAGTGTGTAAGTTTAGGTACCATGGTACCTATCTCATCTCATCTGCATTTTGAATTATTCTTGGTGATATATATGTCAGTAGCTAGGTCACCTCATCTACCAGAAGGGTGACACTGTACAACTTCATGAATAAAATGTAAGATTTGATGAATATAAGCCTACAGTGATGCAGGAAAATTCTGGCTAAACAAATACCTGTCTGCCTGTTGGTGTTTTTGAGATGTGTATCTATCTCGATCCTGGCCTACCTGGACTTGCCTGGTAATTGCAGTAATGTAAGTATGAGAAATCACCTCCAAGCATAAGAGCCCATGGTGCAAATGTGAATCAAGGGCCAATCAACATGGCAACAACTCAATGGTAGCTCAAACCCTAGCAATGCACAATTATTGATAGCTTTTTGTGCCACCCAGACTTCAAAGTATGGCACTTTCAAGATGTCAGTGCAGGGTTGGCAGTGATTTGGCTGGTGCAGATATTGGTGTGGAGATAGGCTCCTGGTGCATGCAGACTGGCAATCTACTGACACCCACAGACAACTTTTAAATCAAAAGAAGTCACAATCAGATCACAATCACAATTGCAAGAAAAATTAGCCATGAAAATAAGGAATGTGCCATATTTGTCTTAGTTCATAGCTACCTAAATAATTTGCTGTGGAAGAAACCCCTGCCAAATTCAGCTCAGTGTCCATACTGCTTGAAATATTAAGGTGTGAGGTGTTGCTTTAATGGCTGCTTGTGCTTTAATCCTGTCATGTGATTTTTAGGTTGATTTGGTATGAAAGATGTGTTTATGTGGAAAAGGCTTGATCCTCTTCATTTTCTTACCTCTTTTTGTTTTGCTCCATGCATGTATTCAATTTCCATGGTGCAGCCTTTTTTTCCCTCCCAGTGTGTTTTTGTGCTGATTTTCCATTTCAGATGTATCTCATCCAGCAGTTTGCCATAGTTTGCAGTGCGGGTTGCCAATACCACTGTGCCACTGCCACATTTATGCCTTTTTACCAAGACATTAAAGGCATAAAGACAAAAAGATCCATGTCACTATGACCCACAATGGCCCTTCATGGTTGCACTCTGGACACTGAACCTGTTACCCTCCAAATCTGTTGATCAACCCTCCCCTGAAGACTGAAAAGCAAGCTCTTGTAATGTTTGTCTATGGTGTTTTTGAAGATGTTCAAGGGTGCTGCTACTGACAATTATTTACCTACTTAAAAATGCCATCAAGATTGATAGGTTAATTTATGCTTGACTGTTTTTAATTCTTGAAATTTGTATTTCAAATGCAGTATTGATGAAGGTGCTTAACATGATGTGACCACTTATTATTTCCTCTATGAATGCTTGCTTTTCAGTTGGCAGCTAAGATGATGCTAATAAGGGACTTGGTTATGACATGTCATAACCAAGACCAGCCCAACTACCTATGTCAAATTTTTTAAGTGGAAAATTGCAAACAAGTTGTTTTCTCCACAATTTCAAATACAAATCTAGACCTATCCTGTATTCAAAGATAGTACTTCAATTATTTTTTGGAACTTGAAAATTAAATGTGCTTTTACCCATATAAATGTTAACCATTTTGTTCACTTCAGGGAGATAAATGGCTTGAAGCACAGTAATACACTTGGAAATTAACATTATGCATAGTAATACTGTCAGCTGTGCAATGTGATAACAATGATGATTATTTATTGGGATATAAATGCAATTTCAAGTGCTAAAGCCAAGAAGAGTTCATTTCCCCAAGAAATTAATATCAAATTCATTCAAATCACATCAGACTTCACCAGTCAAGCATATTCCTTTAAAAAAAAACTGGATGAACATGCATATGTGTGCATCTTTGCATGTACATATTTGGCCCATTATTTATATATGTCTATGCATCATCTAGATGTGTATCATCTATGGACAGCTGCATCTGGTATTATATCTGGTGCAAAGTACTATTCAAAATGTATGGCTCAAGATTCAAGCTGCATGCCAGCTTGCTAGCAGGCCTAGAATTCAATTATTGAAATACAACCTTTTGACATGCATGGCTGTAAAGTGTATCCTGCTGTTGGGTGTATGTGAATGGGTGCATGTGTGTGTGGTTCTCATGGAATACTTCTTGGTATGCATCACTATGCACAAGGACATGTTTTAGATGTAGGGTGCTGCCTTTAATTATATGTCATTTGATTGTGCAGTGGTATTGCTGTGTGACCTGCAGGTGTTGTGTTTCAGTCAGGGCCGCCGTGGTCGCTGGGTGACGGCCGGCGCAGCTTCCTCGCCGGCAGAGCCTGCCGCGGTGGTCGGGTCGTGCCGGTGGTGCGTGTGTTCGGCGTCGGCCGTGACATTCGTCCAGTGTGCGTGGGAGCGGCAGGACCACTGGGTGGTGCCGCTCTCAGCGCCGTAGGCTCCGGTCAGGGGGACACCACGCTTCCGCCGCCGGCAGACCAAGGGCTAGCCGGCGCCCACACCAAGCCTGAGCGTCCACCGGACACCGGCGGCGCCGTCGAGGTGCGACTCACTTCCGAACCGCCGTCAGATGCGGAAGGTGGCGCCTGGGTCAGCGCTGAGCCTCCGACGGACGCCAGCGGATCCGCCACGGTCCGACTAGCTCCAGAACCCCCATCGGACGCCGAAGGTGCCACCGAAGTCTGCATCACACTCGAGCGTCCGCTGGGCGTCCAAATTCCTGGCAAGGTGCGTGCCCCACCCGCCTCCCCACGTTCTGCCAGAGGCGCCAACAAAGCCGGCGGCAGGCGTGGGTGTGCGCAGTCGGCCAAGGTGCGCGTGCCGTCTGCGCTGGCGTCGGCTGGCTGGGCGCCGACGGGCGTTGTCGGAGAGTGCGCCGCCTCGGAGAAGTGGCCGCCAGACTTGGCAGCGGCCGACAGCCGGGCGGCATCGGCTCGTCGCGGTGGCCGGCGTGCGGGCAGGCCGCGCCACGGCCAGCCGTCGGCGTCGGCGTCGTCGGGCGGCCAGCTAGTGCAGTACATGACCGACGTGATCAACAAGCGCAAGCAGATGCAGCAGCTGGAGGCAACCTACCAGGAGCTGACGAAGAAGGTGCAGTTCCGCTGCGCGCACCCGGACTGGGGTGCCGACCCGTTGCCGGAGGTGAGCGCGCCGGCCGGCCGACTGGTGACGCTGCGCGAGCCGCGGCCGGCGCGCGACGACCACCTGGCGCCTGTGGAGCCCATGTCGCTGGACACGCTGCTGCCGCTGTCGCCCGAGCAGGCCTGGCGGGCCGTCTCCCAACTGCGTCTACGCACGCTCGACCTGCAGGTGGCGCTGCTCTACAGCAAGATCCAGGTCAAGTACCGCGAGCTGCGCCTGCACGAGGCCGCCGCCGAGCACCGCCGATTCAGAACGGAGCTGCGTCACCAGCAGCGCGAGTCGCAGCGCTGTGACGCCAGCCGCGAGCTGCGCATCCGTCAGCTGGAGCGGCGCTGCGGCATCGCCGTCGCCGCCCGCAACGGAAGGCGACCCGGCGCGCGCGATGCCGACAAAAACGGCGCCAAGAAAAAACGGCGCGGCGAGCTGCTGGCAAAACGCCTCGACACCATGTTCACGCCGATGCAGATGCGAGTCATCCGTACCGGGAAAACGCCGCGCTGGGGCGAGGAGGACATTCGGCGCGCCATCGAGCTCAAGAAGCTGGTGTCGCGGCGCGGCTACGCGTACATCCGTCGGGTTATGCGGATCCCGCTGCCCAGCCCGAAGATCATGCGCTGCGGCGCGCTTCGCTTCGCCTCGCTCCGGCCCATTTACGAGCAAATGGTAGCGGCCAACATCCTGAAGTTCGCCACCAAAAAGCGGCCACGCGTGGAGGCGAAGCGGGAAGCGTGTGCACCGGTTGCCGACCTGCTGACTGCCGGGGATGGAGGAGACCCGACGCCTCCGCGTCCCAGCAAGCGGAGCAAAAATGCGCCGCCGCCTGTGGGGCTGGCGGTGGAGTTAGCCGCGCTCGGCGCCGTCCACGGGCAGACATTCGTGCCGGACGTGTCGTCCGACGCGAGGACAGCGCAGGACCGAGTCAGCTGGGATGGAATGCGCCTGCTGTGTGATGACGGCGGTCAGACCACACTGGCGGACCATCTGCCGGACGACACACTGCCCGGCCATCGGTCGCGGCAGGCGTGGCATACGCAGCCCGCCGGCTTCCTCTGACTGCTCCCCATGTCAACAGACGGCTGGCGGTGATCGGTGTCGGCATACGGCTGGCAGTGATCTGTGTCGGCAGACGGCTGGCGGTGATCGGTGTCGGCAGACGGCTGGCAGTGATCGGTGTCGGCAGACGGCTGGCAGTGATCTGTGTCGGCAGACAGTGATCACTGTCGGGAGAACTGACAGTGGGGTGAGTGTCGGCAGGGCCGCCGGTCGTGTCTGCAGTACTGTGGTCAGGCTGTAAGGTTTGTCAGACCTCTGGTCCTCTGACACGGCCTAGACGAGGGAGATGTTACCTGTCACAGGTGATGTTACCTGTGCAGGTGGTGGCCACAGGTGTAGATCGACAGGTCGCCGTAGCGGTGGTCACCGTCCGCACTGGTTTGCATTCGCTGGATCATTCGCGTGCAAGTCATGTGCATTCATTTATCATCTATGCAATTCGGCCATACATAAGAATGCAATTTTTGGAGCACCATCTCATTACCACGAGGCTATATTCCATTGTACGTGTCATTCAAACTTTGTCCCATCTTTGGAGTTGAAACATTAGTGTTTTGCATGAATGATATTTGAATTTTTGACCTATTGCTGAGATCCGAGAGTTGAATGGAATTAGTTGTTTATTAGTGAGATATAATATAACCACGTTTTCCAGTACATGTTTATCCATCGTGCCCTGATGATCGAGGTCGTGGAATCTGAATTCCCTTCCGTGGCACAGCTATGCAGTGCTCGCTCCTCAAGAAGTCTGCAATTGTGTGTTTGAAGACAATTATCGTTTTCGTTTTGAAGGTGATAACATCGTGGCAAGGGGTGTTCCCGTGAAAGACAGAAAATTCGTACCGAAGGCTTACAATCACCCGCCGTCTAGTCGCCAGCAGTAACCGAACTACATACACAAATATATTTTTTGTCTCCTACTATATTCCCTAACGATGATGCGCTATTTAAGTGTATCTGTTATATATGACTCGAGATCCCGGGTTTGCGTGGTCTAGATAATCCTGTTTTGATACCATGCTAATGTCAATTTGTCATTTTCCATTTTCAATCAGAAAATATGTCTTGAAAATGAAACCTAGACACCATGACGTGAGAGATCTCCAGCTCTGCTGTGCAATCCGTATAAGGACCACTGAAACCACTGGTTCAGTGGTCAGGAGGACATTCTGTACCGCTGAAAGTTCTAGAGTTGTTTAATCCGCCAGCTGTTTTTTTAACATATACTTCAACTTGTCTCCATTATATTGCGCAGTACTTCTCTGCAATGACTTGCTATATTTTCCATCTCTTTGCGTTTGGTGTGACACTCAACTTCAAGTTATATGCCGCTGGCCTAGCTCATCTCAAAGAGGTCCGTTGCATTTATTTGGGGTTCCCGACATCAAGGTTTTTTTTCGCATCCAACACGACTTTGGAAGCCCGGCGCGATTTTTGTTGGGCTCCGATACTAGTTCTCGGGGGGCCCGCTGTACCTAATTGGGGTTACGGCGGGTTGTTCGCGATCCCAGTGATATTTTTGGGGCCTCTGGATTTTTGGGGGAGCCCATCTGTTTATTTCGGCCTCGACGCGATTATTTGTTGAGCCCGAAAGAGAGGTTTTGTGTCAAAGTCCAATTTTAGGGACCCAATGCGATTTTCTGGACCCGGCCCGAGTTTTCGAGGTGCCACTATTTATTCTAGGTCCTAATACAAATTTGTAAGGACTCCGACGAAAAATCACGTAATTGGCAATAACGTAATTTGTCTGGCCCTGACCGGAATTGTTGAGTCCGTGGCTGAAGTTTGGGGTTTCAGGGATCCGCCGTACTTATTTGGTACAATCGACGTGAATGTGTGTGCCCCACGCGTGATTTTGTAAGCACCACGTTTCGATTTTCAGGACCCGGTGCGAGTTTTCGGGGAAATTTCTATATTTTGGGCCCACAACCATAATTTATTGGGTTCCTGACGGAAATTACTCGGGAACCCATCGCAATATTTTTGGGGCCACCATCCAATTTCCCGAGTACCGACGCAATGTCTGGGTCCTTGCACGACGGAGGGAGGCTATAGCCCTCCCTCCTTGGTTGTGCTACCAGGGTGTGGTCTCAACTGAACTCAAACGTCTGTGGGAATAGTGGTAAGCATTATGTGCCGTCTAACATTCTGCTATGCATACATGATGGAATGGTAGATCAACATTCCAGCAAGTGAACTGCGCGATAGTAAAGTGAACTGAAGCTAGCGAGAGATGCTAAAAAACAATGTCGAACACCGTTCCATTGCAGCACCATTTAGTGCGTCCAGTCCGTCTTGTCGCTTCGTTGGTCCAATTTAGTGTGTCGGTCCGCTCTGTCGCTTGGTTGGTCCACTTTAATGTGTCTGGTCCACTCTGTCGCCTGGTTGGTCCACTATACTGTGTCGGTCCGCTCTGTCACTTGGTTGGCCCACTTTAGTGTGTCCGGCACACTCTGTCGCTTGGCTGGTCCACTTTCTTGCGTTCGGTCCCATAACAAACCCGTGAGAAAAGCCATGTATTGCACCAAAACGACACGAAATGCAGATCTGTAACTCAACATTGACATCATATATGTTTAAATACACGAAGTATGCGGTTGCATATAACACGAGCGTGTCCACCCGGCACCGTCGTCCGTACCGGTACGGGACACGCGCGACTCGTGAAGGGTAGCAGACTGTCGCGGAAGATCTGACGTCTGGAAGTATTCTGGATTTGCTACACTTGTTCGCCTTCGGAAAGTGCTTCTGGTGACCAAGCAGTTGGATCGATGTGGGGAACAGATCATCCAGATGTAGATGTCGAGTTTAAAAGGAACATGTGTGTGCTTGGGTCATGGTTGTCGCTTTGTGAAATTGATTGAGGGGAGGGATTACCTTTTGACGGTCAAAGCTGCCCCGGAAACGTGTTTGGTGTACGCCTACATGCTTAATGGTTAAGCTTCATCATGGTTGTGGGAGGGTGCTGCTCAACGATTGAGGGAGCCAAATGAATTATGCATGGGCTCAATGGCCCCCTCAGCGTGTGCAAGGTGATGCCCATGGCTTTCGTATGGGTGTTGTATAGGTTAAGGGAAAGACAGAGATGCTTGGATGGATACGGGTGAAGGAAGACAGAAGAGGAAGAGTAGTCGCTGGGAACGAATGTGAGACGGGGAAGAAGACACGTTTGTGGTGTTCCACCGGAATATTTGGCAGACATTCACTTAGGTACACATTATGAAATGAGCTTTCACAACGATTCATCAAAATTGTTCGGCGCATCCAAGTTAACTATCGATCACTTTGCACCATAATACAATTTTGCGCTTTATTTCCAATTCTAGCGACATATTACTTTTGCTTGTGACTAGCAATTCTTCAGGAAAACACCTCTGCTTGCCTTCAAAATCACCCTTACGCCCTGATCAGAAGGTAGGTATCTAAATATACCAGAAGTCCTGTGTGGAAAAGCGATCGAACCGATGGTACACCAACCGCGGAAAGGTACACAATTAGTCATGCACAACGCTTATATGCGGCAACCTGATGAAATATCTCACGTGACAAGCTGCATGCTTCCGATTTCATAACACATTAAGTACAACAGCAGAACCGCGGATGAATTGGCCACTGAAATTACCCTGTTGGTCGTCGCTTTGGGTCCCGTCCGAAGTTTTTGGTCAGTCCCCTGTTGGCGTTGATCGTGCTTGTGGGTCCGCCCGGGGTGCTGGATCAGCCTCAGTTCCACGTCACCGTCCCAGTACAGGTAGGCCACAGCGAGACCCTCGGTGGCGGGGTCGCGAGAGGGCCAGGTGATCGCAGAGGTACAAAAATGTCCCGACCTGTCATATGTTCGATGAAAGTCATCGAAATCTGTCCCACATCCTACAGACTTAATGAACTAGTTCGCGCGATTGCATGCATAAATCGTGTGGTTTTACTTGTACGTATAGAGGAACGTAACCCCCACATTTGTGAAACAAGACTCCTTGTGATGTCGATGGGCTATGGACATTGTTCCCTGTCACCTGCCTTGACGTGCCCTCGTTCCAGATAACTCCTTCAAATATGAACACCTTTCCGTTTCCATGTAGCATGTGGAACACCGAGTTCCGATGTAAGTGCTAGGTAAGCTTGCTCCGACAAAAAAAAAAACTACTCGGCAATTAGCCAACTGGTGACTCGCGACGGCGTCACCTGGGCACTCTGACACCGGCCATAAGCGGAGACCACCGAAGCCACTGCCACTGCGAATTTGTAAAATATGAGCGACAGCTGATTAAAGTGACAAGCGAGTCACCAGCTCGAAAGCCCTATCTCTTAACATGGGACGATTTTTTTTCTTTTGCAAAGTAGTAGCTCTTCAGTGAGGCAAGAACTGTTTTGATTCAAACTCTTTGAAACTTAATGTTCGACAAAATGGTTTTCCATGGAAATGTATTCGGGTTTTTTTAATTAAGATAAAATGGCAGTCTAGCAAGATTCACTGTTCTTGTGCGTGGGCGTTGAGCTCACAAACGAGTCTCAAATTTTGCGCGCTTATATTGCCGTATCGACACTCGGACTTGTATGCCATGGAAATGCATGTTGGCACTTACATGCAGCTGAAGTCAGGAGTTCACAAAACTTGTAGATATTTTCATGAATCACGACTTCTTGCATGAAGAATTCCAACCCTTACGCGAAAAAGCATGCCTTCCTACATTTATGTCATACAATTTGTATATATTGCGATTGATATCCACCAAAATCGTCCAATATTGAGAGATATGACTTGCGAGCTTTCTGACTCACTTGAAGCCATGGGTATAATCGCTGGAAGGTGGCCGGCTGAGAGACAAAGCCTCCACGATTGTCTTCGATCTTAAGCAATGAGCGTATCGTGTCGACTGGACAGCGTTGTCCTAAAATCGGCTTGTCTCCATAATTATTTGGCAGTTCCAACACCCATCCTTGAATCAGCTGTTGCGTGATTCTGTTTCCTGAAAGATTTATGCCTTAATGGTCTCCATGCTTTTTTAACTGGACAACTCTACCTAATCATCTGTGTAGCCTTGGGCGCATCGACCGCGGGCTGGACTGGCGCAGCGCCCTCCTGCCGTGGCAGACGTCTTCATACTTATGCTAAAATCTGCATGCTGACTCGATTGTTTTTGCACCCACGGATGCCACAATTCATAGCTGAAAACCTTCACTGCGTCCCATTCTATAGATGCAAATTAAATTGGAGCCCATGTGGCAGGTTTGTAGATCTACTGTGACATCTTACTGCATCAATATCAATGGAAAATTGAGAAGAAAAAACGTTGTTTTTGTTTGTCCATGGTGTCAAACCCAATGGGGAGTCTGCATTCCGCGAGCAGCGAGAAAGACGGTATTCAGTGTGCCGGCCTGCCGCAAGCCTTGACCGGCAGGCAGGCGGTTTTCTCGCACCGCGAGTGGCCATGACGACCAGCCGACACTCTCGTTCTTCTCCGCCGATGGCTGCCGGGTGAGACGTGCTGACAGCTCGGGTTGGCATCAGCGTGGCGACACCCACGGCCACAGTACCGGTGGACGGTGTTTGTGACGTGTCACGACCACAGTACCGGTGGACGGTGTTTGTGACGTGTCACGACCACAGTACCGGTGGACGGTGTTTGTGACGTGCCACGACCACAGTACCACAGTACCGGTGGACGGTGTTTGTGACGTGCCACGACCACAGTACCGGTGGACGGTGTTTGTGACGTGTCACGACCACAGTACCGGTGGACGGTGTTTGTGACGTGCCACGACCACAGTACCGGTGGACGGTGTTTGTGACGTGTCACGACCACAGTACCGGTGGACGGTGTTTGTGACGTGTCACGACCACAGTACCGGTGGACGGTGTTTGTGACGTGCCACGACCACAGTACCGGTGGACGGTGTTTGTGACGTGTCACGACCACAGTACCGGTGGACGGTGTTTGTGACATGCCACGACCACAGTACCGGTGGACGGTGTTTGTGACGTGCCACGACCACAGTACCGGTGGACGGTGTTTGTGACGTGCCACGACCACAGTACCGGTGGACGGTGTTTGTGACGTGTCACGACCACAGTACCGGTGGACGGTGTTTGTGACATGCCACGACCACAGTACCGGTGGACGGTGTTTGTGACGTGTCACGAAAACAGTACCGGTGGACGGTGTTTGTGACGTGCCACGACCACAGTACCGGCGGACGGTGTTTGTGACGTGTCACGACCACAGTACCGGTGGACGGTGTTTGTGACGTGCCACGACCACAGTACCGGTGGACGGTGTTTGTGACGTGCCACGACCACAGTACCGGTGGACGGTGTTTGTGACGTGCCACGACCACAGTACCGGTGGACGGTGTTTGTGACGTGTCACGACCACAGTACCGGTGGACGGTGTTTGTGACGTGCCACGACCACAGTACCGGTGGACGGTGTTTGTGACGTGTCACGACCACAGTACCGGTGGACGGTGTTTTGATGTGCCACGACCATAGTACCGGTGGACGGTGTTTGTGACGTGCCACGACCACAGTACCGGTGGACGGTGTTTGTGACGTGTCACGACCACAGTACCGGTGGATGGTGTTTGTGACGTGCCACGACCACAGCACCGGTGGACGGTGTTTGTGACGTGCCACGACCACAGTACCGGTGGACGGTGTTTGTGACATGTCACGACCACAGTACCGGTGGACGGTGTTTGTGACGTTCCACGACCATAGTACCGGTGGACGGTGTTTGTGACGTGTCACGACCACAGTACCGGTGGACGGTGTTTGTGACGTGTCACGACCACAGTACCGGTGGACGGTGTTTGTGACGTGTCACGACCACAGTACCGGTGGACGGTGTTTGTGACGTGTCACGACCACAGTACCGGTGGACGGTGTTTGTGACGTGTCACGACCACAGTACCGGTGGACGGTGTTTGTGACGTGTCACGGGCACGGCACCGGTGGACGGTATCTGTGATATGACGTATCACTGCCGCGGCGCACGAGGTATCCAGGCCACGCAAACTGCCATGTCCCTGCCATGGGGCTCGACACTAGCCAGCGCCGCAGCCACCGGTATAGCAACGCTGAATGGAATGTTGGGACAACACGACATCTCCGAGTTCACCCATTACCTACGTCGGCCACCAAACATCCACCGTACATATTCCAACGACGCCAACTGCAAACCGGATCGGCTAGGGCCAAGCCTGAGCATGTTAATGATTGGTCGTCAGGGGCGCAGGGATCTTGGAATCAGATCCAGGAACGTTGCATCCTAAGCTGTCTACGACTAGTGTCCAGTCGTAGACAGTTAATGCACTGTGTTCCGGGCGGAAACTACCCATGACACCACAGGTGGCGAGAATGCAGCTTTGGATGGAAATGGCGCCCCAAGTCACGAGACTGCAGCTCTGCTTGGAAATGGCGCCCCAAGTCACGAGACTGCAGCTCTGCTTGGAAATGGCGCCCCAAATGGCGGGACTGCAGCTCTGCTTGGCAATGGTTCCCCAAATGGCGAGACTGTAGCTCTGCTTTGAAATAACAATCACAAATGGCGAGACTGCAGCTCTGGGTGAAGATGGTAGCACGAGATGCAAGCACGTGGAAGAATCTGCCCGCGATCTGGGAATGACTGGCCACCAAGCGTTCCATCTGCGCGGCCTCGGCAGACGCAGCAGCTGTTGAGTCGCACTTCAGGCGTAGAACTCGCACTTTGAGCGTAGCTGATACTCGACGGCCGCCTGCTCGTACATGTCCACACTCTGTAATCACAAGCATCCTGACACGTATCCACACTGTAGATACAGCCCTCCTGTTCGTATTTGTCCACACTGTAAGCACAAGCACCATCCTGGTATGTGTCCACACTGTAGACAAAGTCCTCCCGCTCGTATGTGTCCACACATTTTGTAATCATATTGCAAACATAGTCCTTCTGTTCGTAATGTCCACACCGCAAACACAGCCCTCCTGTTCGTACGTATCCACATTACAAACGCAACCCTTCTGTTCGTAAGCATCCACACTGCAAGCACGGGCATGCCACCGGTATTCGCATGTCCATGTTCTGCAAACACAGTCGACTGGTCTCACGGTTGAATGGTAACGGGAATTTTACATTGAGACATGGGACTCTTGGTGATCCGAGTGAGGCCTGGTATCCTGCATCGTACTATAACATTATTAAAGGTTCAGATCACCAGCTTGGCACGGACATATGAGCCGGCGAAGTTGTATGGCCTTGGAGCCGGTGCAGATTTCCAACTCTGTTGCTACCCAATCAACCTTGTTGAAGATCAAAGTTTGGTTTAAGGCGTGGCCTAGGAGTCGGACGGACGCTTCAGAACGTGGTCGTGTCCACCAGTTCCAATGTCGCTCCTGTTCTCATGCCATCCAGGCGGTTCAGCACACTGGGTTGCCGTTCCACCAGCTTAATATTCTCAGACTGGTTCTGTACGCACCAGCTTAACGTTCTCTGCTTAACGACAGGTTTCTACACTTACCGGCTTGATGTCTTGGTGTAGGCTTCTACACTCATCAGCTTGATGTTACGGCGTAGGCCTCTACGCTCACCAGCTTCATGTTCTGGCTTAGGCCTCTACCCTCACCTGCTTGATGTCCCGGTGTAGGTCTCTACCCTCACCTGCTTGATATTCCGGTGTAGGTCTCTACCCTCACCTGCTTGATGTCCCGGTGTGGGTTTCACCTCACCTGCTTGATGTCCCGGTGTAGTCCCTCACCAGCTTGATGTTCCGACGCAGGTCTCTACCCTCACCTGCTTGATGTCCCGGTGTAGGTCTCTACCCTCACCTGCTTGATATTCCGGTGTAGGTCTCTACCCTCACCTGCTTGATGATCCGGTGTAGGTCTCTACCCTCACCTGCTTGATGTTTTGGTGTAGGTCTCTACCCTCACCAGCTTGATGTCCCGCGACAGGTCCTGCATCTGTTCGCAGTGCAGCTTCTTCAGCTTCTCCGACTCCTTACTCTGCCGCACGGCCGTCATCTTGCGCTCATCGATGAAGCGCTTGGTGTTGTTCTGGTTCTTCTCTCGCAGTCGGCGGTCCTTCTCGGCCTTGTTGCGCAGGGTCTTGTCCTGGGCCACCTCCTTGGCTGTGTCCACCGATACCTTGGCCTGGCGCGTTTTCAGCTCCTTGTTCTCCCTGCAGTCATCGCACAGGAGAGCTTACCAGTGTGGGGGAGGGGAGAGTGAGTTTACACACATGCGCATAAGAAAGGGGTTCCCAATGGCAACAGAACCCGACCCGACACTTTTGTTTGCAAAGTGTTGCAAACGTTTTACAGTATTTTGAAACGACTTTGGATACGACATTCTAAGCCTTCTTTCCTCACTTTGAACCAGATTAGCCCTTTGTTTCCATGTTTGTCATTTCTGCCATTGTTTGGCACAATATTTTATGTGACGCGTGCACCGCCATTGACCAGATAATGGGAATTGGCTGCATTTATCGCGCCTGCACTGCCACGTCAGGACGACCGGGCACCGGCCGAGTGCGTACACAACGTCCATTTACCTGGCGTGATTACATGATTAAGCCGGTTAGAACTGATTTGAGGTTGAGTCAACCAACCGGGTACTGGCATCAGTTACATAATCGGTGCATGCATAGTAAGTAGGCATTGACGTTCACAGGTATACTTTTACAAGTTGTACTATGTGCAAAGTGATTCAAAGCTAAAACCATAAATATATGCTCTTTCTGCTATGGTAAAAATGGTGTCGCTGTTTATCCTGAGGGATGCTAGTAAATTAGAAACTAGGCAGTTTTATAGCGGTTTTTGTTCCCACGTTACGTGGGCTCAGGAACAAGATAGAAGGAACAGACCTGGTGCAATTATTACCCTAAATTAGAAGCGATCACTAATTATAATTATCACAACAGTTTCAATAACGGAATAGTTTTCCTGGCGACGCTTCTGAAATAAGTATCATTAAACTTATCGATGTCAGCAAATAACAATGCACTTTCTCATTTACTTGGATACTGCACTCAGCTGTACGATATATGGCAGCCAACGTATGGCTGCCAGAAAAAACATTTGTGCGTGGTTAAATCAGCGAAGGATGGACATAAGCCAATTTTCGTGGAAACAGTAAATGAAATGGCAACCAAAGTATAATTCGTGGATGTCAATCAAGTTTATACATACACACCTGCTCATCCTGACGTGCGCATACCGCGCACACACACACACACACACACACACACACACACACACACACACACACACACACACACACACACACACACACACACACACACACACACACACACACACACACACACACACACACACACACACACACACACACACACACACACACACACACACACACACACACACACACACACACACACACACACACACACACACACACACACACACACACACACACACACACACACACACACACACACACACACACACACACACACACACACACACACACACACACACACACACACACACACACACACACACACACACACACACACACACACACACACACACACACACACACACACACACACACACACACACACACACACACACACACACACACAACACACACCACACACACACACACACACACACACACACACACACACACACCACACCCCCCCCCCCCCCCCACACACACACACTAAATATTGGTTCCACAACTGACGAGTAGGACGCTTGTGCACCGACTGATTTGTTCGATTGCTCCATATTGGAGTATAGGCTCTGAAATACAAAATGGTTTAGGTAAAATTATGCTTTAAAATCAATCCGTTTAACATCGTTTCCGGCCCACTGCCGATAAGTTGTCAATGCGATAGGTGCAATCTGGTCGAATGTTTGGAGCCAGTTAGTATTAGCAGTACGTGCGATGTGATATACGATCTTTCGCGACTAGACGGTGGAGTAAATTGTCGCTGTAAAACGGCCTACTAACATACCTAGGGAAAGGTCAGAGAGGTCATGACGCATCGCTATGTGTGTAGGTACATGTCACAGGTATTGTTTATCAGTTCGCTTCGAGAAACCACACCGGCGGTCACGTAACACCAGCGCTACCTGTCAAACTTGGCTTCGATCTGTTTGAGTTGGGCCACCTGGGCGGCCTCCATAAGTCGGCGCAGGATTTCCTCCTGACACTTGCAGTGCTCCTTGAGCAGCTGCCACTCCTCGTGGCGGTGGCGGCTCATCAGTTCCGACCACGAGTCGATCTGCTCCCTGACCAGCGCCATCACGGCCGGGTCGTTCGGGTCGCCACTGTCGACCCCGGGACAGGTCAGGTCAGGTCACGCGCAGCAACACTGACGGCGGTAATTATCGTGGGGGCGGCACTTTAACAGACAAAGCTTGGTGTTGTTTGGAGTTCATGGCTGTAGCCGCTGCGACTCGACCCTAAACCCTGATCCCTAGTAGATCCCTGTCTAGTAGATACACGTGACAGCCCAGACCTGGCCCTTGGCTCCTGGAGAACAGTCCAACGGAAGCATGCCAGACGTAAAACAACTTATTTTTGCAGCCATTTTTATGTAAGTTGTCACCAGAATATTATCCCATTGTACTGACCGGGGACTACGCGTTTCCTACATTATTTTCACGAATAGGCAGGTGCTTGACATTGGTAAGCAACCCGCATTTAACGCAACGCACGTCTAATGCAACGCACATTTAAAGGTCACGTTTCTTTTAGTGCCTGCAATGGCAGAACACGTACTGCTTTTCTTTGCTGAGCTTCTCTACCGCGACACACTGGGTTTTCTGCATGGTGAGACGCTCTTTAGTTTGCCGCTTCTTCAGCGTTTCCAGCTCCTTCTGCTGCTTCTTGGTAGCCTTTGCAAATCCCTTCTCCTGACGTAGTGATTCGGCGCTGATCTTGTCAAACTTCATGGGCTCGACTGAAGCGGAGAAAGGGTTGCTAAATACGCTGGCATCAAGCGCAGCACCAGCCCAATAGTCGGAGCGAACAATGTTAGCCTTCTTGCTTGATAGAAGCCACTCAGCTACCAATGAACAATACAAGGTTTCCAATGCATGGTTTGCTGGTTATATAGCAATTACAGTGCAGAGCATTAATGAATGTGAGCACGTAACTAACAAACTGAGTGCACGTACAAGTGCAAGACTATCAACCAGTAGTGCTACGGTCGCCAGGCGGGTGCACGTGCATTGCAGTCGAAGTGTAGGCAAATGTAGATATGACGTTGAGTACTTTTGGACTACATATTAAGCCGTACATTATTATCCTTTAAGGTTTATTAGAAGTAAGCGGAATAATAATTTAGAACCTGGTTATATTTGACAGGCATCACGATCCAACAGTACACACTACCCCACATGAAGCACCCAGCAATGAAAACTTCGGCTGTAACCACGAGTCAAGAACAACCAATTTAGCAGTGAATCATCAGTCGGGATGCATATTGACGGCACACCAGGGAGACGCTTAAACCAGGTGGAATATATTCCAAGACCTCGGATGTCATTACAAAGACAATTTTTCATGGAACCTCTGCTTGAAGTGTGTCGGTTAATTCTATTGGGCAAATCTACAACTGTTGGTTGGCATCGTTGCGACTTAGTTTTGCCCACTGACTGTTGCCCACTCAGAGATGACATGTCTATTTCGCTTGCTCCTGCAAGCGAAGTAGACATGTCATCCCTCGAGGCAGACCTCCCTCGCCAGCACTAACCTTTCTTCGGTTCGTCCTTTTTGGAGGCGTCTTTTGCAGTTTTGACACTATCGCCGCCTGCGGAGTCCTTCACGGCCTGAATGTCGGCTTCCTCGATGCCCATCGCCTTCATTTGCTCGGCGCGCTTCTCCTGGCCGGAGAGGAAGGCTCGCGGGTCCGACAGGGCGTCCATCAAATCTGCCAGGTCAGGTCAGGTCAGACCAGGTCAGTATGTTGTCGGATCAGAGTGGTGGTCTGTTAGTTCCACTGGTGTCACATCAGGCCACGGCGGCTCAAGAGAGAGGTCAATTCAACAGCCGGGCTTTGGTTAGCTTAGATTGCGCTCGGCCACGCTAGAATGGCTGGTGAAGGTCAGACCGCGCCGCGCCCTGGGTATCCTGAGATGAGAGGGACATACATTGCCAATACTGTCTCCTTGATGATCTGTAAAGACGTCAGTGTGGCCAAAGATGAAGATAAAAATAAGCTGTGATATGAGTGATAGGCTAGGCTTGCCAGATACATTTTTGGTGTCTCTAGCATGCACGGTTCGGAAGCTGAATTTCAAGCCTGATTCTGAACCAACCTGATCTATCCTGTCCTAACTCTTCTTTTTCGGATCGACATAAATGTATTCATTTGTTGGTTCTTGAGTAACAACGCAGAAAGAAAACAAGCTCTGTTTAAAAGAAACTTTCCAGGGATGTACTGCAATGTCCGTATATGAATCAAACATTAGCTCTTGTGATCTTGTTATGGAGCAAAGTACAGCCGTAAGGTATGGTTCGGATTATCTATGATCAGGGTGTTCTAAAGTACTTTGCAATTTATCCCAGCTCAGGCAATTTTCAAGTATGTGGGAAAGGGTTTCAAGTATCTCTCCCTCCCCGCGTCTCCAGCCCAAAGAAGATGAACTTGTTGTCGGCCGGTTTGGGGCTAGTTTAATGATTTCGAAACTAGAAGTAATTATCCTACTCGGGATGCATTTGCCTTTCCGATTGTAGAACAAGGATTTTTTAAAGTACAAAAATGATACCTTTCCGGTTTCCAAAAGTGCACTAATATGTACAAGGACAATGTCGTTTCGACACGTAAATTACTGTATTGACCCGCGCCGTTACGGGGGAGTCTTTTTCCATCCCAGGGTTTTCTGCGGATAGTGAAAATACTGCAGGCCAAAATTTGACATATGTTTTCCACACAAATTTCACATGTGTGAAAGTGTTGAGGTCAGGTGGTCCTCGGTTACCGAGTTAGTCGAGGTCATGTGAGGTCACCTCCAAAAAAAATCAACCAGTCGTCGCAGTTTAACGGGAAATATTCTGGAAGAACCTTTCAGCGTTTCATTATCTTTAGCGACGCAACAATACGTACCAAAGGAAGGTTTAAATGTTTGCGTTCTTCATGACTTATTAATTTTGCATATTTCCCATCAGGGCTAAAATCAAAGAATCTGACAAACGTATGAACTTCATATAAGGCCAAATTTACTTAAAGCAACTTCTATCGGGGGTTCTACTCATTACGATTTTGAAGATTTAGATTATTTGAAAAATACGAAGTTGAATTTTTGGGTGGGTAGGCATTTTAGGATCACTATCCATTTTGCTTTTCGTTTTTGATTCCCAAGAATTCTGTTTTTAAAATCGTCCCCAAAATGAACCGCCCAGAACCAAAAACAAGATATCAGTCGCGACCTAATAACTCCTCAAGTAATGCTGTTTTATGAGGCGACACAATTTTATGGCGGTTTCGGGTCCTGTTAATTGACCGCTTTCCGATGACACATATTTCGTTTTCGTGTGAGAGTATGCTAGAGATTAGAGAGGAACACAAAACATTGAACCAGACGAAAAAAAAACGCTTCCCTGCCTCAACTACCTCTGGTAAATGTGCGATATGGGTTCCAGTAAGAGAAGAGTGAGCACCAATAGAGAAGCAGTGGGCTCCAGTAGATAGCAAGTGGGCTCCAGTAGACAACCAATTTCCTCTAGTACAGAGCCAGTGGGCTTCGGTAGAGAACCAGTGGGCTCAAGTGAAGAGCCAGTGGGGTTCAGTGGAGAACCAGTGGGCTCCAGCAAAGAGACAGTGGACTTGAGTAGAGAACCAATAATGGCCGCCTTGTTCTAAACAAGCACTTCACTGAAATGTGTGGGAGCCACTGGGTTAGATAAACTGAGTTTCGATCAGGTAAGTTTTGGTGGAAGGAAATATAGTCAGGTGGTCACCGAAACCAGATGACAGCGTTAACTAGGCCATGCCACATTTAGTCGGGTAAGAATTGGCTGCCTTTATGATGTCGCTGTAGGCAATCCGAACAAGACTAGCCGACGCTGCACAACCGCTAGCCCTGGAAAGGCTAACATTCCGCCACCCGATTTTCCAATAATGCCACACCAATGTCACCCATCTCTGTGCATTATATCACATCACACTGGTGCTGCCACCTACCGCCCAGTCCGTCGGGCACGTAAATCTTGAGGTCGAAGCGGCAGAAGAGCATGGGGAGCGACATGGGGAAGTTTCCCTCAGTCCGCAGCGAAATGTGCCGGTATCCAGCCTGCAGGCCGTCCAGAGGCAGGATGCGCTGGCCCAGCATCTTGCCGTTCTCATCGTACACACCGATCCGCAGCATGGCCAGATCAGGCAGAACCACCTGGCGCGTGGAGAAAGGGGTCAATGGTACGAGGAAGTGGCGCAGACGGACACCGGACGGTGGTCATACAACACTAGCTAATGGGGACACACCACACCAGAGGGTGGAGACATTGCACAACATGGTGGGGACACCACACCGGAGAGTGGGCACGCCGTATCAGGGGCGCAGGCACTACAACAGACGGTGGAGACACTACGCCAAAGGACGGACAAACGAAGCCATAATGGACACAAAGCACCGGATAGTGTGGAAACAGCGCAAACGGCACCAACACATTACCGAACGCTGTGACTAAAAATGTGTTGTTAACATGAAAAATAACACGTTCACGTTTAGGTAAGTACTCTCTTCAGCAGTCAGCATGATGATATTCAGCCTGGAAGATACGGTGATGACTCTTGCAGTGTACGTGGCGCAACAGGGATCAGCTTCTACCACCTTGCTAAATCGGTACATATTCCCACGCCCTGGCAATATATACGCATGCTGGTCGCACAACAATCAGTGTGAATCGATTGCCTTCGAGTGTTGCAAATAACGGATCAACACATTTTAATTCGTGACGTGTACTTGCAGCAACGATATATTTGTTGAGTGTTAAATCTGGTCAGATGTGTTGATTGTGCCAGGCGCCAAGGTCTTTCACATTTAATCGCGGGTGGAATGCAAACTTTCGCTGTCAAATGGGGGGGGGCAGCAAAGCCGAATGTCTCTCCCTCCCCTCATATGTGCGTCACTGAAGCGCAGTTCCCCTTCTCCACCGGGCAAAGATTGCGCCCAGCAGAGGTACCATTGGGTAGACAAAATGCCGCCTCCTGTCTCGATATCACTGAAGAATGGAGTCTGCCCGCGAACGCCACGCATCTTGTGCTACATGCGCAACACGAGGCCGCCGATGCGTCAGCTGACCTTCCGGAACACGAACGGCTCCTCGTTGTAGACGGGGTTCAGCCCGTTGGCGGGCACCATTTTGGTGCGGAACTCCTTGCGGATGGTGTCGGTAGGTAGTCCGTACATGTCCACCTCCACGTACGTGCCAACTTTCTTGTCGGAGAGGAACTGGCCGGCGATCACCTGATGGCGACCAACCTAATCGGTGAGATGATCCTCACCAGCTGCAACATCAGCATCATCATCGTCATCATCGTCATCGTCTTCATCGTCTTCATCATCATTTTCATTATCATCATCATCATCATCGACTTACATCGTTGTATCTAATAGTGTAACGTTTGGTTCTGCTTTTTACACTTTCGAGACCTAGACGTATATTTGGCTTACACCAAATAAATGATGCTGCTCTTGACTCAGACGCCATTTGACTCGAGTGCCCGATATGGATCTAATGCTGATTCTGCAGAAATATGGAAATGTGTGCTACATTGGTAATGCCGGCAGTAGACAAGTCTCAGTGAATATAACTCGGGAACTAACACGAGCCTTGGTGTTCCACAACCGTCAGGGAACAAGCGCGAGCCGATGGCCAAGTAACATCAATTACACTACATGTATTATTGAGGACATGAAGGGTGGATGGCGGCGGACTAATGTGTGCCGTTAGCCACACTGCAATGCTGGAACGGTTCCAATGGGAAACGAAGGTGGCGATCTACCTCTCCACTTCTGAGAATCCGAAAGGTACCCCTTTGACTAGAGAACTGCTCCTTCTGTGATGTTCGAGTGCAGCCCTTGCAGCCCTCCAGCCCTTGAACGTTGCGCTACAGGTTTCCCTCTGACTGGATCGGGAGGCGCCCTTCCGATTAGTAGATGCGTCCCTTCAGGACAATCGAGTGCACCTCCCTTAAACTTTTTCAGCCATGGGCGATCCTCCAGGGCTGAGTGCGCTCTTGCACCAATACATTTTCTTCAAATGTAGCGCATCTACAAATTGTGCCTCCCTTCAAAACGTTCCCACGCCGCTTGACGAAATCCTGTTCCTGTATGTGTGTTATTTCCTGATTTTGTCCATGTTCCTTTCAAAATTATTTCCTCTTAAACATGACTCCATGTTTGCTACACAAATAATAGTCTACAGGTGCTGAAGCCTATAACATTTTTGTGTTATTATCTTAATGAGCTGTTTGTCATGAGCGATAGATAAATATTACTTATGTTATAGTGCACTGCTCGGTGTTTTTTCTTTTATTTTGTCCCGGTTTTGCTGGAAAAGTCGCACCTGCCAATGATGTATGTACTGATTTGACTTCATGTGACGCTCCCACATATGAGCAGAGGTAGGACCCAGGAGCTTCCTCCACGAGATACTTGATTTCAGTCACTTACCTGTACTGAACACTGTGCTGCAATGACGCTGGGAAGGCTGAGGTCAGTGACCTACCTGTACTGAACACTGCGCCGCAATGACGCTGGGAAGGCTGAGATCAGTCATCTACCTGTATTTAACACTACGCCGCAATGACGTTGGGAAGGCTGAGGTCAGTCGCCTACCTGTACTGAACATTGCGCTGCAATGACACCATCGACCGGTGTCTCGGCGAATGGGTCGAAATCTTTGTCGGGCCGTCGCATGAAGTCTGGCTTCAGTTGGTAGCCGCAGTTGCCGTTGTATTCGAACTTGCCCTGGTTCAGTTGCATCGGCAGGTCGGGTGTTTGGAAATTGAGCGACACCATCTGGCAGCCGGCGTTCCAGAAGATCTGGCAGCAGGGGATGGTGCAGCTGTCAGCTGAGTGTCGGCTGTGTGTCGGCTGTGTGTCGGCTGTGTGTCGGCTGTATGTCGGCTATGTGTCGAATATGTGTCGGCTGTGTGTCGGCTGTGTGTCGGGTGTATGTCGGCTGTGTGTCAGCTGTGTCGGCTGTATGTCGGTTGTGTGTCGGCTGAGCATCAGTTGTGTATCCGGTGGAGTGTCAGCTGGGTATCCGGCAGAGCGGCAGCTGGGTATCCAGTGAGTATCAGCTGGGTATCCAGTGAGCATCAGCTGGGTATCCAGTGAGTGTCAGCTGGGTATCCGGCGGAGCGGCAGCTGGGTATCCGGAGGAGTGTCAGCTGGGTATCCAGTGAGCATCAGCTGGGTATCCAGTGAGCATCAGCTGGGTATCCAGTGAGTATCAGCTGGGTAGCTGGGTTCAGCTGGGTATCCATGAGTGTCGGGTTCAGTGAGCATCAGCTGGGTATCCAGTGAGTATCAGCTGGGTATCCAGTGAGCATCAGCTGGGTATCCAGTGAGTGTCAGCTGGGTATCCAGTGAGCATCAGCTGGGTATCCAGTGAGTGTCAGCTGGGTATCCAGTGAGTGTCAGCTGGGTATCCAGTGAGCATCAGCTGGGTATCCAGTGAGTGTCAGCTGGGTATCCAGTGAGTGTCAGCTGGGTATCCAGTGAGTGTCAGCTGGGTATCCAGTGAGTGTCAGCTGGGTATCCGGGGGGGGGCAGCTGGTTGAGTGTCAGCTGGGTATCCAGTGAGTGTCAGCTGGGTATCCAGTGAGTGTCAGCTGGGTATCCAGTGAGTGTCAGCTGGGTATCCAGTGAGTGTCAGCTGGGTATCCAGTGAGTGTCAGCTGGGTATCCAGTGAGCGTCAGCTGGGTATCCAGTGAGTGTCAGCTGGGTATCCAGTGTCAGCTGGGTGTCGGTCATCTTTAGTGTTGGTCTGCTTATCGGGCGGATGAACTGGGTGTCAAATTGGTGTCATGGAAGTCATCAGATTCGACCTGTTCTGACACAATTATTGGAGACTGCAAAAATTATCTGGCACTGGAAATCAAAACTCTCCTCTCTACCCGGATTTGATTTCAGCTAATGATACAACTTGGCTAGCTTCCACTCCCCACCACAAAAAAAAACACAATCATGATCCGCACCAGGCTTGACAAACGACCTGGCACCAACCGCCATCCCCTGCAGCAATAACGTCATGGCGGTCGCATCGAGCGATTTTCTCTCATTTCTTGACAGCTCTCCCGGCTCAGTTTCCTATATTTCAGCTGGAGAAATATTGCCTGAAATCCTTTTGCAAATATATATATGATTTAAGAGCCACAGCCTGCGCCGACATCAGTGCTGCAAATCTCATAAAGCCCCGGTAAACGATCAATCATAAATCCAAGCATAAATCGCGTAACGTCGGCAATTTCCAACCGGCTGGAGAACAGTGGTATTAGCGAACAATGGCAATGTTGAAACATGCCGTTCGAAGAGTCTTGACAGCAGTGTTTTGTGCCAAATGATCTATCGGGAACACAGTGGCACAGAAACTGTCTCAAAATTCTGGGGAGTGAGGGGAGAGCCATATTTAACCGTTTCCTCATACCAAACGTCCATATATGGGCCTTGCATGGGAAGGTGTTTATAACTGACAAGTGTTAACATTGACTCAAAAGTTTGATTAGGTGCAGTGCAGCATTGAGCATGATTACGAGTGAGAAAAAGACGTAATGCTATGCTATGCTCATGCTATGCTACCTTATGCTCATACTAAAGCGAGCAAATAGATCCCAGTCCGCACTGTATATATTTCGGCCACGGGCTTTCCTCAACAGTAAACATTTTGTTGCAAAAGCCACACAAACACAAGCCAAGTGGTGATTCGCTGTGCGGTGGCACGAGGTGCACTTGACTTGCGTATTCTTGTGGCTTTTGTAGCAAAATGTCTACTGTTGAGGAAGGCCCGTGACCGAAATATATACAGTTCGGATTTGAATCTATTTATTTGCTTTATTATGAGCATGAGGCTATTTTGCATCTTTTTCTCATTGACTCAAAAGGGTAAATGTCCAAAGTTGGGAGGGGACGCTGTTTCTTCTACCTGTGATTCTCGCGTCTTTCTTGGGATATGGAGCTTAATGACCTGGAGCGTACCTGTGACATGTAGTAACAATAGCTGGCAATACATGTCACATGGTGTGAAGGGCTCGTGCTATCTATCTACAGTACGTGTGCACTTTCCATGGAAGGCTCGTACTTGCTACAACGTGCCCAGAACATGGACACCCGGGGTATCGATCGGCGTACACTAGACGCGACCGGCGTCGACTCACCTGCGGCATGTAGTTTGACGAGTCTGCCCGTGTGCCCTTGGGGTAGATCCGACTCATCTGGCGCTTGTTGTAGTTGACGAACTCGATGGCCGAGGACTTAAGGTAGCCGAGTCCGGCAGTCTCGGCAAACGATGACATGTTGTGGTGTATGTTCTTCTCTGTCGACAGCACCCGGTTATTGGCTAGCTCACATCGCGCGCTGCTAAATGCGGTAGTGTCGCCCGACAACCACCCACTGCAATATCGCCCGACAACCACCCACTGCGGTGTCGCCCGATAGCCACCCACTGCAGTGTCCCCCGACAACCACCCACTGCAGTGTCGCCCGACAAACACCCACTGCAGTGTCTCCCGACAACCACCCACTGCAGTGTCACCCGACAACCACCCACTGCAGTGTCGCCCGACAACCACCCGCGGCGGTAGTGCACGCCAGTGCAACTACCTCTCGGAACATGAAGTTCATGAAATTATGTGGTATGTGCAAAGCCAGATTGTGAAGTCTTCTGAGTGAAGTCCTGCTCCTAACTGGTGGAAAAAGATTCCCATACTCCCACCAATGCACAAATGGAATCATTAACACGCGCCAGGGAGAGCCTCTGAAAACTACGCGCACTGGATGGGTGGGGCTGATTCTCCCCCATGCGATCTCGGCTCCTATTAGAGCTGAAGCAACGAAATTCGCAGGGTGGATAGGTATGGTAGTGAACTCTATTGTGTGCAAATTTCAAAACCTTAGCTCAATATCTTCAAGGTCAAATGAGGTCGCACATGTATGAACTTTCTTGTGCGTGGCTTGGCTTATCATTGTTATGGATCTCTTTTATTGTGCATAATGGTCCAAAATTTGCATCAGTGATGTTATGGATATTACTAATGACTCAATACGGATGCTGGACCCCGGATTTGACCTCAGGCCATCTGTATAGTAGCACTTTATCAGGTCATTACCCGCTCCAGTTACCGAAACCGACTGCTCCGACCGACTGCTCCGTCGGGCTGCTTGGCGCAATCGGCTTCGCGAAGAAGGGAGTGAAGCACATGACTAAACTATGGAAACGCTTAGGTACGCAATGACAAACAGTAGTTTTCAGGATGTGAATGATGCCACATGCAAAGTGGCATCATTTGCATGAGTCATTTGCTTTTATGACAACATTCTAGTTGACCAAGTTTTGTTCTATTAACCCGTCATGAACTTGACCTGACTTGACCTCGGTGACCTAACATGACCTTGAAACTATACAGCATAACAATTTATATCAAAGAAGTCGTTAGTGGTGCCAAGCACACTTCCCTTTTGCAAATGCACGGGAAGCGCATCAGCGCCGATTTTCGTGGTCGGACGTTACGAATTTTTATCTCCCAATTTAACGGTCCCTAACTGGAACAATTTTCCACTAATTTCAGTTGTTCATACTTTAAACAACGCGCCGATCATTTCTAAGTAGATCCGCAAAAAATGGCGTACATCGACTAGTAAAATTTGGAGTTACGTACGAAAACCCGGAGGGATAGGCGGATTTCGCCTCCCCCTCCAGGGCGCTTGTTTGAATAAGCTTCTACCTCATTGCGTTCCCTATCTATAGCCATACGTGAGGGGCCGTTAAAATGTGGCGGGTATAGCCAAGTGGTTCAAATGTTGAGATCTGGGTACCAAAGGTTACGGGTTCAGCACTCGCACCACTCGGGACATTTCTCAATCTCGCGACCCACCGTCGAAACGGTCTGGGTGGCGCCATTAGCCGTGATCGTGCATAAAGTGCGTCGAGAACCGACCAATAAACAAATAAAGAGGGGCGAGGATGGCCGAGTGGTTAAGGTGTCGGGCTATGGGTACCAAAGGTCCCGGGTTCGACTCCAGCGCCACTCAGGACATTTCACAATCCCGCGGCCCACCGGCGAAACAGTGTGGGTAGCGCCATTAGCCGTGAATGTGCATAAAGTGTGTCGTGAACCAACCAATAAACAATAAACAAACAAAACAAATGAAGACCGCTATAATAGCATAGTGAGTAAAATAATGCTTGCTGGCCGTAGCATCTCCCAGGATTTAAGATTTCCTGTCGGTGGCGGCAAAACCATTGCCGCACCTTCCTTGAACAACATGTTTTGTTTTCTTCAGATAATACATATTGAATGCTATGCGTTGTATTCTGAAAGTTAGGCTATGTAGGCACGCTAGAACATAGGGTCGTATTTTTTAATATTTCATTAGTACTTCTAAGGATTATAACGAAATATTGTCCTGGGGCACAGGACGGTCTGCCCGGAATCACTGCTAGAAATTATTCAGACGTGTCCTTTACGGTACTTCACGGTGAATCTGCGACCACTTCATCTGGGCCACTCGAAGCCCGTGTCATATCCAGCGGACCCTATGTGGCATGTCAAAATAGACTTTGGGTAGAAGAAAGTGTCTTCTGAAAATGTAATAATTTTCGGGTAAAATCGCAAATTTCGACCAAATTATTCGTTTTCGGTATCTCATGTCGCCGTCGTCTCCGCAGTGAAAACATCCGGACTCCGGGAACTTCAACGGTGGCAGCACTCTCGGACGTGTCACTCGGAAGAATGAGCCGGGATCCGATGCAAGTATGAAAGGTAAAAAACATTCATGTGTTTATGCATGCAAACATATGCATTCAATTATCAAGATATATATGTATATATATGTATATATGCATATATATGTATATATATATACCTATATGTATATATATGTATATATATACATATATATACATATATATGTATATATATATGTATATATGCATATATCACACATATATATGTATATACACACACACATATATATATATATATATATATATATATATATATATATATATATATATATATATATATATATACATATATATACACATATATATGCGCCCACAGATTGCGTATCCGACTACGTGTTGTGCGCCTAGCATTGCGCCAGACGCCCATGCATGTTGAACAACTGGCTAGACAACCATGGTCAGGATGCTCACCATGCAGGCACACTGCTTGGGTGCTAATCATGCGTGTCACAACTGTGCACCTGAACATGCCTGCACGATATAAGCACACTACGGCAATAAGCCGGCCAAGCAGCAGGGTGAGAGATGCAAATCAGCAGATGCACTTCACGTCCGAGGCCCTGCAGGCACTGAAAAACGCCCGGCACGCACAAAACCATCGGCACGGTTACGTGGCCGGCCGTGGTGCCGAACAGGACCGGACACGATCGTCACGTGACGCACGTGAAAGACGTGATACACGTGCTCGCGACAGCAGCCGTCCGTCCTCACCTCGAGCCTCGTCGAAGCCGGCGAACTTGACCGGCTGTGCGTAGTTTACCATGCTGGAGAGGAAGGGGTGCACGAGGGAGGTGGCGCCCGTGTACTGGTAGCTGAGGAACGCCTTCTCCTCGGCGGTCATGGGCCGGTCCACCTCACTGCCGACATCCTAGGCGAGAGGCAACCGGTCAAACGCCTACGGCCACTCACGGTCCGCCCCACTACGGAGGCCTTAGACGGGAGGCAGCATGGGTCCACATGGTCCCACGCGGATGTCATGACAGGGAGCCGACGGCACGTTACAGGAGGCGGTGGCGTGCTGATGTGATCAGAGCTCACAGCTCTGGGCGGCGGCAGAGTGCACTGGCGCAGCTCTGGTCCCACAGCTCTGGTCTGGCCACTTCTGGTTGACTCTGGCCATCTCTGGTCTTGTTACCGGCAGGCGCTCGGCCGGTGCTAAGATGGCTGCGGTGCCGATATGCACGGGAACATGTGTGCTGGCGAGCCATGCCACGGGAGTGACGCGTGTAAACCCGTCGTAGTACTTCCGCTCAGATCCTCACACCCCGTCTCGGGGAGGGGGAGTCCTTAAAGACCAACTTCCAACTAAGTATTGCACAAAAACGAACGGGGTACCATCGGAACGCCCTCGACGGCTAAGTCCCGATAATGGTATCACTCCTTATTTTCGATAAATTTTGCAATCAAAGGACAGTTTTGAGAAAAAAGGCCAGTGGCTACCCTGGGGTCGGTAGCTACCTTGGGGTCGGTGGCCGGAGTCGCCGAGGCGTCCTCCTTGACGTCGTCCACGATGGTGAGCTGACCCTTCATGAACAGCTCCAACTCCTGCTTCTCCACCTCGGGCTTCAACCGCTTGTTCTTGATGAGGATCTTGCGCTTCAGCTGGTTGGGACTGGGCAGCGGGCAGCCGGGCTCCAGCTACCGGTCACAGCGTCAACACTCGGCCGCTATCTCAGCCGGGTGTGTGCGTGGGCACTGGACAGTTCAGTTGACTCCCACATGGTAGGCGGGGGATGCAACCGGAGAAATAATAGACCCGATGGGATGCCTCAGCCTATTGGCTCTGAAATATTCCCCCATATACATACGGTACTCGCCAATGACTATCTGAAAGCATAGTTTACTGGCCTCGGGATTCGTTGCTGCGATAGTGCTGTAAGAAATATGGACTGCTCCTGGTGTATTCACTCACACATTGCATATATATATATATATATATATATATATATATATATATATATATATATATATATATATATATATATATATATATATATATATATATATATATATATATATATATATATATATATATATATATATATATATATATATATATATATATATATATATATATATATATATATATGTATATATATACGGAAATTATGATGTTTGTGATGCACAATAAACAGTGTGTTTCTGTGCATCTGTACATATGTGTGTTTCCAGGCATGTGTAAAACTACCTGCATCTATATTATTGCTACTATTGCGTACGTAAATTATAGTTTTCGAACACCGAAGTGTTTTTTCTCGGAGCGATTGAGCGAGCTATTATCTCGCGCCGACTGCTACGTGGCGAGTTGAGGCCTGCAAACTCCTGTTCGACCTTCACCTCTTCCCCGAACGGACTTTTCCTCCATCGCAATGGCCTGTCCTATAGGGGTCCCACAATCAGTAATACAAATATCCATAGTCGCAGTAGCAGTCACATTAATAATTAATAGGTGCAACGTAGTCACAGTAATAGTCCCTATTATAGTAACGTCAATGACCAGAGTTTTAGTCGCAGGAAAATATGCAATAATACGTGTATCAGCAGTCACAGCAATAGTCACAACAAGTCACATTAACACAAGCATCAACAGTCACAGTATATTTCACAGTAATAGTTACAGCAATGGCCACAGTAATGGTCACAGTAGGCGATATTAATCGTCACATTAATAGTCCTGACAATAGCCAGAGCAATCGTCACAGCAATAGTCACAGCAATAGTCAAAGCAATGGTCAGAGAAATAGTCACGGTAGGATTTACATTAACATGCACATCAATAGCCACAATAAGAGTCACAGTAATAGTCACAGCAATGGTCACTGTAATAGTCACAGCATTGGTCACAGCAATAGTCACAGCAATAGTCACAGCATTGGTCACAGCAATAGTCACGGCAATGGTCATAGTAAGTCATATTAATAGCTGCATCAGTAGTTGCAGCAGTGGCCAGAGCAATCGTCACAGCAATAGTCACAGCAATAGTTATAGTATGCTCACCAGACATTCTGGCAATCGCTCCTTTAGCAACAGCTCGCCGAATATTTCATCGCAGTACTTGGCCATTTTCAGCTGTTGGGCTTTACAGCAGTGGTTCTCAAATGAGAGAATGACAGGGAAGTCGGACGTCACGAAGGCGCAGTCTCTGATGGCGTATATGACGTCCTGACAAAGGAAGTGTTCAGTAGGTGAGTTCAGTCTCTAGTATGGTAACAGATGACTGACAAAGGTGGTCGGCCCCATGAGCTGCTATCGTTCCAACAGCATTCGTCACATATCAGCCATGCCAGCTGAACACTAACTCCCAGCTCATGTTATCGCATCATAGTTCATCACAGATAAATTTACAACTAAAACACCACATGCAATGCTAACAGCGAGGCTGCAGATTAGGTGCTGTTGGTGGGCTTTACCGGGCAGGTAACAAAATCTACAGCATGACACCATAGAGGAAATAGTAGAGTCGCAGGATCTGGCAAGCAAAACCATGCAACTCATAGAATGTGAAGCCACACATCTGCACTTATTCCACAGCTCTACAAGACATGGTTGCATAGTTGCAAATATACCGCTCGCTTTGGCCCAGCTTGTGGGGTCACTCGTGTTGACTTCTTTACCGCCAATTGGAGTACGAGCTTTCCAACCTCATTCGCATGCAACCAGACAACCTGGATCCGCATCAGCAGATACAGGCGCGTTCAGAACACCTACAGGCAGAAGGTCTACGGCTAAATTTATGCTCAGAAGATTGATATGCAGGTGATATGCGTTCATAAGATCTACGTTCAGGAGGCCTATGGTCGAAGATCTGCGGTGCGTAGGTCTGTGGTCAGATCATCGGCTAGAAGGCTTGTTCCATGCTCTGAATGAAGTAACGTCACATGGTATCCAAGTCACAGCAGCGTGTATTCGTTTGCTCCCTGCATCCACGTCCTATATAATGCTTCTGCTTTGGACGGATGTTTGTCTTATTTGCGGCTGATGCTGCGATTTCCCTTGCAGTACAAACTTACGACGTTTGCGCCACCACCCGAGAAACATTTTATCCCGAATTTACAAAATGGTCTTTTCGAATCGATTGTCCTGAAGCGTTCATGCCGAACATTTCTTGGGGCTTCCTCAACCAACACATTCCTTTGTATCGGTGCTTCGAATTTTAGCGGGCGATCGTGAAGCTACAGGCAATATTTTCTCAAATGGCGAGTGAGACATTTTGTTTCATAGTTTAGCTCGAGCTGTCTCTGGCGAGGACGTACGGTGCCAGAGTCGATGCTCGGAGTAAGTTTGTTGCATCGATCCTGGATCTACCACCCTGTCCTTCCGGTAATTTCAGCTATGAAGCCAGTTTCAATCGTGAGTCTAGGGTTTTAACGAAGGCGGGGTTGCCCGTCTGGTATCTACGCACACGACCTCTCCTGGCCAGCTGCCAAGTGACTATCCCAGCCAGAGGCGGAATAGCAGCGAGCGCTTGGAGCGCCTCGACCCGTTGTGCCAAGACTCGACCCGTTGTGCCAAGACTCGACCCGTTGTGCCAAGACTCGACCCGTTGTGCCAAGACTCGACCCGTTGTGCCAAGATTCGACCCGTTGTGCCTCTTGCCGGCCAGTGGCAGATCTCCTGAGCTAAATAGGTGGTTATCTGGGCAAGACGTTGATTTGGGTTTAACATTGTCATATAGTTCTGAGAAAGTAGTGCAGTATTCCCGAACATAGCATTCCCAAGCAATTATCAGGGTATTCCCAAGCCATTAGTGCAATGTATTCTAGGACAATGAGCGCAGTATTCCCGAGCACATTATCTCCGAGGAAATAGTGTAGCATTACAGATCATGGTATTCCCATACAATAAGAACGTTAACTATCACCCAGAATAGAAACCGAATAATACAACAGGCATCAACTAGGTCTTTTAATAACACTGATTCATGCGTGATACTGGCCTACCAATGAATATGCTATCGACTGTTGTGCCACGGGAGCAATGCTATAGCGATATCACAATGTAATCCCATGGGAGGACATATGTCCCCAGGCTATGGAGGAAAGGAAACAACATGCGGGCCATTAATGCATTGAGCATTCGTCAACAAGCTTCTTGCTGTATCATTTGGGAGGCCAGTGGGAGAAACGGACGAGTCCCACACGCCTTCATTTCTTATCCAAGTTGAAGTTAAACAATTGACGGCAGAGGTGATGAAGCGCATGAGGTAACGAAGTTTCAGGACCAACGCTTCTTGTAATTCCATATCATCGTCTTGGGTTGATGTGTCCTGCTTACAACTAGTGAAACCGGACCTGAATAAGTACTTATATTTGTTAAAATTTTCACATCACATTCGTACCGTCCGAAACAGCAGGATACCTGAATGGCAAACATATATACATCGACGCTCAGCTTCGAACAAACGGTTCTAAGTACAAACACACGGTTTACCTTCCTGTTCAATGTTGATCAGGAATTCTCAAACTTGGAATTTTCTCCAGGGGCCGAATTTGATGCTACCAAAGCGAAACAAAAATAGAACAAAGATAGTGAAGCAAAGGTAACGTTAAAAGGAAATATACTGTGTAGATCATGCCGGGATGGCGGGATATTGCAATATACTCTTGCGGAAGCTCAATGATCCAAAAGGGTAGGTTGCACCCGCTGTAGCAATAGAAACTCTACGCATCGCTTATCGAGGAACACAATTATGCAACGTAATAATGTGGCTGCCAAAATAGCGGATCTTATGTGAACATGTGGTAACTGACAATACGCTCATAGACCGTGCCATGTACCTGAATGGTAAACGCCAAGCACCAAGCAGCGTTTCGGAGACATACACGCTTCAGAACATGTTCTAGCTATTAATATTGGTGTGCACTCTCCTTGAAAATCCATCGAATTATATTGCTAGCTTTACGATGGCACTCCTACCGATGATCACCGTACAGAAGTTCGTTCCATAAAACAAGCAAAAGCTGCACTAAGTCAAGGAAGCAACAGCTACGGGCAGTGCTGCGGCTGACCTTGAAAAGGATATCGGTGCACATGGCCTTTCCGTGAGTAATAATGGGTTCCTCGTCTTCTCCCTTGCCGTCCCAGCAGTCCAGCTCCACACATCTGCCGACAACATCATGTCTGCTAACAATGTTGATGGTGACTACCTCTCTCTCCATCTCCTTCTCTCTCTCCCTCTCTCTTTCTCTCTCTCTTTCTCACATGCTTGCCTACTCCCTAACTATATGTCTTTCTGTCTCGCTCTTGCTCTCTTATCTTGTTCTGTTGTAGCCTCCACCCTCTATGCTACTTGCTTTTTGCTTCAAGCTCTCACGGTGCTTACTTGTTCTAATTTTTGTTCCATCCTTCCCTATTACTCTCCTCAACCCCATCCCTGTGTCTCTTACTCAGAGCTACATTATTCACGCCTGTATCTGTTTATTGTACCATTTACTTCAGCACACCACCCCAATGTCTTCGTCAAAGCGCTCCCCCGTCCCCCCACGTGCATTAGATTCTAACCGTACATCATAATTATCTGCAACATAGTCGGACGCAACATCTAGCTCGTCTGTAGGAGTGCCTGACGCTACATCTCCCTCATCTGCAGTAGTCTACATCTCACTCGTCTGCAGGAGGGCCTGACGCTACATTTAACTTGTCTGCAGCAGTCTGACGTTGCATATCATGACCTTCAGTCAGTTAGCAAAGCCTGAAAGTACATCTCTGTCACCTATGGCAGAGTCTGACAGTGCATTTCCTCCCTTGCAGCCGAGTCTAACATCACATCTTTCTCACCTGCAGGCGAGTCTGGCACTACATCTCCCTCACATGCAGCAGAGTCCGACAGTTCATCTCCCTCACCTGCAAGTGAATCTCGCGGTGCAACTGCTTCATCTGTAGCAGATTATTGCGGTACATCCCCTGCATACCTGCAGCCGGCTAGCAGAGTCTGGCGGTACATCTCCACCGAGCTCTTGCCTCCGAACTGTCGACCCGACAGGTAGGTGTTGTGGGAGGAGTTGATGTAGTAGTGGCTGAGCGGCTGGTCCATCTCTTGGTAGATGTCCAGCCGGTCCAGGAACACGGGCGCGTTGTCGTCCGACATGAGGAAGCGCGTGAACCCCTCCTTGCTGAACCGTTCTGGCGAGATAGTGGCATCGCTTGTGGCAGAGACAGTTTCCGCATTCAGCTTCCCCGTCGGCTGATGCGATCCAGCTGCGTCGCAGCCATGTGCGCCTAGTCAGGCCGTGATTGGCGAGGTGCCACCACCAGCCCTGCAGGCCGACACTCCTACTGTTCGTTCCATGCTGTGGATAGCTGAAGCATAGATGTGCGCCCAACTTTCAACACGGTTTACTCCTGCAACTTTATCCTACACTCCTACACGCTGTTAGTAAGTTGGCCTTTGCTACGCTTCCACTCATATGTTCGGGCAATGGATATATCGGGATTATGTTTGAGATCAGAGCATTGTCTTGAGCTCACAGCCCATTTTTAATCACTTTTGGTCAATTTTCCTATTTAAAAAAATCATGTTATTCAAGCACTAATTTATCTTGCAGTGCATGCAAAGGCATCAGAAGTTCCCTATAAAATTTTCGTGACCTCTGTTAAACGGCCTGAGATCAGGTCACGAGGAAGTACGAAATGTGGCCTAAGCCTAGCTAGACACTTTTGTTTTACTGTTTATTTTTAGTTTAATAGCCTAAGTAGTGTCAAATTCGCAATACGTTGCCTAAATTAAACTACTACTTCCAAGTAAAATGTTTTTGAAAACTCGTCTTTTTTCACGACATTTTTATGTCCAAATCATCTGAAAATAAAAATAAATAAAATTTCCGGGCTTTATTCGTACAAGGCTTTCCTATGGTACCCTGTTCGCCTTCGTGCAACGCTTAGTTTAGAAGTTAGACCTTAGGGTTGGAGTAAGAGTTAGTTTGGGGGTTTTTAAGGACCCCTCAATCCCAACCCCTCCACCGAGACGGGGGTGTGAAAATCTGAACGGAAGGACAGGGCTATGGTGGGGCATGTATGATCGAGTTGATTTCCGAACGTTTGCAGTGCGCTACATTGGGCAGCAGCCGCCATTGTTCTCACCCGGCCCGCCAGAAAGGTCTGCTAGGCTGTACCGCAGTGCATGGATGTGGAGCGGTACAGCCGCACGCTACCCGTGTGCACCAGGTCCTCCTCTCGCATGCTGACTGGTGGAGGGAGCGCAATAATGACCGGGCCACCAGTAAAATCTCGTTTCACATTGCTTAAGCATCACTGGGGCCGAAGCTGGGAATGCTGTAATTCGACTCTGCTGAAGTCAACGGTAGAGTGCCCTGTCCCTCCCCAATTACGATTGTTAGGCGAGATCCTGGTGCGCAGGGCCCATGGCACAGAATGCAGGGGAGTGGTGGGTGGTGGGGCTCACTATGCTGCCGGTTGTCCTCGTCCTGTTCATAGGTGCAGACAATCTCCGACGAGCGCTTCTCGTCGTAGAGCGGGTAGAGGATCTCGTTGAGCCGCGGGTCGCGTTGGCAGTCGTTCATGAACGCGATGAACTGGCCGAGCTCGATGGTTTCCGCCTTGCCCTGCGTGCTGAAATGGCAGCGCGGCCGGTCAGAAGCGCGCTGGGTGGCTGCGGAGCGGGGCCGTCAGGTGAGCTGCCAGCGCACTTCGCCCCGCAGTCGCTCTGACATGGTTTGATCTGGTCTCGGAACTGCCAGCTCAGCCCAATTAATCAGAGCACCCATCCAGCAGACGCTGAATTTGGCCTATCAAATCCCACCAGCCACGCCCCCGCACCGAACCGGAGTTTTCAGTCTGATCGACCTCCACCAGCCCTGCCCGGTCTGCCCCCACCCGCTCAACTTCCTCTAGTCCTGCCTGGTCCGCCCACGCCCGCCAGGTCAGTGCCCATCTCTACCCGGTGCCGTCCAGGACATTCTCTGCTGAGCGCAAGAGACAGCACCGGTGGGCCGCATGGCGTTCCTGCCGTGAAACCTGGTGAGAAATCGCAGGTGCCGTGCCTGCCGGTGACTCACATGGATTGGAAGAGCTCTTCGATATCGTTTCTTGGACAAATCTTGTGGTAGAGGCTGTAAAACTTGTCAAACGTGAAATCAGAAGGTTCAATGACGTCATTCTGCGAAAGACCACATGGTATCAGTAAGCGAGCTCGTTTGCAATTGTTTACATTTGCACATGATTGTCATCGTATTATCTCGAGTTGTGGATGCAATGTGCTGCCAATTTTATTCAATTTGATTATATATACATATATATATATATATATATATATATATATATATATATATATATATATATGTGTGTGTGTGTGTGTGTGTGTTTATGTGTGTGTGTGTGTGTGTGTGTGTATATATATATATATATATATATGTGTGTGTGTGTGTGTGTGTGTGTGTGTGTGTGTGTGTGTGTGTGTGTGTGTGTGTGTGTGTGTGTGTGTGTGTGTGTGTGTGTGTCTGTGTGTGTGAGTGTACATGTAGAGAGAAGAAGGGACAAATAATTATTCGAATCGATAAGCCGCACGTACACAGCCTAATACAGAACACATGAACCAGTGAAACATACCCTAAAACAAACAATTCTTATTTACACGGGTTGCCAAGATAGGACTTTCAACATGCTTAGCTTGTGAGGAACTGTCCCTCCCACTCATCAGGTATTTCCCCTGCCTACCACTTGCGATTTTTAAGAGGCAGGATTTTTAGCGGTGGACTTATAGTATTGTTCCTCTTGAATCCTAATACCAGATTCCTCACTTGCAATAAAAAGCCGACCCAAATATTTATGTATGTGGCTGAGGCCGCGACTTGCAAGTATCATCAAGCATAATTCCATCTTTCATTTCAAAATTCAGTGAATAAAATCAGGAAGGATATTCCTGATGATATGATCCTTCATTTCGCCCAATCCAGCACATAAAGCAGGCTTCTTTTTGTGGACAGATTGCATCAGCCTCGTGCCGATAGCTTTATCGCGCGCACCATGCCCTGATTACCTCAACGAATACTTAATTACAGGGTCATGGATGCTTGCATTCAGCCTTTGCACAGATCCAATTTTGCGTACGCCAGTAGATAATGAGATAATATGGGAATGAGAGGGAGAACGAGAGAACGAGAGGAGGGGGCAAGGCAGAGAGAGAGAGAGAGAGAGAGAGAGAGACACACAGACTGTGAGCGAGACTCTTGATGATTTTAGCAGAACATGCATTATGACGCACGTTGTGCACCTATAATGGCATTGACTGTTCATACGTCTCGTGTTTACCTGTGCCTACTGCCCAGTAATAAACATGGGAGAGCATCATAACTTGGAGGAAGCACGGAAAAAAATCGATTACTTGATGCCAGTCAGATTTTCCCTCTGATAATCTCACGTACATTCACAAAAAAAACTATTACATCATCAATTTTGATGCAATGGTGCTCTTCAAAATGGCTTCTGAGTTCATCAAAGGAGGTGCTACTGCAATTAAATGGAGCCAAGCTTTGAACATGCTTCTCGTTCCATAACCTTAATGAAGTATTACTTCGAGGAAAAAGATGCATGTGATGTCCAGTGATTTCCGTGGATAGACTGAAAATATCAAATCTTCCAGACAGTCCTTATACGTTTGAATCTTAATTAATTACAACTAACTTGAGCCATCGGACTTTCGCATGGCCACTTGGCCATATTACGTGTTGGTTGACGGTGGATGCAACCAGCTATCTGGTGTGTACCAGCACCACTGCCGCTGGTGTCAGCCATCGAGCTGGTGTCAACCAGCGAGCTGGTGTGTACCAGCACCACAGCCACTGGTGTCAACCAGCGAGCTGGTGTGTACCAGCACCACTGCCGCTGGTGTCAACCAGCGAGCTGATGTGCACCAGCACCACTGCCACTGGTGTCAACCAGCGAGCTGGTGTGTACCAGCACCACAGCCACTGGTGTCAACCATCGAGCTGGTGTCAACCAGCGAGCTGATGTGCACCAGCACCACTGCCGCTGGTGTCAACCAGCGAGCTGATGTGCACCAGCACCACTGCCGCTGGTGTCAACCAGCGAGCTGATGTGTACCAGCGCCACTGCCACTGGTGTCAACCAGCGAGCTGGTGTGTACCAGCGCCACTGCCGCTGGTGTCAACCAGCGAGCTGATGTGTACCAGCGCCACTGCCACTGGTGTCAACCAGCGAGCTGGTGTGTACCAGTACCACTGCCACTGGTGTCAACCAGCGAGCTGGTGTGTACCAGCGCCACTGCCACTGGTGTCAACCAGCGAGCTGGTGTGTTCCAGCAGCACTGCCACTGGTGTCAACCAGCGATCTGGTGTGCACCAGCGCCACTGCCGCTGGTGTCAACCAGCGAGCTGGTGTGTACCAGCGCCACTGCCACTGGTGTCAACCAGCGAGCTGGTGTGTACCAGCACCACTGCCACTGGTGTCAACCAGCGATCTGGTGTGCACCAGCGCCACTGCCGCTGGTGTCAACCAGCGAGCTGATGTGTACCAGCGCCACTGCCACTGGTGTCAACCAGCGAGCTGGTGTGTACCAGTACCACTGCCACTGGTGTCAACCAGCGAGCTGGTGTGTACCAGCGCCACTGCCACTGGTGTCAACCAGCGAGCTGGTGTGCACCAGCACCACTGCCGCTGGTGTCGTTTTGAATACGTTTCGATGGAATGTAACTCTCCAATGCTAGATTTTCCCACTCCAATTGTGCACCGTCAAAAGCTGAGTCCGAGAAGCCTCGGTTGTGCGTCCTGCCCGGTCAACAGGTGTTTGTCCCTAGCAATGCAGGCAATGTAATATGCGTATTGTGCCCATACAATCGTGTCCATAACATGTTACGCATGTCCAATGCCGTCAAACACTGAGATCGAGCCGGGCCATGCGTCATGCAACGGCCCGCGAACTGCTGTATAGCGCAGATGGAACACGGTGGTAAGGAGTGCAGGGAGCAAACCAACGGCTTACCGGCCAACTTACACACGCCATCCACACACTTGTCACGCTCAGACGGCAGCGCCACGTCAGGCCTGACATCAGACTCGCCCAGAACTGACGTCAGTGGTGTCGCCGTCGCGTCAGACACTGACCTTCTCACAGGGCAGTGCCAGCTCCCCCAAACATTGGTACACCAGCTTCTCTGTTTTGCCCGAGGCAAACGTTCTGGCGATGTTTTTCACAGTTATTTTTCCATCTTGATCGACGGCGAAGCAGAGGCGCATCCAGCTGTGGGATAGAGAGTGCTAGTCAGCGTTCATCTCGTAAGGAAGTCAACTTCCATGTGCGAAAGCCCATGTCCCCTCATGTGCAATAGGTACTCCTCTCGCGTGCTCGGTTCGCTCAGACGGGACTGAACGGTGAGGTCGGCAGCATTTATCTTAGCGGCAAAGGTGAGCGAACCGCTCTGTTGGACGGCTGTCCGTCCTGGGTGGCTGGCGATTTGGAGGCACGAACTTAAAGAGGGACGCGCTCTTGTTTACCTTCGGAGGAACTGTTGAAGTTGATGTTCGTGTCGTCGCAGTATTGTTTAATGCTCAGCCCGGTCAATACCAGGGCTTTGATTGGATTTGAGAAATTGATGGATTTGAAGAAGCGTAAATTGAAAACCAGTTATTGCGGAGCGAAACGTGAGGTCAACTTCAATGCCCTAGACCAACAATGCCGGGAAAGCCGAGCTTGTTTACGATCCGTTGGCCCAGTGCAGACGTCACTTCGACCTGCCGCTGCGTTCTACACCTGAATGCACTCAGTCTCCCACTATCTACGTGGGCGAGTGCTCATTGATCAGCAAAGGTCGATGAAGCTTCGCTCGTATCGCCCGCCCGCGGCCGGCATCCAGTCAGCCTCGGTCCCGGGCTTCCCCTGGCCAGTGTGGGTAGTGGCAATGGCTTCCCCTGGCCAGTGTGGGTAGTGGCAATGGCTTCCCATAGCCAGTGTGGGTAGTGGCAGTGGCTTCCCATAGCCAGTGTGGATAGTGGCAATGGCTTCCCATAGCCAGTGTGGGTAGTGGCAGTGGCTTCCCATAGCCAGTGTGGGTAGTGGCAATGACTTCCTCTGGCCAGTGTGGGTAGTGGCAATGACTTCCCCTGGCCAGTGTGGGTAGTGGCAATGACTTCCCCTGGCCAGTGTGGGTAGTGGCAATGACTTCCTCTGGCCAGTGTGGGTAGTGGCAATGACTTCCCCTGGCCAGTGTGGGTAGTGGCAATGACTTCCTCTGGGCAGTGTGGGTAGTGGCAATGACTTCCTCTGGCCAGTGTGGGTAGTGGCAATGACTTCCCCTGGCCAGTGTGGGTAGTGGCAATGACTTCCTCTGGCCAGTGTGGGTAGCGCCAATGACTTCCTCTGGGCAGTGTGGGTAGTGGCAATGACTTCCCTGGCCAGTGTGGGTAGTGGCAATGACTTCCTCTGGGCAGTGTGGGTAGTGGCAATGACTTCCTCTGGGCAGTGTGGGTAGTGGCAATGACTTCCTCTGGGCAGTGTGGGTAGTGGCAATGACTTCCTCTGGGCAGTGTGGGTAGTGGCAATGACTTCCCCTGGCCAGTGTGGGTAGTGGCAATGACTTCCCCTGGCCAGTGTGGGTAGTGGCAATGACTTCCTCTGGCCAGTGTGGGTAGTGGCAATGACTTCCTCTGGGCAGTGTGGGTAGTGGCAATGACTTCCTCTGGGCAGTGTGGGTAGCGCCAATAACTTCCCATAGCCAGTGTGGGTAGTGGCAGTGGCTTCCCATAGCCAGTGTGGATAGTGGCAATGGCTTCCCATAGCCAGTGTAGGTAGTGGCAGTGGCTTCCCATAGCCAGTGTGGGTAGTGGCAATGACTTCCTCTGGGCAGTGTGGGTAGCGCCAATGACTTCCCATAGCCAGTGTGGGTAGTGGCAGTGGCTTCCCATAGCCAGTGTGGATAGTGGCAATGGCTTCCCATAGCCAGTGTAGGTAGTGGCAGTGGCTTCCCATAGCCAGTGTGGGTAGTGGCAGTGGCTTCCCATAGCCAGTGTGGATAGTGGCAATGGCTTCACATAGCCAGTGTGGGTAGTGGCAGTGGCTTCCCATAGCCAGTATGGGTAGTGGCAATGACTTCCCATAGCCAGTGTGGGTAGTGGCAGTGGCTTCCCATAGCCAGTGTGGATAGTGGAAATGGCTTCCCATAGCCAGTGTAGGTAGTGGCAGTGGCTTCCCATAGCCAGTGTGGGTAGTGGCAGTGGCTTCCCATAGCCAGTGTGGATAGTGGCAATGGCTTCACATAGCCAGTGTGGGTAGTGGCAGTGGCTTCCCATAGCCAGTGTGGGTAGGGGCAGTGGCTTCCCATAGCCAGTGTGGATAGTGGCAATGGCTTCACATGGTCAGTGTGGACGGTGACAGTGGCTTCCCCGGGCCAATGTCAAGTGGCCGTGGCTTCCCCAAGACGGTGCCAGCAATAGGATGCACATGTCAGTTGAGGGGTGCTTTTAGTTAAACGGCAAAACGATGAACTCAATGAACTGATGGATTTATTGAGTGATGGAACTCAGTGTTTGACGTGCCACAGGTGTACCGACATGGCCACCTCGTCACCGCGTCCCGGTGTCCGCATCACCCCAGCTGTCAGCTGGCTGGAGCAGCTGCCAGCTGACCGGAACAGCTGACAGTTGACGCCAGCTGCCAACGGGTGAACGACTACATCCCTGATGTTGAATAACAGGGGAAGACAGACACAGGCCAGCTCCCAGACCAGCCGGGCTTCGCGGGCGCCAAATGATGATAATTCACTCCTGAATCCACTGCAGACCATATCAGAAAATACCGCCCGGTAACATGAAGCATGCAAGCAGTTCAAATATTCGCGACAACAATAACATGACTTAAAGTGCATGCTTCGTTCTGACAAACGAGAAAATACTTGGCGAGCAGGCGGAAATTAGGAACGATTACACTGTAACAAACCCAGCAAGCAGCACCAGGCTAAATAGATACCGCAGACACAGCAGCACAGTAGACACAGCAGACACAGCAGACATAGCAGACACAGCAGACGTAGCAGGCACAGCAAGCCACACCAGGCTGGGCATGTACCAAGACTCAACAGACACAGCTGACACATCGAGCACCGCAAACAAAAAGCACATCATGCTCGGTAAGCCACACCAAACTAGGTGGATACCACAGATAAAGCAGACGCAGCAGACACAGTAGACACAGCAGACACAACAGACACAGCAGACACAGCGAACATCGCAGATAGCAAGCACAGCGTACCCCGGAAGCCACACCACACTTCGCAGATAACGTAGACGCAGCAGCCACAGAGAACACCGCAAACACCGCAAAATCGACCAGACACACGGCCCATAGTAAACCCATCTTATCACATCGTGTTTTACCTCAGCAGCAATTGACCGTAAAACATCCATTCGCCTTGTTCGAGTGCAAATATAACGCGGCCCAAAAAACAATGGAGGAGTCAAATGACTAGTCGTGAAACCACAGACTCATATAAAGTGGCGTAGGGACGTTGATCGCCCAAAACTTTTCTGCATTCTAAAATATGGCACCTTTAACCCTCGCGTCTTTCTGGCCAGATCGTCACGACCTGTCTCGGGGAGGGGACATTTCATACCCCCACTGCCATGCCATGTTATACCCCTCTACCCATATATCTCCAAGCCAAGCGTTGCACCGAACAGAAAGTGGTATCGTCGGGAAACGCTTGACGAGTAGGTCTCGAAACCACCCCAACTTTTCCCCCAAAAATTGGCGTCACTATGAGATCACGACTGACATCATGTTTTGGCTCTGGGGAGTTCATTTGGGGAACATTTGTAGAATACAACTTATTTGGGATCAGAAAAGAAAGGCGAGATAGACCATGGCTCCCAAAATCTTCGCTTATCCATTTTAAGTTTCAAAATTTTTGGTTTTCAATGTTCGTTAATTTGTATTTTCCAATGACTAGAGCGGACCGGAACACACTATTATTGGTCAACTTTCCCTGATAAAAGTATTAACTTTTATGAGTGTGAGAATGTACCAGTGTGAACCAGTGTGTGTGCCGATGTACCTGCGAGATTCCTACCTGTGTGTGTGTGTGTGTGTGTGTGTGTGTGTGTGTGTGTGTGTGTGTGTGTGTGTGTGTGTGTGTGTGTGTGTGTGTGTGTGTGTGTGTTGTGTGTGTGTGTGTGTGTGTGTGTGTGTGTGTGTGTGTGTGTGTGTGTGTGTGTGTGTGTGTGTGTGTGTGTGTGTGTGTGTGTGTGTGTGTGTGTGTGGTGTTTTTTGTTGTTTTGTTTGTTGTGTGTGTGTGTGTGTGGTGTGTGTGTGTGTTTGTGTGGTGTGGTGTGTTTGTGTGTGGTGTGTGTGTGTGTGGTGTGTGTGTGTGTGTGTTGTTTTTGTGTTTTTTTTTTTGTGTGTGTGTGTGTGTGTGTGTGTGTGTGTGTGTGTGTGTGTGTGTGTGTGTGTGTGTGTGTGTGTGTGTGTGTGTGTGTGTGTGTGTGTGTGTGTGTGTGTGTGTGTGTGTGTGTGTGTGTGTGTGTGTGTGTGTGTGTGTGTGTGTGTGTGTGTGTGTGTGTGTGTGTGTGTGTGTGTGTGTTGGCCCGTATGCCCGCATACCTATATTTTGCACTCATATGTATGCCAGTGTGTCAGTGCGCTTGTGTGCTCGCGCTGTATCAGTGTGTGTATCAGGGGCGTGCAAATGCCATCCGGCAAATTAATTACATCCATAATTGCACATTGCCACCAAGAAGGGGAAATGAGTATTAAACTCAGCAGAAGCCAAACTTGAGTTGGCATTGTGCGAGGTGGTGGAGCTGTTCCGGCTTCCGAGCCCTACAAGTGACGGTTGACAGCGCCCACCGATACTGCACACCACTGAACAGCGGCCGTACAACACTGGACAGAGCCTGTACAGCTCTGGACAGAAACTGTACCAGCCCTGAACAGAGGCCGTACAGCACTGAATAGAGCCTTTATAGCTCTGGACAGAAACTGTACAGCTCTGGACAGCGGCTTTACAACATTGAGCAGAGGCTTTACAACTGGACAGATGGTGTACAGTACTGGACAGCGGCCGTACAGCACTGGGCAGAGGCTTTACAACATTGAACAGAGGCTGTACGGTACTGGACAGATGCTGTACAGTACTGGATAGATACTGTACGGTACTGGACAGATGCTGTACAGTACTGGACAGAGGCTGTATGGTACTGGACAGATGCTGTACAGTACTGGACAGAGGCTGTACAGCAGTGGGCAGAGGAGGCTGTACAGCGCTTCACCATGGCTTCAGTGCGCTACCCGGCCGCATTCCAGCTTGAATGCCCACTGCATAAGCGTAGGAACGTAATGTGCCGACAAGGCTACGTCCCGCCGTCCTAATTGGCTTGTTTAGAAGGTCATCTCTAGTGTGCATGTTCCCCTCTCTCCCTCTCTCCCACCTATGCAACCAAACCCTCGCGTAATCATCGTCGTACCAGACCGAATAGTTTGGTGGGTGGCCAGAGTTATACCCAGCGTGCTGCTAAAATCGATGTAAATTCACACTTGCTGTTATTGGGGCAAGAGGACCACGAATGGTTACGCTATACCTTTTAAATGCATTTTGTCCATAAACCTGAAACGCTTTGTTCATTTGATGGTACCCCAGAACATCACAACTGTCACCTGCACCGTGTCGATGTTATCCGGCGAGACTCCACTAACTGCAGCCTGTCCCATTGATGCCACCCAATGATTCCCCAAACTGTAGCCTGCTCCATGGATATCACCCCAGCGATTCCCATAGACTATGGCCCGTCCCATAGATGTCATCTGAGTGACTCACCACTGACTGTAGTACGTCATGTAGATGTTATCCCAGCGACTCTACGAAACTGTAGCCTGTCCCATGCACATCGCCGGGCGACTCTCAGCCGATTTCTCCATCGCCGCATATACCGTCTCATCTATAGGAAGGCTACCGCGCAGGCTTATCATATATATATATATATATATATATATATATATATATATATATATATATATATATATATATACAAATATATACATAAAAAAGCTCTCACGATCTGCAATTTCATTCGCCGTCCAGAACTGGTTCAGACGTGGTATAAAGCCGTTCGTCGGGCGAAGAGAGACCAGTAGCAGCAGCTGTTGCAGCACCTTCTCTGGCAGCCAGGAAACTTCCTCCGTCGGGATGCAGCAGCAGCATGTGGCGACGGCCAGACGGGATGTAGCAGCAGCATGTGGCGACGACCAGACGGGATTTAGCAGCAGCATGTGGCGACGACCAGACGGGATGTAGCACAGCATGTGGCGACGACCAGACGAGATGTAGCAGCAGCATGTGGCGACGGCCAGACGGGATTTAGCAGCAGCATGTGGCGACGACCAGACGGAGCGGCTTGTGATCACTCGGCAGTCCGTAGGGTCTGCGACGTTTTGTTGTGACGCTGCTGATCACGTTCTCCGACAGATCTCCTCGCGATGGCCCCGCCCGCGGTCTGCTTGGTTCTCAGTCGTCGGTGTCAAATTCGTGTCCAATTTTTGAAGGTTGAGAGCATCTCACAATATTTCTTTCACCTTTTGCATATAATTCGGACAGGTTAAAATATAAAATCACTGGAATTTACAACTTTGGTGTAATCAGAATACTTCAATCCGTTCACTTTCGTGAAGGCTTTAATCTGAACGATGCTTGTGCTGGAGGCATGATTTTGCAGACTTGATCACTTGTGGTGGGTGCCAAATTCGTGTCCAATTTTTGAAGGTTGAGAGCATCTCCCAATATTTCTTTCACCTTTTGCATATAATTCGGACAGGTTAAAATATAAAATCACTGGAATTTACAACTTTGGTGTAATCAGAATACTTCAATCCCGCTTCACTTTCGTGAAGGCTTTAATCTGAACGATGCTTGTGCTGGAGGCATGACTTTTGCAGACTTGATCACTTGTATATACACAAGCACTGACGGCTTCAAGCATATCACATCATTTTGCATTCCCGTCTATCATTGGCTGCTACTTCTTGTTCACATATGGGAACTGTGGTGCTCCATAGAATAATCTAGCAACAGAATTGTGACGAAGACCCTCGCCTGATGACCCTATCGCCAACCAGCTCCTGCTGCGTATATCTCGGGTCGATAATCAGACGAGTCCGTGGCTTTGGTTCTCCTCGATTCCCTGTGGTTCAAGTGGTTCGCGGAAAATCAGAGCAGCTTCCTGCCATCATTTCTCGTATGCAAATATCATCGATGACCTTTCTGCATCCGTTAGTAGGCACATTCAATCTGAGGAGCTAAGGTATATTTAGGCATCGTGGACAGCAACTGCTCCCCGGCAGTAGCACGCAGGAAAGAGGAGACTGTTAAACATTATCCTGCAACTATAAGAACGCTGGCCAGGTGCCGTTCACCCATCCATTGTTGCGCTAGTCGACGGTGCTCACTCCCAACTTGCTATGCTGTGCGAGCTATCGTGGTAGAGAAACCCTGCAGCATCGTGTTGGATATTGCGGCTGCTGTTCTGAAGTCTGAGATCGTGGTGAGATTTTGCAGTTTCTTGTCTGAGGTCTAAGATCCTTGTGAGATATTGTGACTGCTAGTGTGGGATCTGAGATTTACGATCGTTGTGAGATTCCGTGCCATCTGCCATCAAGCTAAGAAATGGCCAAAATGGCAGTTCATGGTGAAGAGACAAATCATGGTGCTAGCTTAGGTTGACAAGTATCGATCTATAACAAAGAAACAGATACTATTATCAGCAACACTAAGCTAAGAAAGCACATCACTCACTGAACATCACCAAATGTTCATCACGTTGTTTGGTCATGCGTCATTTAAAGTATCCCGAAGAGCGTTGGCAGGGCTCGCGCAGGAGAAAGTGAGATAACGCATTACACGTATGATCATGGTCACGATACTGAGGGGACAGTTTTCGGACAGCATCCAACAATTGACAATTAGACAGATTCTACGTTTTTCCCACTACAGGTCGTAATAATAGTACATTTCGCTGAACTTGTGCAACTTTGACGTTATATCATAATCATTCTCAGCACTGTCCTTTCGTCATTATTTCATCAGTAAATGGTATGTGTTTGAGAGGGGTAACCAGAAGGGCGAAAATAGTTGTTAGTTCTTAAAAGAAGACCGTCTAGTGATCTCTCATTGATCGATGCATAAGAAACTTCAGCAAAATGTTTAAGATTTACTTACGCTTCCATTTTCGCATGGGGCATCATCAGAATAATACAAAAGGTGTTATAAATGCAACTGTTCACCATTAGGGAGTGCAAACCAACACGTCATGAATGTAGATGAATGCCCACGTCAAGGAAAAAAATTAGCTATGTGGTGGAAGGCGGGTGTAATATATTGTGCTGTGTCTGCATATATATATATATTGCGTCACCTACCCACAATCGTCCGGAGCACACCTGTTGGTCGTGTAGTCACCGTGATGCTTTGCATGACTGGTATTATACAGCAGGATGGAATTGCACACTGAAATACTAAGTGTCTTTTATTTAAAATGAAGCCTACTACCGGTTGCACGGTACCACTGGACACTCTGGACGAGTATCTGAACGAAGTGGCCAGAAGAGCTCTCGCGTTACAGGCACAGCATCGGAAATCATATCACTGTTGATAGGTGGCGGTAGTGGTGTGATGGCAGTCATTATAGGTGGCGCGGCGAGACACCGGCCGTGACCCAGTGGGGGAGTGTGGCGCTAAGCTCTATTTGAACAAAGAGTGCGAATATTGTGAAGGAAGCATTTGAATGATTGCTCGTAGGAATCAAATTTAAGACCAGGTATAATTGTGAGTTAACACGCGCCCTGGAGAGGGGGGGGGGGGCGAAATCCGCCCGCCCCTCCGGTTTTTCGTAAATAACTCCAGATTTTACTGGCCGAGGCATGCCATTGTTTGTGTACCTGCTAATAAATGACCGGCGCGTTGCATAAAGTAAGAAATGAAAATCGACCGAAAATGTTTGGAGTTAGGGGTTGCTGAAGTTTAAAAAAAATGTTCTCAGCGCCAGACCACAAATATCGGCACTGATGCGCTTCCCAAATATTGGCAAAAAGGAAGTGTTCTTGGCAAAATGTACATTGTCATGCTATATTGTTTCAAAGTCATGTCAAGTCACCGAGGTCAAGTCAGGTCAAGTTCATGACAAGTTAGCACACGCCCTGGAGGGGGATGGCGAAATCAGCCAACCCCTCCGATTTTTCGTACATAACTCCATATTGTACCCCCTGAAATACGTCAATTTTTTGCGTACCTACTTAGAAATGACGGGCGCATTGTTTAAAGAAAGAAAAATGAAAATCGGCCGAAAATTTGTCAAGTTAGGGGCCGTTAAAGTAAAAAGAATTCGCGGCGCCAGACCACAAAAATCGGCGCTGATAGGCTTCCCATATATTGGCAAAAGGGAAGTGTTTTTGACAACACTAGCGACTTGTTCGATACAGATTGTTATGCCATGTAATTTAAAAGTCATGTTAGGTCGCCGAGGTCAAACCAGGTCAAGTTCATGAGAGGCTAATGGAACCAAACTTGGTTAACTGGAATGTTGTAATAAATGCAAATGACTGTCATGCGATTGATGCCACTTTACATGTTACTCCCTACACATCCTGAAATCTACTGTTTGTCATTGTGTGTCTAAGCGTTTCAATACTTTATTCATGTATTTCGCACCTTTCTTTGGAAGGTGTGATTGTGCGATTGTGCGAAGCCGATTGTGCCGAGCCGCCCAACGGAGCAGTCGGGCGGGCGGCCCGGTTCCGGTAACTGGAGCAGGTAATGACCTAATAAAGTGCTCCTATATAGGTGACCTGAGGTCAAATGGCGGATCTGATATCTGTATTGCATCATTAGTGATGTCCAAAACATCATTAATGCCAATTTTGGAGCATTTAAACACAATGACAGCCATCCATAACAAAGACAAGCTAAGCCACCCAAAACCAAGAAATTTTTATATCTTGTCCTCATTTCACCTTGAAAATATTGACCTAATGTCATGAAATTTGCACACAATAGAGTTCACTATCGTGCCCATCCACCCTGCGAATTTCGCTGCTCTAGCGTTAATAGGAGCCGAGATCTTTGGAGGGCGGAATCCGCCCCCCCCCCCTCCAGTGCACGTAATTTTCAGAGGCCCTCCAGGACGCGTGTTAACAACAGAGCAGAATGCAAGTCTTCGGAATGGAAATTGTATTATGATTGAACAAGTGTGACAGTCTGGGGAGGCGGCTCTACGACATTTTGATCGCATTACGCGAGAGTAGACTCCCTAAAAGTTTAACCCATCGCAGTAGGTAGTGTGTAATTTATGTTGGCGAAAGGTACCTCTACATCTCTGGTATTCACCTATACTAACTCTCAATATACTTCTGAGTTAACAAGCTGCCCGCAAGCAAACTTATTGCTATTTTCCGAGATAATGAAAGCCACAAGAAAGGAGAGGAAAACCTACCAGCCACAATGTGGTTTAGGCCATGCTTCTTTCTGCTCGAAGACTTGCGAAATTGTGTTGTAAAGCACATCGCATGTATCCATTAATTTACCGTGAAGTCCGCACCACATGGAGGGACATAGGTCCGTGGCAATCGATGCGGTGCATTAATGCCACCGAAACATATCAAAGCCTCGGAATTACTCAGGTCGCTCACGCGACCCCAGCAACCCAACTGGCTCTTTCCTGTATGCCGGAAAGCTCGTGGAAGAAGTTGATGAAGCAACACATGCCGCGTCCACCGTGGGCAGTCACGACCGCGGGCGTCTGGGTCGCTGCATGCATCATGCTTCCTACGGCTTACCCCTCCCCACAGCACACCACACAAGCACATCACGAACGTTAAGAACGAAATGAACGTCACGAACGTCACGAACATCACGAACGTCTGCAGACAGCGGCACTACAAAGAAGAAGGCGCACTAATTGATGGACACTAGAAGGGCGACAAAAGAAGAATGTACAGCGGGTGCGTACATACTTCACACCGGTGGATGGCAACCGAGGCGACATGCAAACAAAGATGCAGCGTGGAAAATAGAAGAGATTGGATGTGACGTCACGTTCACCGCACGACAGCAGTGTGCGTGAGACTAACGAGCCATGCCACGGCGCCGACACAGACAGATCTGCGACCACTTACTGCTTGACGAGACACGTCATTGGACACACGTTATTGGCTTTTGTGTTATGCGTAGAAGTTCGCAGGCCGGACAGCCATACCTGTGTGAACAATGGCACCGTCGTCACCACTAGCACCTCAGCAGTCGCCAGCACACCAGCCCTGACCGCCACCAGCACATCAGCACACCAGCACACCGGCAGACGCCAACACACCAGCCCTGACCACCACCAGCACACCAGCAGACGTCAACACACTAGCCCTGACCACCACCAGCACATCAGCACACCAGCACACCAGCACACCGGCAGACGTCAACACACCAGCCCTGACCACCACCAGCACACCAGCAGACGCCAGCACACCAGCCCTGACCGCCACCAGCACATCAGCACATCAGCACACCGGCACACCAACATACCAGCACACCAACACATCAGCACACCAGCACACCAACATACCAGCACACCAGCACACCAGCACACCAGCCCTGACCGCCACCAGCACACCAGCAGACGCCAACACACGGGCACTGACTGCCACCAGCACACCAGCAGACGTCAACACACCAGCACTGACCACCACCAGCACACCAGCAGACGCCAACACACGGGCATTGACTGCCACCAGCACACCAGCACTGACCGCCACCAGCACATCAGCACATCAGCACACCGGCAGACGTCAACACACCAGCCCTGACCGCCACCAGCACACCAGCAGACGTCAGCACACGGGCACTGACTGCCACCAGCACACCAACATACCAGTACACCAGCACACCAGCACACCAGCACACCAGCCTGACTGCCGCCAGCACACCAACATACCAGCACACCAGCACACCAGCACACCAGCCCTGACTGCCACCAGCACACCAACATACCAGTACACCAGCACACCAGCACACCAGCACACCAGCCCTGACTGCCACCAGCACACCAACATACCAGTACACCAGTACACCAGCACACCAGCACACCAGCACACCAGCCCTGACTGCCACCAGCACACCAACATACCAGCACACCAGCACACCAGCACACCAGCCCTGACTGCCACCAGCACACCAACATACCAGTACACCAGCACACCAGCACACCAGCCCTGACTGCCACCAGCATACCAGCAGACACTAGCACACCAGCACACCAGCACATCAGCACACCAGCACACCAACATACCAGTACACCAACATACCAGTACACCAACATACCAGTACACCAGCACACCAGCCCTGACTGCCACCAGCACATCAGCCCTGACTGCCACCAGCACACCAACATACCAGCACACCAGCACACCAGCACACCAGCCCTGACTGCCACCAGCACACCAACATACCAGTACACCAGCACACCAGCACACCAGCCCTGACTGCCACTAGCACACCAGCACAACAGCACACCAGCACACCAGCACACCAGCACACCAGCACACAAGCACACCAGAACATCAGCACACCAGCAGATGCCAGCCCACCAGCCCTGACCGCCACCAGCACATCAGCAGACGCTACCGTACCAGCCCTGACCGTCTGAGACGGTACACACAACTGCGTCACGACCTACGCTGGCCGTGCCCGGACATTTGCGCACACGCCAACACACCACACACCACATACACCATACACCACACACCACACACCACACACCACACACCACATACACCATACACCACACACCACACACCACATACACCATACACCATACACCATACAACACACACCACACACCACATACACCATACACCACACACCACACACCACACACCACATACACCATACACCATACACCACATACACCACACACCACACACCACATACACCATACACCACATACATCATACACCACACACACCACACACCACATACACCATACACCACACACCACACACCACACACCACACACCACACCACATACACCATACACCACATACATCATACACCACACACACCACACACCACATACACCACACACCACACACCACATACATCATACACCACACACACCACACACCACATACATCATACACCACACACCACACACCACACACCACACACCACATACATCATACACCACACACACCACACACCACATACATCATACACCACACACCACACACCACACACCACACACCACATACATCATACACCACACACCATACACCACACACCACATACATCATACACCACACACCACACACCACATACACCACACACCACACACCACATACACCATACACCACACACCATACACCACACCACACACCACACACCACACACACCATACACCACACACCACACACCACACACCACACACCACATACACCATACACCACACACCACACACCACACACCACACACCACATACACCACATACACCACACACCACACACCACATACACCATACACCACACACCACACCACACACCACACACCACATACACCATACACCACACACCACACACCACATACATCATACACCACACACCACACCACACACCACACACCACATACACCATACACCACACACCACACACCACATACATCATACACCACACACCACATACACCATACACCACACACCACACACCACACACCACACACCACACACCACACACCACACACCACACACCACACACCACACACCACATACACCATACACCACACACCACACACCACACACCACACACCACACACCACATACACCATACACCACACACCATACACCACATACACCACACACCACACACCACACACCACACACCACACACCACACACCACACACCACACACCACACACCACACACCACATACACCATACACCACACACCACACACCACACACCACACACCACACACCACACACCACACACCACACACCACACACCACACACCACATACACCACACACCACACACCACACACCACACACCACACACCACACACCACATACACCACACACCACACACCACACACCACACACCACACACCACACACCACACACCACACACCACACACCACACACCACACACACCACACACCACACACCACACACACCACACACCACACACCACACACCACACACCACATACACCATACACCACACACCACACACCACACACCACATACACCATACACCACATACCACACACCATACACTACACACTACACACACACACACACACACACACTACACCACACACCACACACACACACACCACACACACACACACACACACACACACACATCATACACCACACACCACATACACCATACACCACACACCACACACCACACACCACACACCACACACCACACACCACACACACACACACACCACATACACTATACACCACACACCACACATCACATGCACCATAAACTATACACATACACCACACACACACACCACACACCACATACACCATACACCACACACCACACACCACACACCACACACCACACACACACACACCACATACACCATACACCACACACTACACACACACACACACACCACACACCACATACACCATACACACACACTACACACCACACACACATACACATACACCACACACCACACACACCACACACCACACACCACACACCACACACCACACACCACACACACACACACCACACACCACACCACACACCACACACCACACACACACACCACACACCACACACCACACACACACACACACATACACACACACCACACACCACACACCACACATCACACACACATACACCACACACCACACACATACACACATACACACACACCACACACCACACACCACACACCACACACACACACACCACACACCACACACACACACACACACACACCACACACCACACACACACACACACCACACACCACACACCACACACACACACACCACACACACACACACACACACACACACACCACACACACACACACCACACACACACACACACACACACACACACACACCACACACCACACACACACACACACACACATACACACCATACACACACACACACATACACACATACACACACACACACACACACACACACACCACACCACACACACACACACACACACACACCACACACACATACACCACACATACACACACACACACACACCACACACACACACACACACCACACACACACACACCACACACACACACACACACACACACACACACCACACACCACACACACACACACTACATACACACACACACACACACACACCACACACCACACACACACACCACACACCACACACCACACACACACCACACACCACACACACACACACACACACACACACACACACACACACACACACACACACACCACACACCACACACTACACACTACACACCACACACACACACTACACACACACACACACACACCACACACACACACACACACACACACACACACACACACACACACACACACACACACACACACACACACCACACACCACACACCACACACCACACACCACACACCACACACACACACACCACACACCACACACACACACCACACACACACACCACACACCACACACCACACACCACACACACACACACCACACACCACACACACACCACACACACACACACCACACACCACACACCACACACACTACACACCACACACCACACACACACACACACACACACACACACACCACACCACACACACACACACACACACACACACCACACACCACACACCACATACACCACACACACACACACACACCACACACACCACACACACACACACACACCACACACCACACACACCACACACACACACACACCACACACCACACACCACACACCACACACACACACACACACACACACACCACACACACACACACACACACACACACACCACACACACACACACACACCACACACCACACACCACACACCACACACACTACACCACACACACACACAAACACACACACACACCACACACACACACACCACACACACACACACCACACACTACACACCACACATACACACACACACACACACACACACACACACACCACACACACACACACACACACACACACATACACACACACACACACACACCACATACACCACATACACACCACACACCACACCACACACCACACACCACACACACACACACCACACACCACACACACACACACACACATCACACACACATACACCACACCACACACCACACACACACACACACACACACCACACACACATACACATACACCACACACCACACACCACACACACACACACCACATACACATACACCACACACACCACACACCACACACCACACACACATACACCACACACCACACACCACATACATCATACACCACACACCACACACACCACACACCACACACACACACACACACACCACACACCACACACCACACACCACACACCACATACACCATACACCACACATCACATACACCATACACCACACACCACACACCACACACCACATACACCATACAACACACCACATACACCATACACCACATACACCATACACCACACACACACACACCACACACTACACACACACACACATACACACCATACACCACACACACACACACCACACACACACACACACCACACACCACACACATCATACACCACACACCAAACACACCACACACCACATACACCATACACCACACACCACACACATCACATACACCACACACCACATACACTATGCACCACATACCACACACACCATACACCACACACCACATACACCATACACCATACACCATACACCACACACCACACACACCACACACCACACACCACACACTACACACTACACACCACACACATCACACACCACACACCACACATCACACACACCACACACCACACACACACCACACACCACACACACCACACACACCACACACCACACACACCACACACCACACACCACACACCACACACCACACACCACACACCACACACACTACACACCACACACCACACACACCACACACCACACACCACACACCACACACACCACACACCACACACTACACACCACACACCACACACCACACACACCACACACCACACACACACCACACACCACACACACCACACACACACACACACACACACACACACACCACACACCACACACCACACACCACACACCACACACACCACACACCACACACCACACACCACATACACTACACACTACACACCACACACCACACACCACACACACTACACACCACACACCACACACCACACACACCACACACACCACACACCACACACCACACACATCACGCACCACACACACACACCACACACCACACACCACACACCACACACCACACACCACACACCACACACCACACACCACACACCACACACCACACACCACACACCACACACCACACACCATACATAACACACCACACACCACATACCACACACCACACACCACACACCACACACAACACACCACACACCACACACACACACACACACACCACACACCACACACCACACACCACACACCACACACCACACACCACACACCACACACACCATACACCACACACCACACACCACACACCACACACCACACACCACACACCACACACCACACACCACACACCACACACCACACACCACAGACCACACACCACACACCAGATGTACACGGTGCACTCAGGTCTGGCGGGCCGAGTAAGCGCGACCGACCATTTCTCGCCGATGAAATTCTGCTGGTACTGTAAGTTAGTTCTCCTAATATTAGCTTGTTATGATTCACTACCAAGTTGGCGATAGGTTGTCGCAAATCTGTAAGGAGTGCTTCCAACATAGCTTTGGCCTCTTACCCCTGTTCAGCCATAGCTTTTACTCAGTAAGGATACCTTTGCGATCAAGCATGGTCCAGCAAAGCCGAGTTGTAGTCCTGTTGTGTCATATCGCTGACATTAAGTGAACTGATGGCAAGGCTATTGACGTTACAGGTACTACATCCTCTTTGCGTTTGTGTGCTTGTCAATATTTGCGCCTTTTCCACGGCACATGGACAATTTTAAACATGTGCGCCGAGTACGCAATCTGCGGCAGGCGTACGGCACAGTCACATCAGGCGCACAGCACGGCACAATCACATCAGGTGCACAGCACGGCACAGTCACATCAGGTGCACAGCGCCGCACAGTCACATCAGGCGCACAGCACGGCACAGTCACATCAGGTGCACAGCACGGCACAATCACATCAGGCGCACAGCACGGTACAGTCACATCAGGTGCACAGCACGGCACAATCACATCAGGCGCACAGCACGGTACAGTCACATCAGGTGCACAGCACGGCACAGTCACATCAGGCGCACAGCGCCGCACAGCCACGGTAGGTGCACAGCACGGCACAGCCACGGTAAGTGCACAGCGCCAAGTGCACAGCCACGGTAGGTGCACAGCGCCGCACAGCCACGGTAGGCGCACAGCGCCCAGTGCACAGCCACGGTAGGGGCACAGCGCTCAGTGCACAGCCACGGTAGGTGCACAGCGCCCAGTGCACAGCCACCGTAAGTGCACAGCGCCGCACAGCCACGGTAGGCGCACAGCGCCCAGTGCACAGCCACGGTATGTGCACAGCGCCCAGTGCACAGCCACGGTAAGTGCACAGCGCCCAGTGCACAGCCACGGTAGGTGCACAGCGCCGCACAGCCACGGTAAGTGCACAGCGCCGCACAGCCACGGTAGGCGCACAGCGCCCAGTGCACAGCCACGGTAGGGGCACAGCGCTCAGTGCACAGCCACGGTAGGTGCACAGCGCCCAGTGCACAGCCACCGTAAGTGCACAGCGCCGCACAGCCACGGTAGGCGCACAGCGCCCAGTGCACAGCCACGGTATGTGCACAGCGCCCAGTGCACAGCCACGGTAGGCGCACAGCGCCAAGTGCACAGCCACGGTAAGTGCACAGCGCCGCACAGCCACGGTAGGCGCACAGCGCCCAGTGCACAGCCACGGTAGGTGCACAGCGCCCAGTGCACAGCCACGGTAGGTGCACAGCGCCGCACAGCCACGGTAGGCGCACAGCGCCCAGTGCACAGCCACGGTAGGCGCACAGCGCCAAGTGCACAGCCACGGTAAGTGCACAGCGCCGCACAGCCACGGTAGGCGCACAGCGCCCAGTGCACAGCCACGGTATGTGCACAGCGCCCAGTGCACAGCCACGGTAAGTGCACAGCGCCCAGTGCACAGCCACGGTAGGTGCACAGCGCCGCACAGCCACGGTAAGTGCACAGCGCCGCACAGCCACGGTAGGCGCACAGCGCCCAGTGCACAGCCACGGTAGGCGCACAGCGCCAAGTGCACAGCCACGGTAAGTGCACAGCGCCGCACAGCCACGGTAGGCGCACAGCGCCCAGTGCACAGCCACGGTATGTGCACAGCGCCCAGTGCACAGCCACGGTAAGTGCACAGCGCCCAGTGCACAGCCACGGTAGGTGCACAGCGCCGCACAGCCACGGTAAGTGCACAGCGCCGCACAGCCACGGTAGGCGCACAGCGCCCAGTGCACAGCCACGGTAGGGGCACAGCGCTCAGTGCACAGCCACGGTAGGTGCACAGCGCCCAGTGCACTGCCACCGTAAGTGCACAGCGCCGCACAGCCACGGTAGGTGCACAGCGCCCAGTGCACAGCGGCAGAGGCCCAAGTGATGAAGGCACCAGTGATGGAAGCACCAGTGATGGAGGCACCAGTGATGAAGGCACCAGTGATCGGGGCACCAGTGATGAAGGCACCAGCGGCAGGGGAACCAGCGGCAGAGGCGCCAGTGATTGAGGCACTACTGATAGAATCTCCAACTCATATAACTGTACCTGTCAAGACGCCTTTTGAAGTTGCCAGGATGCAATACCATTCTCAGTAGAGTGGCTGGCGGAATTTGTCTAGTGTTTGGATAACGGGAGGGCTAATAACACGAACCGTTCTTTTTAGAGACCATCTCTGTCGATACTTGTCTGGTTTGGGACAGAATGATAATTTTTGCAACCATCGCCTACTAAGCGCACTAAGCTAAAAGTGTCATCGAGAAATGTGGTGTGTATGCTGCTCAGTGCCCATTTCGTCGCTTCATGTCCAATGGACCAAGGGCGGCGGAACAAAAAGTGAGTGAGCTGGGGGACACAAGACGCATCAAACAGCACTTTGTTTTATGTTTTAATTCGATTGGGGAATCTCCACACGTGATCAAAGGACAGAATTGTTATTAGAAGATGGGTATCGAGAACGTTAACCTGCTATTCAAGAGATCTATCTGAAATTGAGTCACGACCTAATTGAGGCTGGTGTGCGAGCGAGCAAGCAGACGCCCACACGACTCGGACGACATTTCACTTCACCTCGCAGCGTGCACTATCAACGGGCCAGGCCAGCCCGTATTGTCGTAGTTCACGCCGAACGTGATGCAATGGCTTGCCAAGCTTGAAAATGGCTACTGCGTTGTCAACAGGGTTAGCAGTAGCCGCTGAATTCCAATTCAAGTCGCAACATTTTCTGAACCTCCTTTTGGGTCAATGGGTTAATCTCAGGCCAATCGAGATCAACAACCTCATGTTATCTGGAGACGGTGATCAAAGATCTGAACAATGGTCATACAGATTTGTCGTGTTGTTTACTCTAATGCCAAAACTATATACTTTTCCATAGTGTTAATCTCTTAGAAGGTGAAAACAATTTTTTTTCTCTCTCAGAATACTGTTATGGGAGATTTAACAGCTTAGTATATACCGCGCCAGGACAGACTAGGTTAAGTCAACTTTGGGCGAAATTGGTCTGATGAAATTAGGCTGGATTATTTGATGCTTGGCTTGCTGTGTTCAATAAGGAGCAGTCAGGTGTTATTTACGTTATTTCCTAATGTCCTTTGCAGGCACTACGCACATACACACAAGCGTACCCCGTCCTTCGCCGCCACACAGTGATAAATTACGGCGCTAAATTGAGCTTGCAACTCCCGGTCGTAATGCCAGCCACCAGCGGTGGCCATTAGACTGATTACAATGGGCGCCGCCGTCGGCCGGCGTACCGCAACTGGTGCGCCGCCATTGTCGCCGTCGCCGCTAGGTGAAGCAAACTGGGTCAAGATAGGTTAGCTCAGGTCAGACTTCGTTTGGTTAGGTTATGTTTTTTTCAGGCTAGGCGGTGTTGGATTAGGTTAGGTCATAGGCTGCTTACCTTGCGATCCATAGTTGAGTGACGCAGTTTGCGCCATCGAACTTTGAGACGCATTGCTCTTTAGGTGTTCTGTACTCTGATCATTAAGCACGTCGTGAAGTGGGCCAATAGGCAATCTGCACTCTGGACTCACGGTACTTTAGACCTCATACTTTCATATTTTCATGACAGTGTAACATGTCCAATGAATTGGAGGCTTTCAAGGCATCCAAGGCAGGCAACGTCATGAGTGCAAATGTTCAGGTCTGTTCAATCCAGAGTGTAGAATGTCTGAAATTATCATCTACGGTCATAAATGTCACCTAAGCCCCGCATGCAATTTTAAGTCATGTGCACACTACTTCCAGTGTGACCGATGCTCATATTTGCGTCCAACATAAAACTAAGTTTTGAAGGTTCCGCCTCTTAGGCGTTCCGCACCCTGGTCACATTGCCGTTTAGACGTGTTGCACTGTGGACAGGATGCACGCTGCCCATTACACTGATTTCGGCCGTTCTGCACTCTGCAAACGTAAGCAACCTTTGATGCTCTGCTACTGAGCCAGCGCTGGGACCGAGGATCTGACCTTGGCCGTCTCCACGTCTGGCAGTATCACGTGCTGCAGATTGATGTTGACCATGTCGGTGCCGCTGCAGATGCTGAGCGACTTGGCCTCCAGATCCGGCCCATGACGTGATATCAGCTGATTCAGCAGCTTCGGATCCTGTCGCGGGACATGACAGACATTTTCAGGCAGAGTTCGAGCAGCTGAAGATTTGAGTAAAGTAAGGGAAAACGATTAGCGAAGATGTTAAACTGTCCATTTACCAGCCCAGTGAGTATGTAGTAGGAACCCCGAAGTCCAAAAACCCTAACACTTAATTCCCAGAAGTTTAAATTTCCCATGGTCTCAAAACCCCACATGGTGACAATGGTTCCGGTTTTATGAATCGAGAAATCCGGCATGTTTCAAAAACCCATGGTTGGAAACACATCATTCAAAAACACAGGTGTTTGAAATACCATCATGTTTCAAAATGTTCATTTGTCTTAACCCGGACTGACCTACTTCTCAACCGCACACAATTTATCGGAGGGACTGGCGAGTATTTCCGCTCGCTAATCTCAAGAACGACTACGCCGATTTCAGAATTAAAACGCCAATCGATAGCGACGTGATGTACCGTCTGTAAGAACATAAGACGTTTAACCCGTTTACATGAGCAACAAAACTTCAGAATACGGTGCGATTAGGAAAACTTCCGAAGATAATGCTCTTGTAGGTGGGATTTTGCGTAGCAAAACACACAAAAGCAGAACGCAAATTTACGCTTCGGTTAGTGGTATTTTGCGGTTCGCACCAATCATACACCAATAACGGCACGGCTGGAAGTGTCATGATACTTCTTGAAGCTATTCTCTGCTCACAATTGGACAAATTAAGGTACTTATGAAAAATAAACGTCTTGTTTTAATTTTAATAGCAAACCTAGTTAAGAAATGCAAAAATCTGGCGCATAACAGCTGAAAGCGGCGCCGAGACGTTACGTTATTGATGCGTGGCGTTTTGCGCTTTGGCGCAACCGTGAGTTTTGCGCTTTGACGGTGTGCTCTAACTTGCGGACGTGTGAAAGCGTTTGGGTTTTCCTGATTTATCTTTCGGATTGCATAGTGAACCTGATCTACCCTGTTTATTTGACTATCGCACATTCTAGAGGAATTAACCATTATATATGGTTTGAGGTGTAGAACATAGTTTGGTAACAATGCACCATTGGATTCACGAAGAAGAAAGGGCTATGTTGTCATCGACAGGGTGTCATGGGGTACGTGATCCTTCAAATCAAAAGATTCTCTACATTTCTACCCACAACATCTAACTACGTTGATCACTGATGATACATTGTGTCTGTGCACACCGTTGCTCGAAGCAGGTGCATCAGAAGCGAACAAAATGCGCCAAAAATTGGGCACTTTTCATCACATTGGGTCAGCCGCCAAATCGTAAAAATCCGATTAGATGGCTGCCTTGCTTTTGTAAACGGGTCGCGCAACCGGAAATTTTGCGAATCGACCGGATCTGGAATTTCCGTTTACGGCTAAACTGCTCATGTAAAGGGGGTAAGCGTGCCGTTACTGTGAGCAAACCGTTCCGCGGCTTGTCGGACGGCTTGCGAAGGGTCGACAGCGCCTCTGTAGTGTGCTGTCGTGGGCACAACTGGTACACCAGAGGTGGTTGCAGGCAGCGCATCACTTGCAGCTGAGTCTTGGAGGGTGACAATTGAAGGTGAAATGCAAATAAGTGCGAAGGGACCGCGTATAAATTGCAGCAATGAACATACATACAGATATATATATATATATATATATATATATATATATATATATATATATATATATATATATATATATGTACGTATGTGTGTGTGTGTACGCGCGCGTGCGTGCGTGTGTGCGTGCGTGCATGCGTGCGTGCGTGCGTGCGTGCGGGTGGGGGAGTTAAAAACTTATATAATTTTGAACAAACTCTTCAGATTTGAACAGCTGGCATTCGGTTGGTCGGTCTAAGACAATATTTTAGCATAAAATGTGTTTAGATATCAATAAAATGACATTTTAGTGCAAAAGTCCTGGAAACACTCGGTGTTATGAGGTGGAGCACAGCCGCCGCGACATTCTTCTAGCTCCGGCAGTGTATACATGGAAAAATAATGGCAGGCGTCATCCTCGCCATTGTTGTAGTATTTCGAAGCTTTCGAACATGGCACTCCGTTCATTTTCAGCTAGCTTACGTTTTCAGTGATGACGATTGCACGCTTCGGTTCAATATTACCAACATTATGACATTTTCTGTGCGCTATCTGAGTTCACGTAGTAGAACATGCTCAAAACGTTTGTGCTGTTAATCTATGACGCATCTGGTCATGATTCCGGTGAGAGAAGGCCATACAGAGCAGGTAAAAGCGTTGGTTTGTGGGGGCTCACTGGACGCCGGGTCAGTCAGACTACAATTGACAATTTTCGAGTGCACTAGAGCCTCTCTTCAAAAAATAAATACAGACTCTCCAATGTATTCCATGAATTCCATCCTTCGATGCATTCCTGAGACCCCTTGCCTGGACTAATATATTCTGAATGCCTGGAAAGTAACTCGATTCCTGAAAACTAACTCGTGCTGACGAACCCAGGGACTTCGATGGGGAGCGAGGGGCACTGGTCAAGGAGGCACCACCGACTGGGGAAAGATTCACAGTGGCATTTGATAGCGGTACATTTTCCACCGTCTCATACAGAGTCGCCTTTCGCTGAAAACTTCGATGGGGGCGCAATCAAGCCTCGCTAGGGCGGCCCTTCGGTCGAACAATTTGAGAGAGGAGGCGCAGTTGGGCTTCGCGGGATTGTGCTGTCGGATGAGGAGCCGTGTCCCGACTGAAGGCGGAGAGCACTTGCCCCTATTGCTCCCTCTACATCGGCCAATGCTGCTTCGGATATAACTTGCCCGAAATGGCTGGTGGTGGGGGAGGGTGCACACACAAGACATTGCTTCTCCTGAAGCTTGCTGGAAAGCTGTACTTTTACAATTGCTTATGGAACGCATTAAATGCGCTCGATTGCATGACCGACAACAGGGCACCAATTTGGGCATGGTTAGTCAGGCGCCTCAGTGCCGCCTTCGTCTCGTTTTTTCGCCATTCTTCAGTCCGGTTTAAGTTAGCACGCCAGTGGCAGTTCAATTTCCGGATGGCTAAATCCGGTGGGGAGACCCGGGCTTCGGTCCATTTTTTTTTAATCCTGGGGACCATGGCATTCACGAATGTAGGGAAATGTCTTCTAAGGTAGCAGATACCTCACAAAAATCCTGCGAAACAAATTTACCAATGCAAGGAAAATTTCCCACTAGGATAGTAGGCACCTCAGCAAGGAGCAAGTATCTAAATATAGAAATAATGCACCAGGTTTAGCTGCTGGATGAGCTTCAATGATATAATAAAATCAAGACAACATCCAGTGAACTACCCAGACACAAGCCGACAGGTAAAGGCAGGAAGGCACCATACGTGTGTGCCTATATCGTTCCGATTTGCACTTGGCAGACACATTAAATGAATTTGAGCAAATTTTCCTATGGCAACCGTCACCGGTACTGGAATTCTGATGACTTACAGCGCACGAAATGCATTGCAAAACCCGTCAAGCCTTTTAGCCTGAGGTCGGTTCCATTTACTGGCTGCAAATGGCCTTCATCATTTCCTCAAATAACGTCACGGTCTACGCGCCCCGATCGAGAAACCGGTGAATGGGAATTGTCCGAACAGCACCTCGCTGAGGCGGGACGATTCGGCGAAGCGAGGCCAAAGAAGAAGCAATTTCGGGCAGCACACGTGACAAGCATGCGACATTTGGTGCAGCCGCAAGGGCCACAGTGGGTCAGACAGAACTTTTCTCTCAAATTGTACAGGGATCTAGAATTATGCGAGATCGCGATCTCTATCTGGGACACTATTTTGAAGTCGTAATACTGAAACCCTCGTGCCAGTTCTTCGGCTACAAAATTATATCCTAGGCTAGGACACCATCATGCCTTATAACTGTCGAGTCACGGTACATTCACAAAAGCAAAGTCGTATACGTATATGCGGCGAGGCCCAATATCATGTCCGCCACATGTAGTGTCTCAACTTGTGTTATGGTTCGTTTCAGTGGGCCTCACGCAATTGTCTCATCGGATGTTGTCACCAAATGTAGCAAATAACAGAGAAGATACTTTGAAAATATTATACCTATGTGAAACTTCGTAGCTTAGTAGATTGAATATATAATTGCGTGTGTAACTTTGAAACAAAGAGTGCATTCGTCGTCACTAAAAATACACCTCAATGGAGCTGGATGGAGTGCCATATCCGACAGCTTTGCAATGCATAAGGATAATTGAATGGCTCTCGTCTTTCCCTGTCTATTAAGAAAATGATTTTTCCGCGCAGTTCGTCGCTACTAATATATGTATTTATATATATATATATATATATATATATATATATATATATATATATATATATATATATATATATATATATATGTAGATATATATTATATATATATTTTTTTATATCAGGGTGGACTTTAAGTGTCCATGGTGACACCTTTCGCCAGTCAGATGGGCGTCCCATCTTCGTGGGGGTGGGCACATGGGACAGGTCTTCCAAAGCGTGCCGCCCCTCACGCAGGGTAGGACGCACCGTCGGGTGACCGGTGTTGCCGGCGGCGATGTGGGGGTGCGGTGTCGCCGGCGGCCACTCACTCACCCGTGGCAGGCCGCCAGATCTGATGTCGTTGACCTGGCACAGCTCCAGCAGGTCCGCCTCCTGTTGGTGGAAGATGCGGACGGTCAGCCGGCCGAGACGGAGACGGAGACGGAGACGGAGACGGAGAAGAGAGACAGAGACAGAGACAGAGACAGAGACAGAGACAGAGACAGAGACAGAGACAGAGACAGAGACAGAGACAGAGACAGAGACAGAGACAGAGACAAAGACGGAGACGGGCCCGGTTGGAGCCGGCGACACAGAGACGGTGGGAGGCCAGGACAGCGCGGTGGTGAGTGGAGGGGGTCAGCAGGACAAGAGTGAGACGGATGTGGCCACAAACACAGGCGGTGACGGTGACGGTGGCAGTCGAAAATGAAGGTCGAGAGCCAATAATGCAGAAGAAATGCATATGGGCGTGGGGACGGGGACTGCCAGTGTTGGAGGATGAACAAGTCAGATGATCATGCGGACACGAAGAGCATCACAAGCGGATATACAGCTGATGAGAAATTAATATAGAGACGAAGGCCGAGAGAGGATGGTCAGAGAAAAACGGTCACAGGTAGACGAAGTGAAAACTCATAGCCAGAATGAACAGCGACTTTCACAGTGGGATGAGGACCACAGTAAGTTATAACACGCTTCAAATATAACACGCGATGGTTTTACATCTAGCTTCGCTTCGATGACACTTGTGATGAGTTAATGCCACATGCTATCTTATTTAGCTATTCTTTACGAGGTTTGGGTGGGGCGCGTTCCCCCTCCCCCATCTGGGCGATGCCCGTGTATAGAACTTACATTTCCTTCGCTCTTCCAGTATATGAAGAAGCCGTACTCGTCCACCCGGAAGAAGCACTGGGTCTCCAAGTCAGCATTGTCTTTTTCCTGCGGGTGAAACGAGATACGTACTACATATGCATAACCGTGGGCCTAAGTATTAGCTCGCTGAAACATATTGCAAACGGGACCGACCGGTATCACATTATATGACTCTCACAATGCGTGCAAGAAATGTAGATTTATAGTTAGACATATATAAATAGGCATGTATGATATATATAAATATATGTGCATATATATATATATATATATATATATATGTATATGTAACCATGCATATATACATTTGTGCGTGTATTCATCAACCATCATCATGATAGGTTATACGTGCTGGATGCCATCCCAAGCAGCTTCTTGGCAACTATTGGACGCAGCCAAGTGACAGTAGGCCGCCATTTGCCATCACTGACCACACAGCCACGTGACAATAGGCCGCCATTTGCCATCACTGACCACACAGCCACGTGACAGTAGGCCGCCATTTGTCATTACTGACCGCATTTGCTTTGCCGATCAGCTTTTTGTGAACAACATTGTTCGGTAGCCTCAAGTCAAGAAGATATGACATTGTTGGTCGCGAGGTGTGCTTAGCCAATTTTTTCTCAACCGTAGTGTTTGCCTGCATGTCCTCCAGTTAATGACGGTTGATTGCCGAGGGATTGATGTCTTCTCGTGTGTTAGCTGTTCTCAGCTCAGGATGTCTTCATGTTTAGGTGTTTACACCAACTGAGGTCAATGGTAGGAATTTAATTCAGATTACATTTTGGCCCGGGGCTCGTTTAGTATGGTAACTGGGGACGGACCCCCAGACAGCCCAGTCTGCCCCCGTCTATCCGACAAAAGAGATTGCGAATGCACGAGTGAGGGCCCCCTGTATTGATCAGGGCCTCCTGTGTTAGTGAGGAACTCCTGTGTCGGTCATTGGCCTCATGTGCCGGTCAGGGGCCTCCTGTGTCGGGAAGGGCCACCTCCTGTGTCGGGCAGGGGCCTCCTGTGCCAGTGAGGGCCTCCTGTGTGTGACAGGGGTCTCCTGTGCCAGGCAGGGTCTTCCTGTGTCAGTGAAGGCCTTCTCTGTTGGTAAGGGGCATCCTGTGTTTGAGAGGGCCTCTTGTTTCGGTCAGAGGCCTCCTATGTGCGTGAGAGCCTGGCGCCTCTGGTGCCACACCTCACCTCTGTCCACCTGTCCAGTACACAGCCCTGGGTCAGCGCCTCTGGTACCACATCTCACCTCTGTCCACCTGTCCAGTGCACAGCCCTGGGTCAGCGCCTCTGGTGCCACACCTCACCTCTGTTCACCTGTCCAGTACACAGCCCTGGGTCAGCGTCTCTGGTACCACACCTCACCTCTGTCCACCTGTCCAGTACACAGCCCTGGGTCAGCGCCTCTGGTACCACACCTCACCTCTGTCCACCTGTCCAGTACACAGCCCTGGTTTTAGCTGGGTCAGCGCCTCTGGTGCCACACCTCACCTCTGTCCACCTGTCCAGTACACAGCCCTGGGTCAGCGCCTCTGGTGCCACACCTCACCTCTGTCCACCTGTCCAGTACACATCCCTGGATCAGTGCCTCTGGTACCACACCTCACCTCTGTCCACCTGTCCAGTACACAGCCCTGGGTCAGCGCCTCTGGTGCCACACCTCACCTCTGTCCACCTGTCCAGTACACAGCCCTGGGTCAGCGCCTCTGGTACCACACCTCACCTCTGTCCACCTGTCCAGTACACAGCCCTGGGTCAGCGTCTCTGGTACCACACCTCACCTCTGTCCACCTGTCCAGTACACAGCCCTGGGTCAGCGCCTCTGGTACCACACCTCACCTCTGTCCACCTGTCCAGTACACAGCCCTGGGTCAGGCCTCTGGTACCACACCTCACCTCTGTCCACCTGTCCAGTACCAGCGGGGCCTCTGGTACCACACCTCACCTCTGTCCACCTGTCCAGTACACAGCCCTGGGTCAGCGCCTCTGGTACCACACCTCACCTCTGTCCACCTGTCCAGTACACATCCCTGGGTCAGCGCCTCTGGTACCACACCTCACCTCTGTCCACCTGTCCAGTACACAGCCCTGGGTCAGCGCCTCTGGTACCACACCTCACCTCTGTCCACCTGTCCAGTACACATCCCTGGGTCAGCGCCTCTGGCACCACATCTCACCTCTGTCCACCTGTCCAGTACACAGCCCTGGGTCAGCGCCTCAGGTACCACACCTCACCTCTGTCCACCTGTCCAGTACACAGCCCTGGGTAAGCGCCTCCGGCACCCCTACACGCCAATTGAAGTCAAACTTCTTGGTCATAGTGAGACTTCACGGCCGTCAGGGTGCAGGTCGGTCGGCAGTTGACGTCGCCAGCGTTGTCAGCCGGCTGGTGCGTTGTCCGAGGTCTTTCCAGCACAGGGCGTGGCGCCCTGTTGGCCAGCTGTTCACGCACCAGCTCTCCTGCTCCAGCTCCAGCTCCAGCTCCAGCTCTAGCCCCTTCAGCAGAGTTCTCTCCCCAGCTCGCCACCCTGCGAATGCACACAAACATGGCCAGGTGGGCAAGGGGTGATGCTATAAATTGCAGTGTGGCATTATGGTAGCTCCATGGTGAACAAACACACTGATCTTAATGGATTAAGTGCGTCGTCATGACGACTAAGCATCCATTCACAACAATTGAGCACAACATCAGGCTTGGCGCCACCTGGCCCATGCAACTAGATCCACACCACCAGACCCACACCACCAGACCCACACCACCAGACCCACACCACCAGACCCACACCACCAGACCACACGCCACCAGACGCACACCACCAGACACACACGACCAGACACACGCCACCAAACACACACCACCAGACCCAGACCACCAGACCCACGCCACCAGACCCACGCCACCAGACCCACGCCACCAGACCCACGCTACCAGACACACGCCACCAGACACACGCCACCAGACACACGCCACCAGACGCACACCACCAGACCCACATCACCAGACCCGCGCCACCAGACCCACACCACCAGACCCACACCACCATACCCACACCACCAGACCCACACCACCAGACACACGCCACCAGACACACGCCACCAGACACGCATCACCAGACACACACCACCAGACCCACACCACCAGACCCACACCACCAGACACACACCACCAGACCCACATCACCAGACACACACCACCAGACACAGACCACGAGACTCACATCACCAGACACACGCCACCAGACACACGCCACCAGACGCATACCACCAGACGCATACCACCAGACAAGCACCACCAGACCCACACCACCAGACCCACATCACCAGACCCACACCATCAGACACACACCACCAGACCCAGACCACCAGACCCGCGCCACCAGACCCAGACCACCATACCCACACCATCAGACCCACACCACCAGACACACGCCACCAGACCCAGACCACCAGACGCATACCACCAGACGCATACCACCAGACAAACACCACCAGACCCACACCACCAGACCCACACCACCAGACACACGCCACCAGACACACACCACCAGACCCAGACCACCAGACCCACATCACCAGACCCACATCACCAGACCCAGACCACCAGCCTACATACAACCAGACCCACACGCCACCAGACCCACACGACCAGACCCAGACCACCAGACACACACGACCAGACACACGCCACAAAACACACACCACCAGACCCAGACCACCAGACCCACACCACCAGACACACGCCACCAGACACACACCACCAGACCCACATCACCAGACACACACCACCAGACCCACATCACCAGACACACGCCACCAGACACACGCCACCAGACACGCATCACCAGACACACACCACCAGACCCAGACCACCAGACCCACACCACCAGACACACACGACCAGACACACGCCACCAGACACACACCACCAGACCCAGACCACCAGACCCACATCACCAGACACACGCCACCAGACACATGCCACCAGACACACGCCACCAGACACGCACCACCAGACACACACCACCAGACCCAGACCACCAGACACACACCACCAGACCCACACCACCAGACCCACATCACCAGACACACGCCACCAGACACACGCCACCAGACACGCACCACCAGACACACACGACCAGACCCACATCACCAGACACACGCCACCAGACACACGCCACCAGACACGCACCACCAGACACACACGACCAGACACACGCCACAAAACACACACCACCAGACCCAGCCCACCAGACACAGACCACCAGACACACACCACCAGAACCACACCGCCAGACCCACACCACCAGACCCACATCACCAGACACACGCCACCAGACCCACACCACCAGACACACGCCACCAGACACACACCACCAGACACACACCACCAGACCCACATCACCAGACACACACCACCAGACACACACCACCAGACACACGCCACCAGACACACACCACAAGACCCACACTACCAGATCCACACACCACCAGACCCAGACCACCAGACCCACACCACCAGACACACACCACCAGACACACACCACCAGACGCACACCACCAGACGCATACCACCAGATAAACACCACCAGACCCACACCACCAGACCCACACCACCAGACACACACCACCAGACCCACATCACCAGATGCACACCACCAGACCCAGACCACCAAGCACATACCAATATGATCCCGTCCGGCTGTGTTGCGCAATTTTACATTATTTAATTTTGCCATTAATTGTACTCAAATTACGTGTGAATATACAACCAACTTGTCAGTCGAAGGTACAGCCTTCAACAGAGAATGCAAACCTGGCTGGTTGCAGAAGATGGTTATTATGCCACGCCCCTCCCACACCTCCCAAGGGAAAATGGCTCTGGGTATGGTAGTAGCACTATTTTGTCGTGGGTCAGGTCCTCTGCATAGTGTTTTAAATTTACTCTACATTGGAGCTACCAGAATGTGCATATCGCAAACAAAAAACGCGTAAAACGCCTGAAGAACTTGCCGAACCTTTGTAAAGGACATCATGAGTCAGGGTGTCGGATAACATGTTGATTGAAAGGGTAAGTTTACCAGCATTGATGCATCACCCATCCCCTCCCCATCTGATGGTTACCACAGAAAGGGTATACCGCATTTCCTCATGGTGTTTTCAAACGAAGAGTATTAGAGGACCATGAAATAAAGATCAGCGTGCTGCACACGGCGTTATCTCCCGATTCTTCTCAGGAGCACATACTTTCGGTTACTAGTTGACCTCACAGACTAGTGTAAGTTGTCTTCTTCCACCAAAAAATCATAAATTTTCAGGTGTCATCGCTATCGGTTTGAACTCAGTAATAGTCTGATGTATTCCGCACAGAATATCACAGTATCGTTGGATGCTATAAAGTGCAATATGTTACAGTTCGGCCTATAATTCAAGAGTCCGATGAGAATTGCTGATTTCGTTTTGGAAACATCCTAAATAGTGCTCGAAATCAACATTTTCTCGTCGCTCGGGACTCCAAATTCAGCTTCAGCGTTCAAAATCAGCTCAGAGTGACTCACCCAGTAACCGAAACCAAGTCATCTGAGGTCACATTGGGACGATGAACCTGAATGACCTTGGGAAGTCAATACTCAAGGATGTGAATTGGTTAGCTGAGTTGTCCATCACCACACTAAATCCAACATTGGTCATCTCTGAGCAATAAGTGAGATTAGTTGCCGGCATTAACGGTTTCGCCGAGAAACAGTCCTATATAGTCACTCTTATGACGTCACAGCTCAGAGATCTAATATGGTATCTTCAGATTTTCTGCGATGGACTAGAACCTGATCGGATGGATGCTCTGCTGGTCGGCGGAGGATTTTTCCTACATTTAAAGGCACCGCTCTCACTTCCGCCGTCGACTTGCATTCGCCTTCTGCACGGGCGAATGTTAGCCTTCGCCGACCGGTGGGGGTGGGAGGAGAGTTGAGAGAGCCCCCGCTCTGGTCATATTCCGTGAAAGTGACGGAACGAGCAGACGTAGGGACACCATATTCTCTTGTATACATCTGTTTTAGTTTGATAATAGTTTGAGGAAATGTAGTCAGAAATTCGTCATCCCATGTCGATGTCTGACTTTCCACGAAGAGCAGCTAGCTCTTCGTGGAAAGCGAGGTGTCAAAGCCAACAAACAGTTCCTCAGAGGCGGATTCAGTGGCTTCAGAATGGGGGTGTCCTCACAATCCGACATGTACATAGACTAAACTAGGCAGTTCTTACAATTGCAAAGCCCTTCTCCAACGAATACTGCCTCGACACCACCGTTGTGCACACTGAAAATTGTCCGAAGGTGCTGAGATGTCCTCTCAAGTCCTCGGGCAGCAGCTAGATGTGTCGTTTCCGTAACCTGAATATGCATTTTGGGAAAATATACGTCACTCATTTTAGCCGTCCATAGAACCTCCCCAAACTAGCAAGAATTCACATTGAACCTTGTAGCAATTATTAACGATGAAGCTGATGAAAGGGTGTGTCTTCTGTCCTTTTTCCTATTCATCCTGGGTACGCTTCTGGTGAATCTAAGAACTGCGAACTTGCAAACTGTGTACGCAATTATGTTCAAACATCGACTGCCAAGTTTTGTGAAAAACTGTTGATTACTTGTGAAGACTGTTGAAGCCAAGCATCGTTCAACGTAAAATAAAATCGGAATACGCCAGTGAGAATTCGTCCTTTGAGCCACCCCTGAGCAAAGTACGAGATTAAAAGCAACTGGCGCCCTATGCAGAAAAGAATTTGATGGGAAGTCGACAAGCTCAGGATCATCGCCCAAGTCTTTAGCAGATGCAGACAAAAACAAACAGGTGAAAGGACGAGAGATGTACGCCCACTCGCCATTAATAAGGTGAATAGGGTGATCTAGATAAACGAGGTTGATGGCCTCAGGGTTTGTTGGCACATGAAACCAGAAAAATTAGTTAGTATTCCTCCTGATTTCCGATATGCTAGACAATGGGGTTAGTCCGTGCATACATATATGCTACTTGTCATAACCGGGGACTGGCTGCTGAGTGATGACGACCAGGTCCACAACGTCTGCCGTGCGACGTCGGCAGGATTTGCTGCGCACGTCGTCGGAATCGTAATGCAGCTGTGCCGCCACAGGTTCGGCAGGTCACGCCGCCAGTCGGTCAAACGGGTGTCGTCTAGGTGGCTGATGGTCGGCCACACGCGACGGCGGGCGCCGCCCGGCGCTGGTGCGCACCTTCTCCCGGCCGTGGCACGGTGTGCGTCACCCGACCGTGGCACGGCGTGCGTCACCAGACCGTGGCACGGCGTGTCACCGACCGTGGCACGGCGTGCGTCACCCGACCGTGGCACGGCGTGCGTCACCCGACCGTGGCACGGCGTGCGTCACCCGACCGTGGCACGGCGTGCGTCACCCGACCGTGGCACGGCGTGCGTCACCCGACCGTGGCACGGCGTGCGTCACCCGACCGTGGCACAGCGTGTGTCACCCGACCGTGGCACGGCGTGCGTCACCCCCGTGCAGGCGTGCTCCCCGACCGTGGCACGGCGTGCGTCACCCGACCGTGGCACGGCGTGCGTCACCCGACCGTGGCACAGCGTGTGTCACCCGACCGTGGCACGGCGTGCGTCACCCGACCGGCCGTGACATGGCGTGCATCTCCCGACCGTGGCACAGCGTGCGTCACCCGACCGTGGCACAGCGTGCGTCACCAGACCGTGGCACGGCGTGCGTCACCCGACCGTGGCACGGCGTGCGTCACCAGACCGTGGCACGGCGTGCGTCACCCGACCGTGGCACGGCGTGCGTCACCCGACCGTGGCACGGCGTGCGTCACCCGACCGTGGCCGGCGTGGTCACCGACCGTGGCACGGCGTGCGTCACCCGACCGTGGCACGGCGTGCGTCACCCGACCGTGGCACGGCGTGCGTCACCCGACCGTGGCACGGCGTGCGTCACCCGACCGTGGCACGGCGTGCGTCACCCGACCGTGGCACGGCGTGCGTCACCCGACCGTGGCACGGCGTGCGTCACCCGACCGTGGCACGGCGTGCGTCACCCGACCGTGGCACGGCGTGCGTCACCAGACCGTGGCACGGCGTGCGTCACCCGACCGTGGCACGGCGTGCGTCACCCGACCGTGGCACGGCGTGCGTCACCACCTGACCGTGGCACGGCGTGCGTCACCCGACCGTGGCACGGGGTGCGTCACCCGACCGTGGCACGGCGTGCGTCACCAGACCGTGGCACGGCGTGCGTCACCCGACCGTGGCACGGCGTGCGTCACCCGACCGTGGCACAGCGTGCGTCACCCGACCGTGGCACAGCGTGCGTCACCCGACCGTGGCACGACTTGCGTCACCCGACCGTGGCACGGCGTGTGTCACCCGACCGTGGCACGGCGTGTGTCACTCGACCGTGGCACGGCGTGCGTCACCCGACCGTGGCACTGCGTGCATCTCCCGACCGTGGCACGGCGTGCGTCACCCGACCGTGGCACGGCGTGCGTCACCCGACCGTGGCACGGCGTGCGTCACCTGACCGTGGCACGGCGTGCGTCACCCGACCGTGGCACGGCGTGGGGAAGCCCAGCCGCTGTTCTGAACACATTCGGCACACGGAGTCCGGATCTGGCACGTCTGCACGTGATGCACACTGGCATTAAACTTCCCGGCCGGGCGGAATTTCCTGCCCATCGCAGGTCGGGGCGTCGCTTTGACATCCACTATCGTTTATTTTGAGCTAGATAGACAGGTGCTGGCAGTTGTATGGTAGCGTTCCATTTGTGAGCTTTTGGAGTAGCTTGGAACTTCGAGGGTTCCTTAGAGTAGAGTTGTTGTCAGGACAGTAGAGACCAATGCCAGCCGGCGTCCTGACCAGCTGAACGGCCGGAACGCCAGATGGCTTAATCATTATATGATTCAATTCCGAAGTTATGCAAACAATAGCTTAGTCTAGCAGCATGAGTTGAACGGGCCAAAGTCACTGATCAGATCAAGGTCAAGTACTGGGAAATATGTGATGAGCTGTAGAAGCTGACGCTTTTAGGACCATGGTGTGTTCAGTAAAAGGTAACCATCGGCATCAATGCAAAGCCAGATGTGGTCCCCTTCTTCAAAAATTATGGGACAGGAATGTTTTTTCAAATGCTTTCCCGTTTAACGAAAATTTCAAACTCATCCAAAGCGAAATCAGCGTGCAAAATTATCGTTGTAAGGCATGATTTCCCAATTTTTACTCATCATCAATCCGCATTGTAGCCTCCGTGCGCGGACTCTCGGGACGTTTTATATTTTTCTTCGATGACCTAACCTGATAAAGATTTTGAATTTAAAGCACCATTAGGGAGCACCATTTGTCATCTCATACACCTACTTGGGTTTCTAAAAATATCGTGTAAGGACAAATTACACACCAGAACATTTTCAAGACTAAATTGCGGTGACATCTTCCCAATCTCATCTTACATTCGGATGTGCTTCTTTCATCACTTGTATGCATACTAGTATACAACTTTTCACTGTAGTTCACTAATGCCGTATTCCAAACACTTCAGAAAATTCCAGGCGGTGCTCTTGCAGGACGTTACGGCTTCTAGAGTGTTCTTTTCTATAGAATTCTACAGGCACTGACGTTAAATTTATGAATGCTAGGGGATGCTCAGCCACTATTATGTGGTGCTCAAGCACTACATGCTAACATGAAACTTCCACGTATGCTGTGCCTGCATGGTTTGTTATGGTGATGTTTCCATATAGTTCTAAAAGCTGCACTGAGATGATATCGTGTCCTGATTTTGATCCGATCTAGCTACGTGATCACATTAGACTTGACTTACACGCTTTGACACCATCTGTCTCATGAATGCATATTGGCTAAGGTAAGGAGATCGCCGGGTGGTACTGGGGTATGGTTATATTTCTGGAGGTCAATTGCCGCTCGTGCCAGGCCATCCGCACGCTGGTTGCCCGGGATACCCGCATGGCCAGGGATCCAGAGCAGGGTGAGCTGCAGGTGACAACCACGCACACCTGCAGCTCATCCTGCTCTGGATCCCTGGCCATGCGGGTATCCCGGACGACGAGCGTGCGGATGGCCTGGCAGGAGCAGCAACAGACCTCCCAGAATATAACTATACCCCAGCACCACCCGGCGATCTCCTTACCTTAACCAATATGTTATTCCGTAAATACGTACAGGCCTGCTGGGTACAGGACACCACACACATGCACACCATAAAGCCCACATTGGCCAACTGGCCCTCTTCTCACCAACACTCCGGGCCCTGCATGACCAACGCAGTCGACGCGCCCCTAAATTCCAATAACCAATCACCAACACTCCCGTTTGTATGAGGTACTACTCGCCAGACTTCGCCTTGGACACACGAAATTAACAAATAATTATAATTTTACTGCATCACGTCGACCCCTAAATTGCTCCACATGTCGTGTTCGCCTCACTGTCGCCGATATCTTATTTACATGTACAGCATATGATCCTCATCGCCGCGCTATCCTCCAATATTTCAACCGCAACCATCAACAGATTTCACTTCTGGCACTCCTCGGGAATGAACACCCGGCACTCCTTGACCTTTTATTTCGCTTTATACAAGAAACCCAACTCGCAGAACTAATCTGATTCTCTTTCACATTTTCACATTTTCACATTTACTCGTCCAACCTAACCGGAAATAAAGCTGAAACACACAAGACGCGCGCTACACCCTTTGTTAGTTGTGTGACTGCATTACACCCGTTCTCCTCTCCGTCGTTGGAAAAATGCATACATATAGGATATTTTACACTAGGTAGGTAGATACCTATCTAATGTGGCCAAAACAGACGGTACTCCTTATAACTTGCGCTTGTTTTTTTTTTACCTACGGGTTTTCCAAGCTGCTTGGTTTCTCTCCTACATAGGTTTTCCCAGGCGTTAACTGAGTCATACACTTGCACATACCAGGTTGGGCCCGGAGTCCACGACTCGCCCTAGACGTCGGGCCTCCGCTTCGCTTTTCAGGCCGCAGGTGGGCAGTGGAGCCTCTCCATTGGTCACGATCCTGCCCACCCTCCAAAGTGTACTTCTAAGTGTAATGTGTGTAGCCATGCATGTGTATGTTTTATCTGTGTATGCATGTATCGGCTATTACGCCACGTTCTTTGTTTGCCGACGTCTCATCATTCCTCTCTTTCTTATTTGTCACAACCGGATACCACATAAGCCGGATTCAAGTAACTCTTCTTTAACGTAGCATATCTCTAGTAGATGGCACTCTGCCTCTGTTAATTTTTTTTCAAGTATCATGAATTGCGGAAGGTATGCAAATTTTCAGAGTGATGTCGTTAGCGGATAATATTTCCTTTTTCATAAATCCTCAGGGGTGGGGTGGGGTGGCGATTGTCATCCGCGCACTGCGATATTTGATTTTGTTCTGGATGCTTGGCATAGTGCACAAATTGACACGCCTTCAAACAATCTCATCTATGGAAGCGTTTATTTCACAAACTGTTCATTATTCACGATAGTTGGATTTGTGTCGGTAGTTTCCTTGTGCTAGTTTCGATTCGCATCACGCAATGATTTTCCTCGTGTTCATCAACAAGATATCCAAGAAAAAACACAGCCTGTCCAATCAAAATCTATCAAGCGAGTCCATTGCTTCTAGCATTGCAAGATGCCTCATGTTGCTGCATTTCGTCCTGATCATAGTGTTGGCCACCATTGTGTAACATACTCACCGTCCAACTGAATATAAAGGCTGACTGTCCGCCCGGGATGCCATGGTCGCGGCGTTGGTTACCCTTGTTTGACATGCTCACTGTCCAACGAAATGCACAAAACCGGCTGTCTGTCCAGGACGCCATGGTTACAATGGAGGACACGGCGCCAAAGCCACAGGAAGCCGACTGGTTCTGGCTGCCCGTCCCGGACACCGTGGCTACACTGGAGAACACCAGATGCATCACCATCGCGCACACGGAGCCGAGCGGTTCTGGCCGCCCGTCCCGGACACCGTGGCTACATGGAGAACACCAGATGCATCACCATCGCGCACGAGCCGAGGTTCGCCCCCCGACCTGGCTTACACTGGAACACCAGATGCATCACCATCGCGCACACGGAGCCGAGGGGTTCTGGCCGCCCGTCCCGGACACCGTGGCTACACTGGAGAACACCAGATGCATCACCATCGCGCACACGGAGCCGAGGGTTCTGGCTGCCCGTCCCGGACGCCGTGGCTACACTGGAGAACACCAGATGCATCACCATCGCGCACACGGAGCCGAGCGGTTCTGGCCGCCCGTCCCAGACGCCGTGACTAGACTGGAGAACACCAGATGCATCACCATCGCGCACACGGAGCCGAGCGGTTCTGGCCGCCCGTCCCAGACGCCGTGACTAGACTGGAGAACACCAGATGCATCACCATCGCGCACACGGAGCCGACTGGTTCTGGCCGCTGCACGAACGGCTCCAGTGCGTGCCCGACAAACACACACAGGGATGGTGTCACCCGCGCACTCATCGACCGGACCCTCGCACATTGTTGCATTTGGGCACCGCACGAGAAATTACAGCCAGTCCGACAACGGCTGTCAGCAGTAATTACGACACTTAATGCGTCCGTGCATGCAGCGCTGTGTTGGATAGGCATCAAACGATGAAACAGACATTGCTAATGGAAGCAAAACATTCACACAACTGTCCTATATGAACATCATGACACCAACATAGAAGCACAAATGGACAATTTGAAGCATCGTACGGAGCAGCTGCATACACGATAGTCTTAGAGAGAGCCCAGAGAATCACCAGCCATCTACTATCAGGGTCCAAGCACATCACACGTATTCATGAAAGCAATATACAACGCGGCAATGACCAGTAAAACGGTTCAATGTAGTGTACAAATTGGCGATGCTACATGACTAACGGTCGTTCGAAGCCAACAACAACCAATGACCAGTAAAACGGTTCAATGTAGTGTACAAATCAGCATGCTTACATGGGAACTGTGCATCCCGAATTACCCGTACCCATAAACACCTAGCACAACAACTCCAGCACGGTACGTCGCTGGTGGCAATGAACACACTATCAGAATACCCGTCATGCCACCTTGTCACATGACATAACATTAACAAACGCAGAAATCATGATCATGTGCAATAAGAGATACCACGTGAGGCATATGTCAAAGATGCCTCCCAGATGACAAGTGCGCGAACCAAAGGCCAATCTCCACGGCGCTGCATGTTTTATAGTGTCTGCAATAAGTGTGCATGTAGTTCTACTTCCTTGATAGCATGTTACCAAAGCTTCCACAAAGGTGCCTCCCATATTTATATATATGTGTGTGTGTTAATATATACATACATTGATATATATGTGTATATATATGAATGTATGCATGCATGCCATTGAATAACAGCAAAATTCGCATTTATCTACAATTTCAGAATGCACGGCAATACACAAGTTAAAATACAGCATTGTCACAAAAACCATGGAAAACAATTTGTGAAAGATTTGCCTCATTCCTAACTGGGAATATCTTTTTGCAATAATGCATTCATGTCCCACTGATGTCATGAATATACATATTAGTTCCACATCGCGTGCTTTGACATAATCTGATTCACCAGTGGCGGAACTCTGCGGGTACACGTGTAATCAAAGTACAATTAAACACAAATACAATCAATCACGTGCACTGCATGGATAAGCGGTTGCATTGCACAGCGTACAATAAGCACGCACGCGACGCCGTGGACCAAACAGCGGTCCTCCGCAAACATCAGTCCCTGCTTTACAGGGCGTGTACGCGGCGCGTACACTGCGATTAAGCCACGCCCCCTGGCTGGTACATGTGAGTACCAGCCACGGTGCATGTGAGTACCACTGGTGCATGTGAGTACCAGTACACCCCGGCTCGTGTGCGAGGCGCCTATACAGGCAGACATATTAGCGAGCGAGTGACACGAGTGGCGGGGAAAACGGGCATTTCCTCTCGTGCAGATATTTGTTGCGCTCGAAACAACAAGGTGAAGATGAGTGCTGAAGGCAAGGTAAAGATGAGTGAATGTGATTATGGTTAACGCGAGTCTGCTAGTATCATTCTCGCGACTAGTTTGGCTCGGTTAAAATACCCGCCAAAACATGAGTTGCAAAGGAGACAACATGCTCTGAACATCAATGTCAAGCTGGTAAGACCTCATGGTAAGGAATCGCATGATTAACAATGAGCGTGTACTGGAAATGCGTAATTATTTCTTCCATAGCGCATGGCGAGGTTTCGATCAAGAAGCTAGGATTGAGGGATAAAATTGGCTTGCGGGCCAACTTTGAAACACAAAATAATAATCGCCATCACTTTCTTCTCGCATGCCAATGATGAACTCCTGCAGAATAATATCTCCTTCAATTTCCTCCAAGTTCCCTGCCATCCGGATCACCAGCACGGAGGCTCTATACGAGCTGAACATCAAGTTGGAATCTGCATCAGGCTGCACTTCACCATTAGAGGAAGTATAGCAGGTAAGACCAGCTTCCTCAACTTCACCATTTGAGGAAACATAGGAGGTATAGCAGGTAAGAACAGCTTCCTCAGCTTCACCATTGGAGGAAGTGTAGCAGGTAAGGCCAGCCTCCTCAACTTCACCATTGGAGGAAGTGTAGCAGGAAAGACCAGCTTCCTGAACTTTACCATCCATGCGTCCAACGACAAATAATTACCAGTGTTAACCGCAAGACCAAAGACGCCGGCGAATGTCTTCATTGAGCCAGCGACTGCCCATTGCGATGCAAAACCAGCGTGGTAAGAGCTTATATCCACCGTGCCCTGAAACACTGCTCACCATGGCCCCTAGTACACCAGGAGCTGAAGAGAATCAAACGAAATCTGATCACCAATCACTAACAGACACAACTCATCGATGAAGACATAGAAAATGAGTCGACAAGCAGATGTATACTGAAGAGACTCCACAAATGTCAATAGGAAACACCTACACTATCAACTATGGGAACATTATTTCATTCGGCCACAATCATAGTGAAGCGGGATTGAAAGACAAAGCGCAACTACAAAATTACAGGACTTGTGGACAAGCTTCTCATGCTCGCCATCTACTTCAGGATAGACTGCATCTACTATCTACTACACTTACTACATGTCGACCACAATGTCATCACTGGTCATGAAGAACAACCGATCGCATGGCCCAACACCACTGAAGCAGTGTAACACTGTGTGCCGCTACGTATTCACGTGGCGATGGCAATGAGCATGTGGGAGACTGTGCAGTGGTCACTCCCATCTAGCAGTGTGTACACACGTCACTCCACAGCAACACCAAGTCGGCGACTCACGAGGACACACTAACGCACCCGCACCAACACCACGACATACTACTCTGCTGAGTAGTAGAGCAGTAGAGTACTGAATACTAGAGTAGTAGAGTACTAGTAAGTAGACAAGGTAAACTCACCCCCTAGCAGACACCAGGTCACCGCGCGGTACCCTGATGTCATACCAAGGGCCGCCACTTGGTACATGGCCGTGAGTGCATACCGTGTATTGCGCTATATGGCTATGTATACATCAAGTGCATATGTTTGATGAACGCAACCCACCGAGCTCCAACATTAGGAAATCAATGTATTGCATAGCACGAGATGGGATATGGTGCATAAATATTTGCGTGACATCGACGGCAGCTACATTTAATCTTGAAGATGTCTTAAGTATGACAATTCGTCCAAAACACATCGTTTACTAATCATGACGATTGCTTTTCCTTCATCTATGCCGCTTGATAACTCAGATAGGGAGCGGGCCTGCGTTGGTCTCCCCTGTCCTGTCAAGGCAAGACCCGAGCCGCTTCACGGGCTCGCACGGCCCCCGACAGGCAGGATCAGCTGGCGCAACTGACCCGATAAGGGCAGGGACGACGAACCTGGGTGGCCGTGCATTGACGGCACGCAAAACTCCCGCAAAATCCTGCCGTCCAACAGGAATTCACGCATCAGGTGGTGGAGGCAGGCTTCAAGCAGGAAGCTCTGGTTAGGATAGTGCACCGGCCCGCAAAGTCGTCTCTGCAAGAATTATCATTTGTTTTCCACTTTTATTAACACAATCATGATATTTGGCTTAATTGTTGCTCTACCCTCTGAATTGGTAACGCAAACTATGAGAACATTAGAAGAAGAAAAACGCAAGGCTCATGAATGAAATTTGAACTGCTCTTAGATGAAGCTTAGACATATGTATATATATATATATATATATATATATATATATATATATGTATATAAATATACATATATATACCTATGTGTGTATAAGAGTCTTAGCTTTAAGAAATCTGGCTTCTAAGCAATACGCCAGAGTTTAAGTTTTCTAGTGTATCCTAATATACTAATGTTAGCTTATGTCGATATCTCCTCTGCTGCGTCAGTTGTGCATGCCAACTGTCGGCGCTTGACGAGCGCGACAGGAACCGCATAGTACGCGGCTGAAACAGCACGCTTCAGCCCAGATATTGCTGGTGTGACTACCAGAGCCCAGATTCGCTGGTGTAAAGTACCATAGCCCATAGACTGCTGATGTGACTACCAGAGCCCGGAGACCACTGGTGTAAAGTACCATAGCCCACATACTGCTGATGTGACTACCAGAGCCTAGAGACCACGGGTGTAGAGTACTGCAGCCACAAACGTAGCCATGAAATAAAGGAATAGGACATAATAACAAGCTTCCCCTGTATACCCGCTGCTCATCGGCTCGGATTTGTATCAACTGAATTTAAGCTCAAAGACACTAGTTACCAATTTATTCGTCGGTGTTATTATATATATATATATATATATATATATATATATATATATATATATATATATATATATATATATATATATATATATATATCAAGCACTATAAAAAAAATTCCGAGAACACCTACAGTTTTGTGAGTAAATAGTAAATTTCGTGAATTTCGACCGCTACTGTTCATGCCTAACTCATTTAGTAAAGCAGCCCTTTACATATTGCGGTTAATATGGATTTCTGGTTGAAGCGTAGCGCGAAGTTGTTGCGCTGTGACGTTGTACCCGTTGCTGTGATGTGACGTTTCACCTGTTGCAATGCTGTGACTATGTAGCTGTGATAGTGACGTCACGTTGCACACGCTGCAGGGCTGTGCAGCGCACACGCTCTGCAGCGCTGGTTGGACACCACATGTGCCGTTTTGCATCGTCGCGCTTTGCACAGAGCTGTGCCCGCCTTGTGTGTGCTAGATGTGCTGTCAGTTGAGCTGCATGCCAACACAGCAAGAACACAACAGTAGCCTGGCAGCTGTCTTCTTGGTACTGTGATTGACAGAACGGACCGCCCTACTTCTTGGAACGGGGTGTATCGTTGCACCTGGGTCTGCTTGTCTTTTCGGCTCGTTTCGAACCCAGCTGTATGAAGGTTGTTTTCAGTATTCCGGTGGCAAATTATCATCAGATCGATTTCTGAGAGTAGGATCTGCTAGGCGAAAAAGGCGCGAAAGCTAACAAAACCCGATTAACTTTTGTTGGCATCATAAAAGATGCAGGAAATGACAAAGCGCAGCTTTTTCATTGGACTTTAAAGACTACTTGGAGCAGTTTCGTCTGGAACATCTGGCTGTCAATTCAGGTTAGACCACATGGGTGGTAGATGTCGGGACCACATGGTCCTGACCACGTGTCGGGACGTCCTCAGTTAGCCTATCACCGCCGTAGTTTTCTTAACTTGAACAAGCATAGCGGCTGTGGATGGCCGAGGGCAGGTGTTTACTCTTCCATTACGAGGGGTTCAAGATCCCCTCGTAAGCAACGTGCCCCAGAAACCCTGTAATGGTTTCTGGGGCGAGGTACCAACGGTTAATGGCGCGAGGTAAGTCGAATCGCAGGCATATCAGTCATGCTCATACGTTCATTGATCGTTCTAACGACACTGGCAAAGGACACTAGTACTGAGAAAGTGAACCAGGATAATCCGACACGAATTTTGCTGCCATCTGGGGAAAATTGCTAGGTGACGGGACTTAATTGATGAAAAATAATCATGCCTTTCGAACGACGGGAATTTCCTCTTTAGTTTCACGTGCTCCGCTCCGATTCGACTATATAGCTGGCATAGCACCTTTATCTGATTAATCGATGAATTGGGTTTCGGGGTGCATCAACTTCTAGTGGCCATGATACAATTCCTCTAAGCATAGATAAAAGAGGATTTTCCTCAACAGAGTACCGAGGGTCGGTAGGACCGAAGGGTGGTAGACTGAGGCACGGAGATAAAAAATGGGGTACATAATATTGATTTTTACTGTTCAATGAGAAAAAAAATTGTCTTGCACATCCACTGCATATGTACATTGTTATCAGGGTATGCAGAGCGTCGACCACCTTTGCAGGTGGTCGAATGTACCGACCAGAGTCCGCTCTAAAGTTCGTTGCTCCTGACCATCAGTCATAAAGGGAGAGATGACAGCACGACGCACGGCCTCAGCCAGGGTCTGCAGCCATGCTGCGGGACTGCAGTGGGGATGACGCTGTCCCATGGGAACTACTGCACGACCTCTGTCCGGGGTCTGCAGCCATGCTGCGGGACTGCAGTGGGGATGACGCTGTCCCATGGGAACTACGGCACGACCTCTGTCCGGGGTCTGCAGCCATGATGTTACACTGCAGTGGGGATGACACTGTCCCATGGGAAGTACCGCACGACCTCTGTCCGGGGTCTGCAGCCATGATGGGACACTGCAGTGGGGATGACACTGTCCCATGGGAAGTACTGCACGACCTCTGTCCGGGGTCTGCAGCCATGATGTGACACTGCAGTGGGGATGACACTGTCCCATGGGAAGTACTGCACGACCTCTGTCCGGGGTCTGCAGCCATGATGTGACACTGCAGTGGGGATGACGCTGTCCCATGGGAAGTACCGCACGACCTCTGTCCGGGGTCTGCAGCCATGATGGGACACTGCAGTGGGGATGACACTGTCCCATGGGAAGTACTGCACGACCTCTGTCCGGGGTCTGCAGCCATGATGTTACGCTGCAGTGGGGATGACTGCCCCATGGGAAGTACCGCACGACCTCTGTCCGGGGTCTGCAGCCATGATGTGACACTGCAGTGGGGATGACACTGTCCCATGGGAAGTACTGCACGACCTCTGTCCGGGGTCTGCAGCCATGATGTTACGCTGCAGTGGGGATGACACTGTCCCATGGGAAGTACTGCACGACCTCTGTTCGGGATCTGCAGCCATGATGTGACACTGCAGTGGGGATGACGCTGCCCCATGGGAAGTACTGCACGACCTCTGTCCGGGGTCTGCAGCTATGATGTGACACTGCAGTGGGGATGACACTGCCCCATGGGAAGTACCGCACGACCTCTGTCCGGGGTCTGCAGCCATGATGTGACACTGCAGTGGGGATGACACTGTCCCATGGGAAGTACTGCACGACCTCTGTCCGGACCGCCCCCAGTGTCGGGGCTGACGTGAGGATGGCACTGCCCCATGGGAAGTACCGCACGGCCTCAGCTCAGACTGCCCCCAGTTTCGTGGGCTGACGTGGCGGATGTAGGCGGGCGGCTCCACGTGGCAGCGGCCCGGCAAGAGAACATCCTCTGGATGGCTGCCAGTCCGCACCTGGGAGGGTGCGGGCTGGGAGCCAGGGACACACGTGCTTCACACGATGCGTGACTTCAGCTCGCCCACAGAACAACGGGCAGGTCACAGCGTCCCGTGTCCAGGTGTGTCTTACCTCCCCCCATCGCCCCCAATGAGCCGCATCGAGGAATGAATGACTTCGGATTTTGTGTGACACCCGGTCGTGCCACCCCGATCCCCCGCAGATGCACAGCAACAGAGATGCGGGAAGATGTAGGCGTGGATCAGAGTTTGCATGACTTGCTCGGTGAAACAATGCCTGAGCTCACTGTGAATTCAGGATTTTGTTGCATTTTTCACCACCTTTGCGATGTGTGCCTCCCAGGAGATTGAACGGTCGATGATGACGCCAATAGTTTTGCTGTTCGGGGAGGAGCAGATTTCTGTGCTGAAAACGTTCATACTCAGATTTGTGTGCATTTGTGGCGGAATGCTTGGAATCTAGCACCATCAAATCTGCTTTGTCCGGCTCACTTTCAGTGAGTCAATCCGAAACCATGCATGGCGTTGATGCATAATCTCCATTCACGAAGATGGTGAAGTAAACTGAGCCAAGAATCGGTCTCTGCGGGAGGCAGTGGAGCGGTGGCAAAATGTTCGTGCCGCCACGGGTTACGTTACTGCGCTCGTCGAGGAGGTAGTTTTTGAACCACGGGAGTCGACCCTATGGGTGCAGCTCAGTTTAGTTCAGATCAAGTGGCCGGCAGCCAGTCACGTGACCGGGTGCCGGCTCCCCACGTGACCGGGTGCCGGCTCCCCGCGTGACCGGGTGCCGGTTCGTCACGTGACCGGGTGCCGGCTCCCCACGTGACCGGGTGCCGGTTCGTCACGTGACCGGGTGCCGGCTCCCCACGTGACCGGGTGCCGGTTCGTCACGTGACCGGGTGCCGGCTCCCCACGTGACCGGGTACCGGTTCGTCACGTGACCGGGTGCTGGCTCCCCACGTGACCGGGCATGCGGTAGAGCGGTCGACAGCCGGTGGTCGGCCTGACAGCAGGTCTGTTTGCGGACGTTCTGCCATGAAAACAAATCGGGTGGGGATGGATGCTGGAATCGGTCCAACAATATCGGCCGGCCGCACACCAGCCACCCTGCTAACCTGCCCCGGCCTACACCCCAGCCCAGAGAGGGTCCTGGTAATCTGCCGCGGTCTACACCCCAGCCCAGAGAGGGTCCTGGTAATCTGCCGCGGGCTACACCTCAGACCAGAGAGGGTCCTGGTAATCTCCCGCGGCCTATACTTCAGCCCAGAGAGGGTCCAGATAATCTCCTCCGGCCTATATCACAACCCAGAGAAGGTTCTGGTAACCTGCCGTGGCCTATACCCCAGCCCAGAGAGGGTCCAGGTAATCTGCTGCGGCCTATGCTTCAGCCAAAAGGGGATCCTGGTAAGCATGCCAAGTGGCAAAGTACAAAATTGTTTTCATAACTTTCTTAACTGATTTTCTTAATTTTCATAACTTTCATAACTGTTCTATTGAATACTGTGTTTGATGATGCCTAGCATGCTAATTGTTTTGTTTCTAGCAAATTAGCTTGATTTCTGATCTAATGTCCTTTGAAACAATTTGAACTATTCCTCGTCTTCAAAGACATTCGCCTCACTACCTCCCATTGCACGTCCAAATGTTTCGCCTCCAGACGCCAGACCAGGTGTTCGTCTCAGGGAGTTTTGGTGTCGAGCTGCATCCATTGGCTACTGCGGGGCCATCGTCACTGCGCAGCTGACCGAGTCCCCGTAGTAACGCAAACGCAATGGGAGAAGTTCCGCGACTACGGAGTCTCAGGTCGTGATCACGACGTCCTGACCACCACAGTTAACGTGCTGGACGAGTGCCGACCCCAGATGAACGGGTGTTGTTTCATGAACTTTTGAAGGAGCAAATGCCCCCCCCCAACGTTGGTCTCACCCTTCCACCAAACAATTTCAACTTCTAATATGGGACCTTATGGAATGGGTGCGCTAGTACATTTAGGCCCGCTCATTGTCTTCATGCATTGTGCCCCTTCCCCAACAATTTTCCAAAACAATTAACCACAGCAATTCTCAGATGCCAACGCCCCTACCAAGATTCATAACTTAGCATGTCATAGTTAAAAAATGTCTATTACTTATCTGCTCATTTGGTGTCTTCAAACTATGTATGAATATTGTTATATTCATGTTTGTTGTGAGTCATTCCTACCAGATTGATATGGTCAGCAATTTTAACCGGCCATTCGTTTCTTTGTCCTCTTGGCTATGAATGATGAGTTAGGTATGACCTTGTTTCTCGTGGGGAAGCTACTAAAGAGGTGTCACTTTTTAGTGCGTCAACAGAGTCACAGAGGAGTGCCATACCCCTTACCTTTGCCCACTAGCCCGTGCGTCGAGCTTGTTTACCAGATGTCACATACTCTGCTATTTGTCACACATACACACATATATACGTCAACACCCACAGCCACGCATACACAAATTACAGCACAGCAAACACCTGGAGTGGAGACCCGAGTACATGTCGTATTGCCTCCACAACACCATTCAACATATTGGTGTTGCCGTGTAACGCTAACATCTGATTTCCATCCTTGTGCAGTCACTCACTCTTGTATTCACTCCCTGAATTTGGAGAGTGCACCAAGTTCATGTTAAATAGACACATGCTGCTGCATATATCAGTATACAACGGGCCTTCCTCATTTGTGGAAACGCCTACCTGTATTTGCTGTCTGCCAACGCAACTCTAATAACTTTCCCGATTTAGCATTCAGTCTACGCTGTTGAATGAAAGCAATGCTGTTGGAATACCGATTGGCGACACCAATGATTATACGAAGCCTCCACCTATGACAAGCACACGGCATCACAGGGTGTGACGTAATGGGTACACTTTTGCCCCTTGGACTCTTTTACAACGCATTCAATTTGTTAATTTGGTGGCACTACATGCCACCACTCTATCACGTCGAATGGCCGCTTCGAGGTGCCAGAATCTCAGGTAACCATCGAGCCTTGAACTCGCACCCCGTCGACCACGAGATGGGGTCAACACCAGCGCCGATGTCGACCCCATCTCCCACGTCCCGGTCTACCTGTGTACCGGAGCGCGACAATGTTCCGGCGGTGACGTACCTGTGTACCGCCGTGGTGTACTTGTGTACCGATGTACCGTACCTCTGTATCGGAGAGCAGCGGTGTGCCAGCGAAGCCGCATAGATGCACCGCCGTGATGTATCGGTGCACCGATGTGCCGTACCTGTGTGCCGGAGAACGGCTGCCTGAGAACGGCGGTGACGTCCCTGTGTGTTGCCACGGTGTACCGGTACACCGGTGTGCTGTACCTGTGTGCCGGAGAGCAGCGGTGTGCCGTACCTGTGTACCGGAGAGCAGCGGTGAGCCGGTGTGACGTACCTGTGTACTGGAGCGCGTGGGTGACGTCCCTGGGTGTCGTGGCGGTGTGCCGGGGTACCGGCGTGACGTACCTGTGTGCCGTCCGTGTGCCGTCGGTGTGCCGTCCGTGTGCCGTCCGTGTGTCGGCCGTGTGCCGTCGGTGTGTCGGCCGTGTGCCGTCGGTGTGACGTCCGTGTGCCATCGGTGTGCCGGCGTGTGCCGGCCGTGTGCCGGCCGTGTGCCGGGTACCGGCGTGACGTACCTGTGTGCCGTCCGTGTGCCGTCCGTGTGCCGTCGGTGTGACGTCCGTGTGCCGTCCGTGTGCCGTCCTGTGCCGTCGGTGTGACGTCCGTGTGCCGTCCGTGTGCCGTCCGTGTGCCGTCGGTGTGACGTCCGTGTGCCGTCCGTGTGCCGTCGGTGTGACGTCCGTGTGCCGTCGGTGTGTCGGCCTGTGCCGGGGTACCGGCGTGACGTACCTTGTGCCGTCGGTGTGACGTCCGTTGCCGTCCGTGTGCGTTGTGCTCCTGTGCCGTCCGTGTGCCGTCGGTGTGCCGGCCGTGTGCCGGCCGTGTGTCGGCCGTGTGCCGGGGTACCGGCGTGACGTACCTGTGTGCCGTCCGTGTGCCGTCGGTGTGCCGTCCGTGTGCCGTCCGTGTGTCGGCCGTGTGCCGGGGTACCGGCGTGACGTACCTGTGTGCCGTCGGGTGCCGTCGTGTGCCGTGGTGTGGGGTGCCGTCCGTGTGCCGTCCGTGTGCCGTCGGTGTGTCGGCCGTGTGCCGGCCGTGTGCCGGGGTACCGGCGTGACGTACCTGTGTGCCGTCCGTGTGCCGTCCGTGTGCCGTCGGTTGCCGGCCGTGTGCCGTCGGCATGACGTACTTGTGCCGTCCGTGTGCCGTCGGTGTGCCGTCCTTGCGTCGGTGTGTCGGCCGTGTGCCGTCGGTGTGTCGGCCGTGTGCCGTCGGTGTGTCGGCCGTGTGCCGTCGGTGTGTCGGCCGACGACAGGCCGGCCAGTGAGCCGGCTCGGCGCCCATCTCGCCGCTGCCGGCCGGCGGCGCCGACTGCGCACGCAGCCGCGTGACAATCAATAGCCGCCCTCAGCCAGATCTCAGCCGACGGCGCACAGCTGGGAGACGCACGCCGAGACGGCCCACCCAGACGGAGACGGACGCGGACCGGACACGAACACGGACGGACACGGACCCCAGAGGACTAGAGAGTCCAGATGGCAGACGGACACTACAGGGAAGGAGAGACGAACAGAATCGGAACGGGCAGACGTATACTATAGAGAAGGAGAGATGAACAGAAACGGAGAAGGCATACGGATAGAGAGCGGGAGCGAAGAGAAAGGGGGAAGACGGACACGACTAGGGAACGCGGAGTCGGAGCGTCACGGAGGCGGGGGACAGCGATGGCAGATAGAGACAGAGACGGAAGAGACAGATAGGATACGGAGACCGAAAAAGGAACAGGGACGGAGACGGACACGATGATGGGAGACGAAAGGGAAAAGCGGATGCAGGGACGGGGATAGCAGCAGAGGCGAAGCCGGACACGAAGAGGGGAAACGGAAGTGGAGACGAACACGGATAGGGCAGACGGATGGAGCGAAGACAGAGGCAACACAGATAATGCAGACGGAGACAGAGACGGAGAGGGAGACGGAGACAGAGACGGAGATTGGATCAGATAATGAAACGGATACCAATAATTGAGATAGAGGGGGCAAACTATACAAAGACGGAGAGAGTAACAGAGGCGGAGACAGGAACGAAGAAGAGTGATGGAGACTGGTACGGACATGGTCGCAGAAAGGGGAGACAAAAACGAACATGGGCACGGGGAAGCAGAGACGTCGATGGACACAGACACGGAGAATGGCACAGGAAGGGAAGACGATAATGGAGGTTACAGGGGAGACGGAGACGAAAACGGAAGCGGAATGGGGAGACATAGATGAAAATGAGGGGCATAAAACGAAAACAGGCTGAGATAGGGAGACGAAAGGCAAGATACGTAGAGGAGATGAAGATTAGGGCCCGAGACGGATACGAGATGGAGGGAGGGAAGTGAAGATGGAGGTAGATAGAAAGAGACGAATAACGAAATCCAGGCAAACTGCGTAACTTCAGGTTTTACATCGATCTGGCGTTCGTCTAATGTGGAGTGGACAAATTCAGGAACCGCGCGCACTCCGTTCCACTCCGTTCTGACGGGCGTCGGTGGAGGCGAATGTGCTGCACAGCTGCGCCATATTGCACACACAAAACTTGTGCTTGGTTGTTTATCGATCTCCATCAAACCGACCGCAGATTTGTATTCCCACTCGTTTTGATATTCGCCAGGACATCTGAGAGGAATGACTACCCAGATTTGTCGACAAATTTGTACACAGGTGGTCCTTGACATGCATGACCATAATATGCAGTAGCAGACGTTCATAAATACCAGGGTTATTCGAATCAGTATTCTAAGTTTGTCACTCATCAACAGTTGGGTTCTTCGAATAACTCAGCTGTGCACGAAGACCTCGCTCGACTTTGATGCTGGTGAGGATGAGCACTTTTAAAACGCCCTGTGCATCAGTGCTGAGGCAAACCTGGGTTGTCCAACCTTGATAATCTCATATTTTTCGTGTCGAATAACTCAGCAGTTTGAATGAATATATCTAACCGATCATGCTCACGATGATCATGGTGTTGTTACCACCAGTTCATCGGTTTCCATGATGATACACTATAAATAATATAACATCAATCTGACTTGACGTGTTAATTGAAATTCGATTTTTAATTACACATGCATACAATCTAACCTGATTTTTTATGGGGTGGCTTTGTGGAATAGACTCCAATGATAAGCAGACCTAGTTGTATGAACCCTGGCCCCACCACCTGACCCGTGAATTCCAGTCTAGAGATAGAATGCTGACTGAGGGTTTACCGTGCCGTGGCGATGCACCAACACAGTTTCCCCGGTAGCCCACTCCCCTCATTGGGCCAACTTCCAACTGACCCTCCCAGTCGAGGTTAAATGGGAGTGCGTGAAGCGATTCGAACCCTGTTTTGCCAGCACAATGTACACCAATATACATATCACAAAAATAGGAAATTGGCCGAAAATTGGCCGAAATTGGTGGTGACCTCAAATCACTGACTTGATCTAAAACCAAAATCCGAGATATTTATTTTGGAGACGGGCCAATTTCGCTCACGTAGCATGTTTCACTTCAATGTCACTTAATTTGTGTAAGCTCCGCAAACATTTTTGGACGCCGTACTCTTTGACCTGAACGAAACCAATGACCTCACCTGATATATTACTTGTCACATGCGACTCAAAAATGATCGATGAAAATTCATTGCAACTTTGTGGCGTTGTGTGCCGCCATTTTTCTGCTGTCGCGGAAAAAAAATATTGAAGGGCATAAAAACCGAGACCTAGAACTAAGAGAGCACCAAGTTGGTGGGGTCAAGGCAGGGATAGTGGAGCCCAGGCCACGGGAGAGTTTTGCTTGCTTTTTGGAGGGACCACACCTCCCCCTCTCTCTCTCTCTCTATCTCTAATGATTTCAACTTGAACATGACACCCTATGTGTGGTGTGATCCTCAATATATCATGGCCCGCCCATTGCCTACATGTATTCTGCCCTAATAATTTGCAGAGCCCTGCACCCATGTTCCAGCCCCCACATAAGGAGTAGGGAACTCCACCCCTGGATTTCACTATGTTCATATACGGCAAGGCAGAGACGCAGCCAAGGCCACCCTCCCCCACAGTTGGTAACCAAAAATGCATTGAATTATAACAGAAATTGTAAGAGTTTCACCACACTGAACCATAAATTTTCCGCCCAATTTGCACACGGAGAGCGGCCTCTGTTTCGCGGCATTTTCCTGCGCCCCTGCGACAAAGGGTATACTGTGCCCACACCCTTACCCCGCCCCGTCTCTCCTATCAGTTCCCGGATGGGTCGATAGAGACTCTAATATCCAAACCTCCAAACTAAGCATCGCACGAACACGAAATAGATGTCATCGGAAAGCGCTCGACGAGTAGGGCACAGTATACCCTTTGTCGCAGGGGCGCAGGAAAATGCCGCGAAACAGAGGCCGCTCTCCGTGCCCTAATCCGTGACTCCACCCCCCAAAGTTCTATCCCCAAAAGTGACGTCATCAGGGGCCCCAGAGTTTCACGACTTGCATTATGTTTGTGGCCCTGGGGGGTTCATTTTGAGGGAGATTTGAAGGAAATAGTTAGGAATCAGAAAAGGAAAACTAAATTGATCGCGCCTATTAAATTTTTTCTCACCCAAAAATTAAATTTTTATTCCAAAATTTTGAATTTTCAAGTTTTCTTTCCTTTCCATTTTCTAATGGGTAGAGTAGAAAAATGTTGTTTGAAGTCAACTTGCCCTAATAAATAAATGCTTACTTTAGCCAGAATCTTCTCTTTTAACTCTAACGGGCAAATATACAAAACTAGTAATCAAACACGGAAAAAATGAAACATTACTCTGGTGCGTTCTGTTGCATCCCTAAAGATAAGCAAACGCTGAAAGTTGCATTCCAATATCTGTATCCGTTAAAGCGTTACGACTGGTTGAACGTTTTTGGAGATCACCTCACTTGACCTTGACTAACTCGTTGACCCTAGATGACCTGACTTTAAAATTTGGCACAACATGCCAAATTGATATGGGAAAAGGTATGTTAAATTTTGGCGCTCTACCGCCCGCCGTTCTTTCACTATCCGCGAAAAACCTTGGGTGGGGTCGTCAATGAACCCCCCCCCCCCCCCCCCGAGACGGCGCGGGTTAATAATATTTTTCGCTCTCCCAATCACACTGAAGCTTAAACGTTAGGCCTATGGGTGCACATTAGATACAAATCGCTTTTTGGGAGGCTTTGATCGTGAACAAGATCATTCTCCATTACACAATATATTTTGGATAATGACTCGCGTGATCTAACTCGCCAACACCTTGCCTAAATAACTCGGTCGATTATGAACTTCCCTGTTAGGCATCATCATGACGATGATCTCATGTAATGCTACTTGTGTGAATTTTCAGGTAGGTGAATCTTAGTAGTCCGCCATCCTTAGATATCTTAGCAAATATCAATATGAATATGAATATCAGTCCACTGGTGGCTTGATGGTCGTTTTACTGGTATGTTAAAGCTATTTCATCATATAAATTATGTTAATATTATGTGCTGTTATATGCTGGCATGTTATTATGCATTATGTATGTATATGAAGATATTATATGTGATGCACCTTGTATATGTAAGCTAATTATATTAATGAATAAAATGTTAATAATATGATTATCGTTGTTGATAGATGCCAGCTTGCATGGACAAGGGTAATGCGTTCATAAATGGAGCACAGTCCAATTAGCGGACCAATCTAAAGAATTCGCACTAGTCCCGATGCCTTCGATTCGCCGGTGAGTGAAAGATTTGTTTTTAAAAAGGACTGCGAGACGGGTGCCGGCAATTCAGCCGATGTGTGGAGACTGATGTTTGTGGTTCCACGAGGTGATAACAGATGGCGTTAACGGGCGTGATTTGTGTCGTACGTGGTGCAGGTCGGACAAATGTGATGCTTGCATCTTCCGGGGCGGTTGTTTTCGACGTTCGTCATCGGCCTGACATCGGTTGGTCGTGAGCGAACGGCTGGTTGACTTGGCAGGGTGGAGTCGCGGGTTGACAGTTACAACGGCAGGATACAGTAACGGTTGGGCCGCTGGACAGTGCAAAACGAAATGTATAATGTCATCATACAGAAGAGTAGCAGCGACAGTAAAGGTGGGAGGACAACGTCCAAGGGACGCTATACGCTATCCAACGTGCACACGAGTACTACTGGGTAGGTGCCTTTCATATTCAAAAGGGTACCCTTCAGTCAGAGGGGGTGCCGTCGACAAGTACGATGACTAGTTCCACCGCTAGCTGCGCCCATGCTTACGTACGCTTTTGGCTGCGGGCCTATTGAACACGTGTATTGCACCGAGCGTACATATATAAGCCGGTTTACCACAAATATCTTTCTGACAAACATTTGTGTGTGTGTGTGTGTGTGTGTCGGTGTTTGGCCAGCCTGGCACCGCGTGGCGATGTCGGCTGTTTCCGGGTGGGCGTTTATGGTTTGAGTGTTTTGTGTTGTTTTTGCTAGGGGTAAAAGGGTATGAGGAGTAATATGGTGGGGATGAGAGGGAGCGAAGAAGAGTAAAGCTGGCTTGTAGAGGCGAGTTGTGAGAGAGTTGAGACGTCTTGAGTTACTTAACTAAAGCCGATGGATAGCTCGTGACTCCGTGACACTGCGAGGTGCGGGATTCGTGGCTGGCTGTGATGCGGGAGTTGCCACAAGCACGTGCAACGCACGTCCCGTCCTGCACTCCACAACCCCGATCTTAATTACTGGATCCGCGCCTGTGTTGATATGGCGCTATCACCCGTTGCTGACTGTGGAGACTATGTGTGCACTTTCCGCCCAGAGTACTCGCACCGCCGCAATAGCGATCGCCCCTGACGGCTCGACACGCCTACGGGTACGGGCGAGGTCGATACCCGCGACGGACTGGGAGGGTCGTGACAGCTGCACAGTTCGAAGCAGCTGCCGGCCGGCTCAGCTTACCTTACAGCGAGCGGCCGATCCCCTCCTCTCCCAGCGTTCCAGCCGCAGCCGGTGTATCATAACGGGCGGCGCGACACCAGTTACCATACACCACCAACATGGGGCACATGTCCCCTGCCATGGAAAGGCGGGCGCACGTCTGACCGGGAAAAGGCGCCACTCCGGGCAGACTAGACTGCACCCCTCTCCCGCTCCATTTTTCAGACCAAAGAACCCCTGGAGAGAAGAAAACGCGTGCTATGTTCAGTGCCAGATTCGTGCTGAACTCTAGTTGAATCGAGATTCGACTCATGAATCAATCGTTTTCGAATGAGTCGCGAGTTTAATCGATTCTTTTCCCCAAACTATATTTTGAGTCGTGAGTTGAGTTCCATGTTCATTTTTTTTAATGAGTCATGAGACAATCATTCAAATCAGAATGAGTCATTTGTGTCTTATGACTCAAATGCAAGTGATGAACAAAGGATATAAAGCAAGCACTTTTATGAATATTATGCCATGATAAAGAATGGAGTAAAAACAATATATTTATCCATGCTTAGCATTACATCATTGTCAACTTGTCAGCTGCCAATGAATCAAGAACAGGGGTACTGATGTTCTCTACCGAAAGTCGATGACAATAACTACAAATAAGTATTGATATTTTGATGTCAAAGCAAATTTATCCGTGTCTAATTAAATCAGCGAATTGTATATATATATATATATATATATATATATATATATATATATATATATATATATATATATATATATATGTATATTTATGTATATAACGTGTTGGCAGTACACACTGAATTATATGGCTTATGATTGCGATACCACTGGGTAGGACCTGAATCGATTCTAATTTCTGTCAGTCTGTCTGAGTCGAGAGTCGAATGCTGCCTTGTGAGCTCCGAAACTGAATTGAGCCCGATCAAATAATTTTGACCTGCTCTGAATCATGAGTCGAATCACATCTCAAAGTGTATGAGTCACATGTGAGTCGACTAAGAAAATTTGAGTCCAGCACAAGTCTGCTCGGTGCACGTGTCCCATTGCTCAGCGAATTTCCAGCAGCTCAGGCGACCTTCCAGACGAGTACCCATACCCCACCATGAAAATCCTTGGATCCACCCCTGCACCCAAGCTATACCGGAGGCGCTGACAGGCCCACCCCTGGCCTGCAGCCCAGATAACCACGTGACATAGCGACACCCATAGCCCCGTCATAGATGGACACGAAAGGATCTGAATGGCTGGTGGATGATGACGCGCCAGCCCCGGAGGCGGTGTTGGTGGCAAGATGTGTGGCCGGGGCTACAGGGGAACCGACTACAGCCAGGTCAGGCTGTGGTCGAATCACGCGGTCGGCCGGCCACCGAAGATAAGAGAGACGTGGCGTTGTGATCTGCCATGGTGCCCATGAGGGGAGGGGCTATGGTCTACAGAGGCATCGACTGTGGCTACTTCAAGCTGCTGTCGAATCACGCAGTCAGCCGGCTACCGGAGAACGAGAGCGGCGTTGTGGACCGCTACAGATGACGAGAGCCCTGGCGTTGCGGACCGCTACAGATAAGGGCCGTGACGTTGTGGACCGCTACAGATAAGGGCCGTGACGTTGTGGACCGCTACAGATGAGAGCCGTGACGTTGTGGACCGCTACAGAGGAGAGCCGTGACGTTGTGGACCGCCACAGAGGACGGGAGCCGTGGCGATGTGGACCACTACGGATGAGAGCCGTGGGGTTGTGGACGGCTACAGAGGACGAGAGCCGTGACGTTGTGGACCGCTACAGATGAGAGCCGTGGCGTTGTGGACCGCTACAGAGGACGGGAGCCGTGACGTGGATCGCTACAGATGAGAGCCGTGGGGTTGTGGACGGCTACAGAGGACGAGAGCCGTGACGTTGTGGACCGCCACAGAGAACGGGAGCTGTGACGTGGACCGCTACAGAGGACGAGAGCCGTGACGTTGTGGACCGCCACAGAGAACGGGAGCTGTGACGTGGACCGCTAGAGGACGGGAGCCGTGACGTTGTGGACCGCTGTCATAGCTTGTCGCGCCGCTGCGACTTCCGCCGTTATCAAGACTACATAATAGAACAGTACCGCAAATAGCTACATACAAGTCCACAAAGATGTACTTCTGTTGCACTACGCACGCGCTCACATTCACAGACCCCGGTACGCTATGCTGCCTACTGTAGGTCGTGAACAGCGGTGTCTGCGTTAGTGGGGAGCATAGGCGACGCTATCAATGTTGGATAGGGGTGGTGAGGTAGTGCGAATGGGTGCTTAGGTCGATTGTTTTCATGCAGAACCATATGCTAAATGGCAGAAAATTGGAGCGTCACCCTTTGTCATGTGATCATTCATTCGAAACGTACAGCTTTCCGCATTCCAAAGCAGTTTCTTTTCACGGCTATTGATGACCTAGCGACGAAATTTCGGTTTGTTGCAAGTAATGGGAACATATTTTGTCAGATAAAAACTTCTACTTCCTCGATTGCTTTTCAAACCATTAAATTGTCTTACTTTTTCGTTCCTTTGAACATCACTATCACCATAATATTTCTGGATACAATGCTGGGGGTGCGCCATAAACGCCTTTTTCTACTTGAGTATGTACTTACAACCGCAACCATTTAACTCTTTATAAACTTCAGCTCAGAACGTCTTCCGGACCATAGACACTAAACAAGTTTAGGCAGCCTACTCCGAACTTGTCTGGTAACATATGGTATCCGCCGTTCTTGAAGTTTCCCCCTTTCCGATAAATGCTCCACCGCGTCTAAGATAGATGCCCGACTACTCACTCACGCGGGAAGAATACGACATTCCGAACTATAGTGCACAGCTATCAGCAGTGCATGACAGCAAGCGCCCACACAAAGCACACACGCATACACACGTGCGACACGCAGGCCGTGCGCGTGCTCGCGCGAGAGCGAGAGAAGGCTGGTAGGTTATTTGGGTTTTCGGCCGCATCGACCAGGATTGGTCATCTAGCGCCCATAGAAGAGAGGAGGCAGAATGGATGAGCTGAATAGGTTATGCATCATTTAAGCTAATAAAATACAATATATCGCAATACAGACTAGATAACGGAGTCAGACAACACCAGCATCCAGCAGTATTTATTGTTGGGGGCAACACAAGTGCAGTGCTCGCCTAGTTGGTTCAGTTTTAGAGCGCATTGACAAGACTTCATCATTTGGCGCCCATTGATGTTCCACCAATTAAGTATAGACCGATCTTCTCAAGTTGTAAGGATCGTTAGCTGTATGCAACCAAGTCACACACATAAGCATACACACAGGAGAAAAACCTGTCTTTCTGCACTAACCGTACGATGCCAACGAACCTCATGACGGAGACATTGTCAAATAATTTACTAACTTGTATGATGCGCGAATCGTCAACTAGAACGTCAACAGGCGTAGGTGAGGCCGCACAGTGCCAAAAATTCCGTCTCTGCTGCACTCCGAAGAGGGACATGACACCAGAGCATGGCACACTGCAAGCGGTACATCGCAATGGTCACACATCGGCTTCGACTCCTTCATCAACAAGTAACCGTGAGTGGCGTTTGCGTGCCCTATCACTAACCTGTCGAGTGTTATTTCCTCCTGCAGACATCTTCCTCACGGATGACTCCCAAACACCAGACGGCTTTTAAATGCTTAAAGCTTGTTCTTATCAATGAACTGCCACGCTTGCTGCCAATTAAGCCGCAAGGCGTTTAGCTCGACAAGCTGGTTGAGATGTGCGTGTCAGGGAGGGGACCTGTACGGGCGGCAGGCTCAGCGGCTGCCTTCTTCCCGCCACATTAACCGACACAGTGCACACCACAAACTGCAGTGCACGGCGTGCACTTCCGCACCACATCCGGTGTCGGCTCAAAATGCACAAACACTGATTGATCGAATATTCACGCTTGGTGCTTCAGAAAGAGGCCGAATGACCACGACACGTGCCACCTGTAGCCAGACAGGTCAGTGCACCACCTCTACATAAATCACCGCCGAGCCCTGCATGACGCAGCAAGAGGCCACACACAGGATGGCAGGCGGGCGGGGTCAACACGTGACGAACGCTGACCGTTCCTCCGCAGTTGGATGGGCGCGGCGGATCTGACCGGATTTGTCCTGACCAGCGAGCCCATCACTACGTGCAACGCAAACTCTCAACAAGGTGAGTCAGCAGGCCGAGACCTTCGGCGGGGACTAGTCGGCTGGTGGACGTCACCGGCAGCAGTGACGTCAGACGGCGCCGTGGTGACGTCACAGGTCGGCCACCACCAGGTAGGGCTGCGGCGGCACGAACCTCCACTGGCGAAAGCACGCCTCGAGCCAGGCGGGCCGGGCGAACATCACCTCCGGGTGGTCCGCCACCGCCTGCACGGCAGACACGCACACAGCACGTGTCAGTCTGGTGACGGGTGCGTCAGCTATCACGCGTGTCAGCTTAGTGTCGGGTGTCAGCTGGAACACGTCAGTCTGGTAATGTGTGTCAGCTACAACACGTCAGTCTGGTGATGTGTGTCAGCTACAACACGTCAGTCTGATGATGTTTATCAGCTATAGCACGTCAGCCTGGTTGGTGGTTACTGATTTTACAAGTCGACCGTTGAGTTATGTAGCGTCGCTAATCTTTCACGCCGATTGGTCCCGGGCGAAGAGTAGCGACAGGTGAGACTCGAACCCACAATCTCTCGATCGTGAGATGGGCAAATTTTTACCCTTAGACTATACGTCGGTACAGTGCACGGCAGGATTGGAAAAATAGGCTGTTCCTGGATGCTTTGCATCCCGAGCATTATCCTCCCCGGTAAATCCTCTATTCTGTTTAACTTTGGAGATTGAAGAATGATGCTTAGCAATGAACTATTTAATAAAGTGCTATGATTCACCTGAAAATCGAAACTGAAAGTATCATGTCGCAGATTTTTTTTTCAACGCGAAAATAAAAACAGTAAATCTCCAACTCGAACTCGAATGGGATAGTACAAAATACCTTTAGCCCAGCTCAGCCCAGCCTCATGGGACACAGGCGGGCCGAGCCTGAACGGTAGTAAGCTGCTTGGGAATCGGCCGACCCAGCACAGTCCACACGTGCCAGCCTGCGTACACCCACCCGCACCACCCGATCCCTAGGCATGACTCGCACCGACGGCGGCGAGCATGTCGAGAGTGGTAGGACGGTCAGACCGCCGGCGCTACCGTGCGAGCCTGCCGCCGGCTCACATGTCGGCCTGACCACATGGCACCTGAACTGACCTCGTCGAAGTTGCTGTCCCAGGCGTCGGAGGTTATCACATAGTTAATCCCGCCGACGAAGTACTGCTCCAGCTTCCTGTAAACAAAAAGAAAATGACGTCAGCCCTACGAAATCATGCAGAATGGAGATAGCTATGCAAAACGACATGCTTCGCGACTTAATATTATGAGCTTATGAGCTATGCTGAATGACTTAGTTTTCGTTTTAGAATATTCCTTGAATTTTGAGACGAGCTCATATAAAGTCATGCTAGGGACGATTTAGATCATAGTATGGGTGGCGAGACAGGTAGCTTTTTAATTTATGTTGTAGTAGAAGAACAATCATCCAGTTAATATCTCTTGTTCATCATCCCGAATCAAAATAATGTTAATAGGCTACAGGGAATATTTGGAAAGGCCCTATTATTTACATAGTCGATATGGCACTTGATGGAGTGTAGTATAAACCCGTCCCTCTCAGTCAATACTAAAGAGTGCAAAATTGCTTCCAAAATTGCATGCTATTACGGCAAGGCACAGCGGTATTCGCGTACTAATTGGAGGTATTGTTGCATGTACCCAGCAAATATATACACATTGCCAAGTATGATGGAGAAGCATTTACATATATTGCGATATAACTGAACACCCAATAATTAACATTTATGTACATACAAGAACGCTGAGACTCTTGGACTGCACATTTCTCACCCTTAAAAAGATGATGAAGCCAACTGTAACCAACAAAACATGCAATGAAGAAATCGGTACTCGAACGATGCCACCGTTCCTGACACGCTGCACAGGCCAAAGCCTCAAGCGCTAAAACATCACTATCGCTAGCTTGCTGCAGCTCATTGACCCCGTCCTGCCAGAGGCCACCGACCCTAGCCGGCTGGAGGAGACTGACCCGCCGAACGCCGCGATGCATCTGGCCGACTGGCGACGCGACTCGGACGACATCGCCTCGCCGTACAGCAGGAACGTGCGGCCGCGAAACAACTCGGGCAGCTCGGGCACGCGCAGACCGGTCGTGTCGGGCCGCCGCTCGCCGGCCGCCTCGGCCTCGTCCTCATCCTCGTCGGTGTCGGCGTCGTACGCCGCGTCCGAGTCGTCGTCCACGGCCGCGGCCGCCCGCTTCGGCGGCGTGGCGGCAGGCGGCGAGCGGCGGCGCTGCTTCTTCGCGACGGCGTCCCCACCGCCCGGGCCGACGGCTTGTGTGGAGGACGAGCGTTTGGCCGGGGAGGCCGCCGGAAGCGAGGGGCTGCGCCTGCTCGGGGCAGCGGATGCCGGGGCGACCGCCGGGGATGGGGGGCTCCGCCTGCTCGGAGCGGCAGCCGGAGACGGGGCAGCCGCTGCCGGAAGGGAGGAGCTCGGTACCGCGGCGGAGGTCGGGTGCTGACGGCCGTGGTTAGGCGCTGGACTCTTCCCGGGGGCCGCCGCTGCAGTCTGCACAGACTCCTCCTCAGCCCTGGAAATGGACCGAGGTAGAGCCGTCAGACATGCGACACCACCAGGCCCCACTACACGTCAAATTACACCTCATGGTAACAGCACAAAAGTCGGTTAAGCCTTGTCGGACCGAGGTGGGGGTCAAAAGCCCCACAGCTCTGCTAGTGATGACAGCCAATTTAGCACATACAGACACAAAACTGTCTGTACCTTCCTATTCACCTCTAACATCTCGTACAAATTTCAGGCGAAGATCACTGACCTGTTACAGGTCAAAGAGGGTAATTCATGCCACTTTAACCTGCAAAGTATTGCTATTCATACTAGTTGTGACGTATCAATATTGAACTCAAAATGCTGTTCTTTCACTAAGACCAACAACTGCTATATCGCCACCTCAACAAGGCTACTGACCTGATATCAGGTCAATTTCCACATTCACATACGAATTGAACATATAAAATAGCACGTGGGGGTATTTTAAATGTAAAATGATAACTGAGCATGTCAAAACATTTTTGTTCAAAATATCTGATAGCTTAATGAAATATGGTCATGTCAAACATTATGCATACTCTACACAGAATGCTGAGCAGAATGCTACATATCTTATACAGAATGCTGCTTTCTCTCAAGTCATCTTAATTGTTTCAGCATCACTAAGCCTTCCAACATCACACTGGGTAGCGAACCCGTGACATGACCTTATTTGACCTAAGTGAACATTCTGTGGATATTTTTAACGATATATCGAGAAATGCAAATGCACATACGCCAGAATCTAAGTGTACATTTGATGAATTTGTATATTGTTATAGCAGGATCTAAATGCATTCTTTTATCTTGATCCTTGTAGCCTGACCCTGACCACTCTTGCAACGACCAACATAAAACAAATCAATTTATGCGAGTTGTTGGTAAACAATGTGAAAGAAAAGAAGCTCTGAATTTTAAAACACCTTCCAGGATTTAAGCCCGGCCTGCATATTGACCTCTGGTGGCGTCAATATAGGCCAAAATGCCAGTTAAGGTACGGTAGAGGCACTATGATCAGAGCTTTCAAACGGTGGTCCGCGTTTATTCTATCATCGGTGGGCCGAAATATCCTCGGTGGCTTGCACGACACCCCACCACCCGCGGCCCGGGCGGATTTTCCGAGGGCTGCCAGATGTGGTAGCCCATCCTCCTGGTCCGTACTGGCGTCACACCGTACCGCCGCCGTCGGCATGATAGCCACAGCGGGCGATATTATGGACGTTTTCTTCAGTGCTTCAAAGACAGAGCAGAGTGAAACTGACGTCAATGGTATAAATCTACTACAAGCCACACAAACAGCAGCAGGCTGAGCTGGGCGTCGGGTCATGAGGTGTCCACCGGTGGTAACGGTCGCCACTCCACAGTGACCCGGCCCACTTACATCCTGATCTCGTCGTCCGTGTCGATCTCGTCCGTGCTGCCGCCGTACTCGTCACCAGCCGGTGGAGGTGGAGGCGCACCTGCGGCACACAGCAGCTGATGAGGCGTGCGGGCCGGCGCCGACCACTCACAGACATCTGGTCAGGGCAGCGTGGTGCCGAACGGGAACCGACCGGCACCCGGCACTCGCACCCATCGCCACCAGTCGCCCGCACCCATCGCCAACAGTCACTCGCACCCATCGCCACCAGCCGGCACCCGCCTCATGTCGCAGCGCCAGACCGCAGAGCCGGATATCGGACAGACTCGGACAGCACCCGCAGACCAGTCTGGCACCGTGTGTCAGAACGGTTCTGGCGCTTGGACGGGTTGGTTATGACGCATTGACTGCTGATTTCATGCAGCGCCCAGGACAGACTCGGGCAGCACCCGGAGACTAGTCTGGTGCCGTCTGTGGGAACGGTTCCGGCGCGGGATATGGAACAGATTCTGACAGCACCCGCAGACCAGTCTAACACCGTGTATGGGAACAATCTCGACGCGTGACACGGGACAGACTCGGGGAGTACACCCGGAGACCAGTCTGGCACCGTGTGTGGGAATAGTTCTGACGCGTGACACGGGACAGACTCGGGGAGTACACCCGGAGACCAGTCTGGCACCGTGTGGAAACGGTTCCGGCGCGGGATATGGAACAGACTCGGGCAGCACCCGGAGACTAGTCTGGCGCCGTGTGTGGGAAAGGTTCTAGTGCGGGATATGGAACAGATTCGGACAGCACCCGCAGACCAGTCTGACACCGTGTGTGGGAACAGTTCTGACGCCGAGCTCTAGAATACATTTATGATCCGTTGTGGGGCTGGCTTTAGGACTGGCTTCACGACGAGCTCCTGACCAGAAATAGGGCCATATCTAGCGCCGGCGTGCTGGGGTCGTCTCTGTGGATAATTTCGTGACAGCCGACGCCAACTGAGCGTGATCCAGATCAGACCACAAACCGCCACAGCTACACAACCTTCAGCCTACTATCGAGAGCTTGTAGAGAGCATCTGTCGCATGTCAGGTGCTGTTAGACACACCCGCTGGTTGTCTGGTCCTGTCAGATGTACCTGATAGCAAGGGATGTCGGACGGACCTGCCGGCTGTCAGGGCTGTCGGACAGACCTGTCGGCTGTCAGGGGCTGTCGGACAGACCTGCCGGCTGTCAGGGATGTCGGACAGACCTGCCGGCTGTCAGGGGCTGTCGGACAGACCTGCCGGCTGTCAGGGGCTGTCGGACGGACCTGCCGGCTGTCGGGCTGTCGGACGGACCTGCCGGTGGGTCGGATAGACCTGCCGGCTGTCAGGGTTGTCGGACGGACCTGTCGGCTGTTAGTGTTGTCGGACGGACCTGTCGGCTGTCAGGGGATGTCGGACAGACCTGCCGGCTGTCAGGGGCTGTCGGACAGACCTGCCGGCTGTCAGGGGCTGTCGGACAGACCTGCCGGCTGTCAGGGGCTGTCGGACAGACCTGCCGGCTGTCAGGGGATGTCGGACAGACCTGCCGGCTGTCAGGGGCTGTCGGACGGACCTGCCGACTGGCAGAGATTGTCGGACGGACCTGTCGGCTGTCAGGATTGTCGGACGGACCTGTCGGCTGTCAGAGGTTGTCGGACGGACCTGCCGACTGGCAGAGATTGTCGGACGGACCTGTCGGCTGTCAGTTCGGACGGCTGTCTCGGACGGACCTGTCGGCTGTCAGGGTTGTCGGACGGACCTGTCGGCTGTCAGTATCTCGGACGGACCTGTCGGCTGTCAGGGTTTTCGGACGGACCTGCCGACTGTCAGAAATTGTCGGACGGACCTGTCGGCTGTCAGTATGTCGGACGGACCTGTCGGCTGTCAGGGTTGTCGGACGGACCTGTCGGCTGTCAGGGGTTGTCGGACGGACCTGTCGGCTGTCAGTCCTGTCGGACGGACCTGCCGACTGTCAAGGGGTTGTCGGACGGACCTGTCGGCTGTCAAGTTCTCGGACGGACCTGTCGGCTGTCAGGGTTGTCGGACGGACCTGTCGGCTGTCAAGGGTTGTCGGACGGACCTGCCGGCTGTCAGAGATTGTCGGACGAACATGTCGGCTGTCAGGGTTGTCAGACAGACCTGCCGGCTGGCAGAGATTGTCGGACGGACCTGTCGGCTGTCAGGGTTTTCGGACGGACCTGCCGACTGTCAGAGATTGTCGGACGGACCTGTCGGCTGTCAGTCTTCGGACGGACCTGTCGGCTGTCAGTTCTCGGACGGACCTGTTGGCTGTCATATTCGACGGACCTGTGGCTGTGTATCTCGGACGGACCTGTCGGCTGTCAAGGGTTGTCGGACGAACATGTCGGCTGTCAGGGTTGTCAGACAGACCTGCCGGCTGGCAGAGATTGTCGGACGGACCTGCCGACTGGCAGAGATTGTCGGACGGACCTGCCGACTGGCAGAGATTGTCGGACGGACCTGTCGGCTGTCAGGGTTGTCGGACGGACCTGCCGACTGTCAGAGATTGTCGGACGGACCTGTCGGCTGTCAAGGGTTGTCGGACGGACCTGTCGGCTGTCAGTCTTCGGACGGACCTGTCGGCTGTCATCACGGACCTGTCGGCTGTCAGTATTCACGGACCTGGGCTGTATTCGGACGGACCTGTCGGCTGTCAAGGGTTGTCGGACGGACCTGTCGGCTGTCAAGGGTTGTCGGACGGACCTGTCGGCTGTCAGTCTCTCGGACGGACCTGTAGGCTGGCGCGGCCGCAGCTCCTCGGCCCACAACTCATCGTCGCTGTCGGGGGAGCGGCCGTCGGCCGCTTCCAGCGCGTAGCGGCGCCACGAGAGGCGCCGTTTCTGGCGCGTGCAGGCCAAAATCCACTGGCCGGTGACGATCTTGGCGCGGCCGCGCACCTCCGCGAACTTGGGCGTGTTGCGGAACGCGCAGCTGCGGGGAGAGGCCGGCTTAGGCAGGCCGGTCGGGTCACATCCGCTCGAACAGGCCGGCTGTGGCTTCACGAGACACTCAACAGCTGAGGTCATAGGGCGTCGTCTGCCTCTCACCCTGGCAGGAAGGGCGGACACCGCGGGGAATCCAACCCTGTATATCGGGAATGACTGACGCTCAGCTTAACCGGTTAGCTACCGACATCCTCCCCGCAAGAACAGAGGTTACTTAATGAATAACGTGTTGATCTGCAATTTGTCACCCGCGTTTGGTTTACAACGCGCGGTGATGGACGTAGTTGACTGCAACCGAGAAAACCACGGCACGCGTTCATGGTAGAATAATAAACCACGTGACAGAAAAATGCGCAATAAATATAAATATTCATTTAATCCGAATTGCATGATTCATTCATATTTTTTCCAGCTGCAATGTTCCCAATCATAACCATAACTGATAAACGATGGAAAAATGCAAGTGCCCAACGTGATATTAAATGCATATCCTGAATTTTCTTTCCACCTTTCTCTATCAAAAAGCAACTTTTATTCATCGCACAGATAATATACAAGTATTCCTGGGACACGCTAGACTTCTCTCCGGGTTCTGCAGAAAAGCACCAGCTGCCACAGTGCATGTGAGAGGTGCACCTATCGACTCACATGAGGTGCGTGCAGCCGGTGCCCCAGGCCGGCCGGTATTTGGCTCCCAGGCGGATGGCGCACTCGCGCAGATCAGACCGCTCTGGGTTCTGGTAGCCGCTCAGGGCGAACACCACGCCAGCCAGGAGCTTGTCGAACGGCCGGTAGATGGCGGTGGCAGGCGGACGGGCAGGCTGTTCCGCGGTGTCAGCGTTGGATGCCGCCGGCGGCCGGGCAGTCGAGGCCGCAGCAGGACCGTTGTCGGCTGCACCGACAGCCGCCAGTATTACTGGCGTACTTTTGTGTGGAAACGTGGGGACATGAACTCCTTCCCGGAGACTGAATTCGCATGTGGGGATTCCTTCACCCTGGATCCTCAGTGGACTGGTGTCAATCCTGGTGGGGGAATACCACCAGTTCACGGAACTACGTACCCGGAGTAGCAAGCGGATAGAAGCTGCACATGACTTAATTTGGGGAATTGTCAGGGGCGAAAGTAAGACACATTTAGAGGCGCCCGGGATGTCTGCAGACGCGAGTATGATACACAATAAGCAACTTCGCACCATTCGAATGTGCAAGGCGCCAGCGCAATTTAAATAGCTGGCATCTGGCATCAGGAAGCCATAGTCTGTCTTACAGAGTACAGACTTACAGAATGGCCAGATCGAGGGGCTGAGTACCGGCAGTGCTAGATGGAGAGAACAAGTATAGGTAGGACAAGACGGAGATGACCAACTAACGTTGCAGAGCTTACATGGCTTTGTCTTCGGCCTGGCTTCCTTGTTATATGGTCTCGCCGGCCCCGCTTCTGGTCTCGCTGGCTTGGTGTGCGATGTGGCCGGCTTCGCCTGCGACGTTGCAGGCTTGGTCCCTAATGTCGCCGGCTTGGTCTCTGGTTTGCCCCGCTTTGCCTGCGGTGTGGCCGGTTTTCCCTGAGATGTGGCGGCTGTGGCCCTAGCCGGCCAGTTCTTGTTGGTGTCCGGTTTCAGCTGGTAATGGCCGGTCGGAGAGGGTGGCTGTGCGGTAGAGGTGTGCACGGTGCCGGCCGGGTGCCGCGGCGGTACCACCCGATCAGCCCGATCCTCTGCCGTCAGACTGCCACCGGCTGTGGACACAGACGTTACCTAGCGGCGGTACCACCAGGTCCGCCAGGTCCTCTCCTGTCCGACTGTGGACACACGTTACCTAGCGACGGTACCACCAGGTCCGCCAGGTCCTCTCCTGTCCGACTGCCACCGGCTGTGGACACAGACGTTACCTAGCGACGGTACCACCAGGTCCGCCAGGTCCTCTCCTTCCTGTGGACACAGGCTTTCCCTAGGGGTTCCCCCCCCCCCCTTTTTGTCCGACTGTGGACACAACGTTACCTAGCGCGTACGGTACCACCAGGTCCGCCAGGTCCTCTCCTGTCCGACTGGTCCGACTTGGACACAGACGTTACCTAGCGACGGTACCACCAGGTCCGCCAGGTCCTCTCCTGTCCGACGTGGACAACACCCCGATTCTGTCCACTGTGGACACACGTTACCTAGCGGCGGTACCACCAGGTCCGCCAGGTCCTCTCCTGTCCGACTGTGGACACAGACGTTACCTAGCGACGGTACCACCAGGTCCGCCAGGTCCTCTCCTGTCCGACTGTGGACACAGACGTTACCTAGCGGCGGTACCACCAGGTCCGCCAGGTCCTCTCCTGTCCGACTGTGGACACACGTTACCTAGCGACGGTACCACCAGGTCCGCCAGGTCCTCTCCTGTCCGACTGCCGTCCGACTGTGGACACAGACGTTACCTAGCGGCGGTACCACCAGGTCCGCCAGGTCCTCTCCGTCCGACTGTGGACACAGACGTTACCTAGCGACGGTACCACCAGGTCCGCCAGGTCCTCTCCTGTCCGACTGTGGACACACGTTACCTAGCGGCGGTACCACCAGGTCCGCCAGGTCCTCTCCTGTCCGACTGTGGACACAGACGTTACCTAGCGACGCACCATCCGATACCATCCGGTCCGCCCGGTCCGCCTCCCCCCACCGTCCGACTGTGGACACAGACGTTACCTAGCGGCGGTACCACTCAGGTCCGCCCAGGTCCCTCCCTGTCCGACTGTGGACGACCCAGACGTTACCTAGCGGCGGTACCACCAGGTCCGCCAGTCCTCTCCTGTCCGATAGTGGACTAGCGACGGTACCACCAGGTCCGCCAGGCCTGTCCGACTGTGGACACACGTTACCTAGGGTACCACCAGGTCCGCCAGGTCCCCTGTCCGACTGTGGACACAGACGTTACTAGAGACCAGGTCCGCCAGGTCCTCTCCTGTCCGACTGTGGACACAGACGTTACCTAGGGCGGTACCACCAGGTCCGCCGTCCTCTCCTTCTGACTTGGACACACGTTACCTAGGGCGGTACCCCGCCTCCGTCCGACTGTGGACACGACGTTACCTAGCGACTGTACCACCAGCCTTTTCCGACTTGGACACAGACGTTACCTAGCGGCGGTACCATCCGGTCCGCCCGGTCCCCCCCCCCCGTCCGACTGTGGACGCAGACGTTACCTAGCGGAGGTACCTCTCGGCCCGCCCGGTCCCCCCTCCCCCCGTCCGACTGTGGACGCAGACGTTACCTAGCGGAGGTACCTCTCGGCCCGTCCGGTCCTCTCCCGTCCGGCTGACGCCGGCTGTGGACACAGACGTTACCTGACGCCAAACATCACATACACGTCAACACATGGGGCACATACCCTGCACGATCTTCTCGTGATAACAACAGGTGGAGATGAGAACGAACATTTCAGAATGTTGGGAAATGTGGTGGCACGCTACATTCTTGTCGTATGTTAATGTCCAGAGACAATTACTGAACCGTAAAACAACAGCTTTAATATTCACAAAATTAGCGTATACTAATTCACTTCATGAACACAATTAGAGCTCATATTCCACGGCCCATCAACAAGGAAAAAAGAGTTATGAATAATACCTTAATTACTCTTATTGACATACAAGTTGGGTAATAATATGAAATATGATTATCCCTTGTATGCACAAGCCAAACAAATTGTAAAGTATTGGGGGTACAACTGCAAACGTGTCTATATCAGTTGCAACGTCCAATACGAACCATTTGTAATATCTGCACCAAATAATGCATATGCAAGAGTGCCATCCCTTATCTGCATGGCGATACTAAGCTGACCTTCCTTTGGGTCAAAAGGGTCACCAAGTTTGGTCAGTCTATTTATTTCCAGTTGAATTTTTTTCCCATGATATACCTGACACTTGAATTAGTAAAAAGAATGTCCTCACATCTACACCGTCAGTGCATCTGGTCAGCTTCCGCAGAACTGGTCCAGGGACACCTTATCTGACCACGGCGGGCGAGCTTCGCCTTACCCTGGGAAGCAGTGATAACACGACCATGGGATTGCGAGATTACATGACCTCTGGAGGAGGTGCTAACCTGACCCTGGGATGCGGTGCTAACATGACCCTGGGCCTGGCATGCGGTGCTAACGTGACTTCTGGATGAGGTGCCAACCCGACCATGGGAGGCGGTATTAACCTGAACGCTGGAAGCGGTATTAACCTGACCCCGGGAAGCGATGCTGACCTGCGGCTAGCTTGGCTCGCCGGTTGAAGAGGCCGCCCGCCTTGATGTCGTCGGTCGTCTCCGGCCGCACGGTGAAGGTGCCCAGCCGGAGTGGAGTCACGCGCTCTCCCTCTCCGCCAGCCGCCACTCCGTCAGCCGGCACTCCGCCAGCCGCCACTCCGCCAGCAGCCACTCCGCCAACGGTCGTACCGCGCAGCCGCACGAACGCCAGCCCGTAGGCGGACGTGCGACAGAACGGCTGGGTGCAGACGATGCGCGCGCACTCCCAGTGCGTGTCGGCCGCCGCCGACAGCCGGTCGCGCTCGAACAGACGCACCCGGCTCGCGTTGGTGCCGGTGCGAGACTCCGCCGGACTCATGAACGACGACGTGGGCAGCAGAACCTGGCCGGCACGGGTCGTGTCACGACGTGGGCAGCAGAACCTAGCCGACACGGGTCATGTCACGACGTGGGCACCAGAACCTGCCCGGCACGGGTCGTGTCACGACGTGGGCAGCAGAACCTGGCCGGCACGGGTCGTGTCACGACGTGGGCAGCAGAACCTGGCCGGCACGGGTCGTGTCACGATGTGGGCAGCAGAACCTGGCCGGCACGGGTCGTGTCACGACGTGGGCAGCAGAACCTGGCCGGCACGGGTCGTGTCACGACGTGGGCAGCAGAACCTGGCCGGCACGGGTCGTGTCACGACGTGGGCAGCAGAACCTGGCCGGCACGGGTCGTGTCACGACGTGGGCAGCAGAACCTGGCCGGTACGGGCCACGTCAGTCGTGCTCCAGCTGCCCGGCGAGTGGTCCTAGGTCCGGCGCGATACACGACCACCCCACCGGCGCTAGCACTCGGTCAGTGGTGCTTAATTTGGCACGATACCCGTACACGTCAGTGGTGATCAAATCGCCCGAATGGTGGCATTCAATCTGACACCGAACGGATCTCATCAGTGGTATTTGAACTGTTCCGTGCATGGCACTCAATCTAACACAGAGCCCGGAGGCGTCAGTGTTTAAACTATCCTGTACGTTGTACTTCACATAACCAGTTAATGTCCTAGCAGTGGTGTTCAAACTACCGGGTGCGGAGTAGACATCTGAAATGTGGTCGACACTGCGTGCGCTGCAGCAACACAGACACCCGCAATACTGCTGCGTTACATTTCAGCAAGAAAGGCTCAGACACAGCCATATACAACAGTGGTAATGTCTCTTGGCAACGTACAGCACGTGGTAACGTCCTATCAGAAATTCGAGTTCGAGCTTCGATATCAGAAAAGGAAACCATTAATATATAGGCAACACAATAAGCATTGAAAATTGTTCGGACAAAATAGTGAGCTGTGGGATTTCAGCACAAGCTATGGCCTTCTTGTAAAAATATAGCACACATGAAAAATAAATTGTGGCGGCAAAGAATTGAATTAGCAATGCTCTCATTCTTCGACGTTCATTTTAATACATATTTGAGTATGGGGGAAAGAAAAAGATGCGAATGGGAATTGATGGTGGGAAGTGAGAGGGAAAGATCATTCTTATCTGGGTGACAGGGTCACCAAGATCAGGAGCTTTGGGACCACTGGACCCACGGACAATGCATTGTCATAGGCTCACAGACAATAGCGCGCCACACGCCCACGGACAATCCAGCACCAATGTCCGCAGACAATACAGCAACATATGTCCACAGACCAAACAGTGTCATGGCTGCAGGATATTTAGGTCACTTGGCTGCCGCCGGGTCAGAGGCGGTGCGTCACACACCGTGGGAAGGGAGGAGAGGACGGTGGTGATCTCGACTACGAGTGTCCCCCAGCAATGCTGGCCGGTCCGTCCAGCTGATGACACCAACACTGGCGAGAGCACACAGACATCAGAAATCCATCGGCGTCGCCGTAACCATTCGTCAGTCAAGCGCATCAGCACAGATGTTTTTCCACCTGCGCGAGGATTGCGTCACACGCTTCCGTCAATGCCTTCAGATCGCGCGGCTCAAACGGATCAGTACCTGGAAATCCTTGACGTCGGCGCCCAGCTTGCCCACCAACACCTCCACGAGAGCAGAGCCCTCGTTTCCGATGTGCACGGCGTCTATTCGAGCGCTGCTCTCAAACTTCACCATCACAAATACTTCCTTCTCTCCGGCACTCTTGCTCTTCCACTTCTTGAAGCGTTCCGAGTCCAGCAAGTTGCTGGCTGGGAAGTTCTACAAGTGGATAATAACCTCTCATTAGTTCTGGTGGTACACTTAACACACAGGACACAACACGAAGTCCGGCAGAATATTGCAGCAGTTGTTGCAGTTAGTAGTTTACAATTAGGTCTTTATGGTACGTCGACTGCAACTGAATTTGATTCCGTGGCCAAGGAAGTCGTGTACAGCGTGGATTTCTCTAGTAGCTAAGTAGGCACCCTCACTTAGCCAAGAATAATGGCTATATATCTGTTATCTTCAGAGGCTAAATCCTATGTGAACAAAGCGTGAGCAATCGTTCAACATGTACTGTAAAATTGTGCACGCCGTGCGAGATATAATTATAAATATATAACTATAGTTCACAAATTTCGATGCCGAAAGACAGAAATTGAAACAGATGGGACGGGATTGGACGGATGGACGAATGGACGGATTGATGGACGGATGGACGGATGGACGGATGGACGGATGGTCGGATGTACGGACGGACGGATGGTCGGATGTACGGATGTACGGATGGACGGATGTACGGACGGACGGATGTACGGATGGATGGTACAGATAGAAACAAATGGCGAACGCTATTCGACAGTACTTGAAATGCGCTACCGACAATGGGCGGTTTAATTTAAGGTCAGGTCAACCGAAACTCAGGTCAAGGTCATGAAGTCATGACCTCAGGTCAAGACCTAGGGAGGTCATGTAAGGTATCAATCGACACGTCTTGGCGATACAAGCACAATGACGGTAATTTCAGCCTTCTAGCTCAATGCAGTGCGATGTAATGTGCATAAATGTGTAGTGATCTCAGGTGACCTCAGAGACCTTGGTGAGGTCACTGAGCAAAAATGTCAGCGGTAACATTGAGCATAGCTTCCATCTACATGCCACAACCGTTGTGAGATCATTCCGAGCGCAAATATGTAACTAGGAAACATTTGTATATTTTACCATAGCCCTATAATGGGGAAGCCATGGCAGCGACCTGACCTAAGGTCAATGCTACGAAAAAACCGCTATACATATTATGGTCCCTGATGAGATCATGACATGCTATAAGTTTGAAATCAATCGCCCAATTATTGTGGAAGTTATGCCACCTATAGCTCCGGGTGTAGTTGGGTCACTTCGCCTGACCTGGTGACCTGACCTGAGATGACCCAGGATTAAAAATGTAAGATGATATGCGGAAAAGACCAATGAACAGCTATGCGAGATCCTTGTTAACCCTATTAGTTTGGCGGCAAATGCGGAAAAATCGGAGGGGAGCAGATATCTGCCCCCCGGACGTGCGCGGGTTAAAGCTTTCCACATAAAAATGATATTCTTCTCACCAAACTACCTGAATATAATGTAGTCTCGCTCTGTAACTGCTCATGGACTGAAGATGAAAATGTTACCAAATGATCTGCTCTTCAAGTATACACACCAGTTATGATTATTGTGATGCTGTGCACCATGGTCTATGTTCTTGCTATGTGGAAAAATATATCAGGGGTAAATGGGCCCACCACTAAAATGCCTGTTAATATCATGGGTCAACAGGATTTAAACACCAAGTGGACAAAATCTGCCAACCCGAGAATGCCAACATGCGTGTCATTTTTGTGTTCTGTGTCAAATTGGAGACCGACAATCTTCCAACATGACCTATGGGTAGGTATGCGGAGCCAATAAAGTTTTGGACGGCTCCGGCTCCGACTCCGGGTCCGGGGAAGTATCCCGGCTCCGACTCCGACTCCGGCTCCGGCGGCTCCGGCTCCGGGAAAAATGTACCGGCTCCGGCGGCTCCGGCTCCGTACATCCCAAACGTGATCGATCCATTAAGTAAGAGCTAGAGGGATGTAAATAAAAGTTAGCCGCGACCACTCTGGGGTGCAAACTTCAGACAATTATAAGCAACTTTCCCATATAAACCCTGTATCTATCTTTATACTAGGTATAATGTGTTCATTTAGCAGTTTGCTAATTTTGTTTAATATACACCTCTTTCGGAGTCGGAGCCGCCATGCTTTTAACGGCTCCGGCTCCGACTCCGGCTCCGATAAAAATGTCCCGGCGGCTGCGGCTCCGGCTCCGGGCAAAATGTTCCGGTTCCGGCTCCGGCTCCGGCTCCGGCTCCGCATCCCTGATTATGGGTGATAAAAACTTCACTGAAAACTTTTACGCCAGAAAGTTCCTACGAAACAGCACCTGACCAACAGGCAGATGCCATCGGATGGTGTGGGTTGTCACCGAGTAACAGTGGCAACTGCATCTACAGCTTTGTTTGGCCGAAAGGTGACCAGTTGGCTATTGGTCGCCAAGGCCGACTGCCTCAACTTGATAAGGCATGACCGAACAGCACACACCACACATTGAATACTCACTGGGTCTTCACTGCTGAAGCTCATCACTTGGGTTAGCTTGATGTCTGGCATGCTAAAGCAGTGGCAGGTCAGATGGACTGTTACACACACACCAGTTTCCAATACTGGCTTGCCCAGCAAAGTCAAGCCTCTGGGTGTGCACAACTGTGCCTGCAGCGACAGTCAGGATTCAGAACTGAGAACAGTCAAATGAATATATTAGCATTTTGACAATGTGCATTGAGAATGGAGGTGTTCAGTGGCAACTCAGCAAGTGGTGCAAATGACCTTCTTCACTAAAAATGCATCTCAATATAATCACCAAACTGCAGGTTTTTTTTAGCCCTCTCACTAACACCTGCAGTGTTCTTGGTTCCTGTGCCCCTGTCAAAAGTAAGTTGTCTACTTTAGTTGGTTAATGTCCAAATGGAAAATGACTATGAGCCGAAGATATCAGAAGATATATGCCTTGCTGGTAGATGTTTTCTTTGGTTTATCAGATGAAAGGCAACATTTGTTTACATTGTAAATATATGCATATGACTGTAATATACCTGGGACTTATATGCATTCTGATCAAAACCACACATTCACAAACAATACAGGTTGCTTACAAATGGCATTGACTCATGGGCAATTCCAAGACAAATCATCAATGAAGATCCAAAATTCTTCATCATACCCCTTACCATTTTGAAAAAAACTGGTGCACTGAGTCATCTACCACCCAGATTGCAATGTTGAGATTTTCCTATTTCAAAGTCAATGGTTTGGTTGTTGAAGTTTATGGGCATATCAATCCCATCAGTCATGCAGCACTCTCTATGCCAATGTGTCACAATATACATGCTTGGAACTTTTTGATGTCACAGAGAAAGTGTACACAGAACATCATTTTTATATTTTTCAGTAGTAGCAATAACCTTACCAAGCCACTATATCATCTGAAAGCAGACAATCTGCCCAATGCAACAAAAATAAGTATAATCTTGTCAAGTCAGCATTTTAACCCTTGACCACATGACACTGCATTGACTCTGTGACCTTTAAAAAGTCCTATTTTGCTATTCTGTATTCTTTCAGTTGATGGAGACAAATTTGTCATCTGAACTCAATAAAACAGAATTGTATGCATTGTAAACATGACCCATATGGATCCCATTCTGAAGCTCTTTCCTGATGGATCATGATCATACCAGGCTTAAGTGCATTAAAGTTCATGGTGATCACACAGGAGTCAGCAACCTACCCTTAAGTTGGAGCTTGATATGTACATTATATAAAATATTCCACCTGGGAGTGTTTAGGACCACTTTGTTTGGGGAAACAACAAGGCCTCAATGTGTCAGGTAGGGTTACAGAGGCTACACATGGAAAATTGGTTTGCTTTTTAATGTGATCAGTTTGCAATGCATTGAAGAATTTCATCATGGTCTGCTCTTCTTGTGTCTTCTGAGCCTGTTAATGCATAGGCCACAAGTTATCAGCCCTCTGGATATCTCTGACAGTGAGGCAGTTGTGGCCATAGCCTTGTAGCTCAATGTTTTCGTCAAGCTAACTCTCAATACACTATTCACCTGTTAGTGCTATGCACCAGGGATTCATACAAAAGCTTTTGGGTTGTCTAACTCCTTAGCATGAAACATGACTGCAGTGGCAACATTCCAGTTTCTGTTGATCCCTTAAATGGGACAGACACATTCTGAACCGGAGGAAGTCTCTCCTATCTCATGATCACACTGGGAAATATAAAAGAAACATTTAACTATTTGTAGCAGTAAGATTGGAGTATCAGATGTGAGTGGATTTTGTTTTGGCAACCTCACACAAAAAATATGTGATGAAATTGGTGAGTTGGCCAAGCAAGCAACACACTGTCAGTCTCCAATGGCCATTAGATATGGAAATTGTAACACCTCGGCATGCCTTGAAAACTGGGAGGCTACATCATCACAAATCTGTCCCAGCATCCAAAATGTGTAGTCACCAATAAACCGGCAGCTTGATTAAGTTAAGAGATTGATTGGCCATTTGGGTTCAAGGGCAAACTGACTGAGGTCATTAAGTGTTAGTCAGATTAAGTGAATAGCTTCTTGTGGAGAACGTCAGGAGACTTCAAAGCTTTGTGCCATAAGATGGAAAGAGGATATGATAATGGACATGAATATATACCTGTGGATGTAAATCACTGTGAATTCCCCACATGAAATTTGCACGCATGACCCTGCCTCAAATAGTACTGTAATTGAGCATTGGAGGATCATGAACATGATGTAAAACAAGCAAATTGTTTACCCTTCGCTTGCTTGGTTAGTTTGCCTCATCTAGGTTACACTTGGTCAGGTTAGGTAAGGCGTGAGGTATTCATTTTGAATAATTGCCCTTTTTCATCAATTTTTCACACAAAACAAGACTGGGCCTGTGGGCGCGCGGTTTGTTTACAACCGGTGGGAACGCGAGGTAAAAGCGCGCGAGAGAAGCAACATATCCTCGAAAGAGTTTAGTAAGAATTGTTATTAAGAGGAAAAAGGAGTTCAGTAAGTATTTTTACTAAACTGCGGAAGCTTTAGTAGACATTCTTTTTAGTTTAGTAGGCGTTATGTAAAAAGAAATGTACGACTTTCAATGTACCAGGAGGTGCTAAGTTTACATGAAAAGTAACGTTAGGGATTATGCTATATTACTCAATACATAGCATAATCCCGAAAGTGACTTTTCCTGTAAACTCAGCGCCTCCTGGTACATTATAGGTCGTACATATCTTCTCCCGCATTGTCTATAACCCAGGAGCACTTAAGAGCCTTTCTTCGTTGTATTAAAAAGAGTTTTGTATGGACAAATATACGGCATGACCGGAAATGACTAGCGATGGAGGTAAATTGTTAACGTTAGTACTTGGATGACAGCGACTTTTCGTGCGTAAGCAACGGTGGCGGGCCGCAGGTGCTCGCTGTCCTGTTTCTCTTAACCCGCGCCGTCTTCCCGGTCAAATCCTCACACCCCGTCTCGAGGGGGGCGGGGGCGATTGAAGACCGCCCTCTAAAATCCAAACTAAGCATCGCACGAAAAAGAAAGAGGCATCATCGGAAATCGCTCGACGAGTGGGGCCCGGGTCCACCCACCCAAAACAATTTACCTCCAAAAGTGATGTCATCAGGGGGCTAGATTTTAACTGCTTTGCACCACTTACATTATGTTTATGACTGGGGAGTTCATTTTGGGGGATATATGAAAAAACAAAATGTATTTAGAATGAGAAAGGGACAGCGAAATCGAACAAGGCTATGATTTTTTGGACCCCCAAAAGTAAAAATAGTTTTTTTTTAAAGTTCACAATTTTGAGTTTTAAGGTTTTCTTTAATTTTCCTTTTCCAATGGGTACAGCAGACCGAGAAACGTTGTCGGAAGTCAACTTGCTGTAATAAAAAATGCTTACTTTAGCCAGAATCCTCTATTTGAATTGCAATTTGGCAAATACGCAAAATTTATATGTAGCCAAAAACGAAAAGATAATGAAAAAATTCCACTTGTACGTTTTCTTGCATCCGTAAAGATAAGCAAACGATGGAAGTTTCATTAAAATATCTGTATCCGTTAAAGCGTGAAAACTGGTCGAACTTTTTTGAAGGTGACCTTACTTGACCTTCACCAACTCGTTGACCCTAGATGACCTGACCTAAACACAGCACAGCAACCAGCAAGATAATTCTGCTGCAAAGCAGGCCGTTAGGGGTGGGGGATAGCTGAGAAAGACCACATCAAACCCCAGTCATACCCCACTGTTCCTGAACGCTTTTAGTTAAGGAAAATGTCTCACCTATCTTAACCATCTATGCAGGTAGGAAACTTGTACCAATCACACAGTGTCACACAATTCGTTAACTTCATGAATGAATGGGAACTTTTTGTGTGAAGCATGTTTCGATGTAGCCCGAAAGTCAACTTGCAAACAATTTCCTCTGACGGTGCAGTTCACTCCGCAGAAACGTTTTGGCTAGTCTTGCGAAGGCTGCTTTTTTTTTTTTTTATACCCTACGCTTCATATGAAACGAAAGCGCATAATATGGTGACATTTGGATTAAGGCTGGCCTCACTCATACGTATTTCAGATTAATGATAGAGCTGTTCCAAATTGAATATGGAAGTCTTAACTTAAATTTTCACGGTAATTACGAATCACCAATGAACGTTTCATGCCAACTTTTTAATTTTGTTATTTTACAGTGGATAAGAGCATCGCTATGTGCGAAAATAACATCAGAAAGATCTTTCAGCTCTACTCAGGTGAGGCACTGCCTTAAGTGCCTTAGTAGGCGGACCGCCCCTGGAGAGAACTCTAAAACTGTAATGCATGCAGGGCTAACCTTTGGCGTTTGTAATAACTCGCAAGCATTCGTAAGGGCCCGCAGGTGTCTGTAAGCGCTTGTAGACGTTCTTAAGGGAACGCAAATATCAGCAAAGGTTCGTGGAGGTTTATAGCGGTCCACAGATGTTCGTGAGAGTCCATGAGGAGTCCGTGAGAGTGCACATGTTATGCTATCATAGACGTTCGTGAAGGCCAGCAGAAATTAATACGGACCCGTGGACGTTCGTAAGGGTCCGTATGCATTCGTAAGGTGACCTGACATACATACAGTAAAACTTCCTGATGACTTCCTCACTTCCGTATCATACATTCCAATTTATTCCCACAATCATTCTTAGTGCCTTCTTCCTGGCTTCTTTGGTCTGTTCTGATCCCCAATTTTGTGTTCAGAATAGCACCTAAGTGACTAAGCCCTTCTACTGAGTCACCGATAGTACTTGGTCACCTATCAAGTATGGAGCCTTCATATGCTGCCTACCTACATGCATGATTTTGCACTTATCAAAGTTATATTTCATTTGCCATTTTTTGGACCACTTCACAAGTTCGTCTAAGTCTTTTTGTAGATATACTCATTGCGATCTGTTATTGCCCTAAAGACCTTCGAATCATCCGCAATTTTCAAATCCTTACTGCTTAGGGGACTTTCAATGATATTTACAAATACAATGAACATAAGTTACCCCAGTATTGACCCATGGGGACTCCACTAAGAACATTTTGTCATGACGACTTTGTACCGTTTAGCATCACTCTCCGCTGTCTATCTGAAAGCCACAACTGTATCCATTTTAGTATGCTGCCTGCAATATCATGGATTTGAAGCTGCATCATTAAACGTTTATGGGGTAACTTGTCAAAGGCCTTACTAAAGTCAAGTTATGCTACATCAACCTTATTTCCCCGATAAAATTGTTCTGCATCGAAATTTAAAAAGTCCAATGGGATGGGGCGTTAAGTTTTCAGGTAAAATATTTGTATTTCATGTCATTTTGCTACTTTATAGTTACAGAGTAAAGGTTATCGTGAAATCTTGCGTTGGCGCGAAAATGGTAGCGCGGTGATTTTCTGTTAACGCGCTAATATTGCGCGTAGTCGCGCCATGGATCGTCGCACGCAGAGTGTTGCTTGGTTTCTGGTTTGGTGCCTGGTTGGGGAGGTAGGCTAAGTACCTACCTGGTTGATGTGAACATGGCATTCGTTCTGGCGTTTGCCATATAAGCACCGCGATCACCTACCTACTTAGTTTCCAATCGTTCAGGAAACCGCTCGAATAGGCCGCTTGGACGCTGTGAGCATTGTGGTACACAGTGACGGAATTTGCTCTCACAAACTCGAAGGCAAGTCATGCTTTTCTCAATTTACATTCACCACAGATCAGTAGCATTATATACCAACCCCTACATAGATACTTGCCTACCTATCATAGTGACAATATGTATGTATATATCTACCTACTTGTATAGGTAGGTAGGTACCTACCTACCTAGACAGATGTAATCGTTTAATCAGTGATGGCTCAGTTTGTATTTTATAGGTACGGGGGGGGGTACTAGGTAGGGAGGAGAAAAAAAATTCACCTTTTTTTCAAAAATAATTTTTTTTTTTTTTTTTTTTTTTCGGTTTTGACATGATGTATGGGCACTATATACAAAAATTTGTAATAGGCATGTGAGAAGGAAGTTTTTGTTATTTTTTAGGTACCTGTAGGTAGGTACCTACCTAGGTAAGCAGGTGCATGTCTACCTACCAACATTATTTTGTATTGTTGCAGCTAAGGGCTCTCAATGTCTTTATTCACCAACAATAGTCAGTTTCACAACTGCAATTTGCTCTCCCCTCTAGTCACCTTTGATCCTTGCAAGTCAATCCTTCCTTGAGCCAAACATTCCAGGCATGATCTGAAAATGTACATCAGAGAACATTTAGTATGAATGAGAATTGGTTTAAATCAATTTTCTCAGCTTTTTCATTAACGTGCATAGTTAATTCACGATGAGAATACAATGATTTTAAGACATAAAGACATAAAAGATTAGTGCAACTATGAGCCACAAGGGTCCTTCTTGGTTGTACTCTGTACACTCAACCAGTTGTCCACCAACTCCCTCAATCAGCCCTCCCTGTAACACTGAAAAGCTAGCTCTATTTGTATGATTGTCTATGCTGTTTTTAAAGATAATGTGCTGCTACTTACAATGGTTTCTGGCAGCTGGTTCCAGTGTTCTACTACCCTGTTGGTGAAGAAAGACTGTTGTAACCTTGTTCTGCTGTGGTTAACTTTAATTTTGAATTGATGACCTCTAATGGCATCATTTCTGTTAAATTCAAACATTTCCCCAAGATATCCCCTCTCCAGACCATGGACAAATTTAAAGACCTTAATGAGATCTTCTCTCAGCATTCTATATCTAAGTAAAACATATTCAATCTCTTTAATCTTTCCTCATATGCCAGGTTGCTTATGCCATTAACCATTTTTGTAGCCCTCTTTTGTACTCTCACTAAAAGCCAACAATCTTTTTCATAGCTAGGAGACCAAGCTTGGATGCAGTATTCCAAATGTGGCCTGACATGCACAGTAAAGCTTCCTGATCACTTCCTCACTGCTGTATGATACATTCCTATTTATTGCCCCAAGCATTCTCAGTGCCTTCTTCCTGGCTTCCTTGGTCCATTCTGATGCTTCCAATTTTGTGTTTAAAATAACACCTAAATCCTTCTCCTGTTGAGTTACTGATAGCACTTGGCCACTGAACAAGTATGGAGCCTTCATATGCTGCTTACCTACATGCATGATTTTGTGCTTATCAAAATTAAATTAAATTTGCTATTCTTTGGACCACTTCACAAGTTCATCTAAATCTTTTTGCAGTGAGATATGCTCATTTTGACCTGTTATTGCCCTAAAGACTTAAAAATAGGAACTACATCTGCCCTTTTCCAATCTGTTCGAATTTCATTTTGTGGAACAGGTCAACAAAATTTTATACTAAGTGGTAATTACTACTAAGCCAGTTCCTTTTTCAGCTTCCTGCAATACCCTGGCATAAATTTCATCTGGTCCTGCTGCTTTGTTTGGCTTTATTTTCCGGATATGATTGAAAACATCACTGTCAATGAAATCAACATAATTTATCAGGTCACATGTCACTGAACTATGGTGTATGGTCAGCAGATTGGTCATATCTTCCAATGTAAACACTGATTTAAACTGCTTGCTCAGCTCCTCAACCATCTTACTATCCTAACCCAATATAGTCCCATTTACTTCCAGTGGACCAGTTGTGCTAGAAACTTTACTCAGCTTGTAGAAACTCATTTTTTTTGCTGTCCCCATTACAGTTCCTAAATAAATCCAGTTCTTTTGCTTCCTTTGCTGCTTTGGTTTTTTGCTTCAGTGTCCCTAGCTTTTCTATACTCCTTTAGATTTACAATATTTGAAGCTTCCTGAAGCACTACAAATGCAGCTTTCTTTGCCTTAATTGCTTTTATCAAGTCTGGTGTAAGCCATGCTGGCTTTCCTATCCTTCTTTTGTGTCTTTGCTTTTGGGGGACATGTCTAATCTGAATTTCCTTCAAGTAAGATTTGAACTTTTTCCACATTTCACAGGCATTTAAATTGGAGAATTCTTCTTCTCATCTTATGGCACTTAAAGCTGCTCTCATGCAGTCAAAGTCTGCTCTGTTGAAATTTGGAACCTTTACCAAATTATCCTTAATAACTTCTACTACATGTGCCTTGAATCTAACTATGTTATGGTCATTTCTTCCAAGAGTTTCTCCTACAGTCAAGTCTTGAACCAAGTCACTTAAATCTGAGAATACAAGGTCCAAGAATGAGCCATGCCTGGTAGGTTCCATTACAAATTGGTGAAAGAACAGGTCCTCTTCAAGGCATTTCCTAAACATTTCGCATGATGGGGAGCCAACACCAACATTTTCATATCATTTTAGATTAAAGTCACCAAGAATAAGGCACTTCCTCCAGAAGTTTCTACTGATTTCCTCACAAATCACCTTGTCAAGCTCCAGTTGCTGAGAATGTTGCAGGGTTCCTGATCAGTAGAAAGCTCCTAGCCTCAGTGTATTGCTGTTGCCTTTTCCCACAGTGACATCAGCCCAAATGGACTCAACAGACACATTTTTATCCCACCTGCTACTTTTTGAGAACTGAATAAGCTGTTCACATATAGCATAATACCACCCCCTTTTACTGCTGGACCCCTATTGCATGAAAACATATTGCATCCTTGGATCTCATAGTCCTGCAAGTTATCTCCAAAATACCTCTCACTGACCCATGCTTCCATAATGCAAATAAAATCTGGTTCCTCCTCAGGAACTTAGCACTTGAACTCATGAAATTTGGATAGGATACTCTGAGCATTAGGAACCATACACTTAATGTATGCTCCATAACCACCTTTGGCTTTTTCATGCTGAGGAGTTCTTTTGTCACTGGATGAACTACCCATCTGCCTCCTTGAACTACTGCTGTCCCTATTTGCTGACTTTGAGGTTCTATTGCCTTGGCTGACTATTGGAATATCCCTGACATGGCAATGCAATTTCATCCCTCCCCACCCCATTTTGTAGTTTCCCTGAAAGACATGCTCATACACTTTGTCTAACACATGAACCACCTTCTCTGAGAAGTGCAGGCCATCCCTCTGATAGAGGTCCCAGGATCCATAAAACCTGCACCACTCATCAACAAATGTGAAAACCTAATTCATGGCAGAGCTTACCTACCCTGGCATTGGCTGCCAGTGCCCTAGAGCTCCACTCAGGGGAGGCTCCAGCCCTAGGCAAAATCGCAGTTACAATGACTCCTATTGCTATCCTTCAGGGTGGCCAGAAGGGCCCTATAGTCCTGCAGCAGCTTCTCACTCCTAGCAGGACATTGTTATTCACCCCTACTTGTACTATAACTGTACTAAACTGGTGATCACTGGTGGGCTGTGCCACCACTGGCACCAAGTCCTTAACCTTGGCACCAGGCCTGGTGACACACCTCCTGTCCCTCCTACCTTTACAAAATACCCGATCTAAATGTCACATGAGAATCACCTACGACCAGTACTGTATCCTCACTACTACTATCCTGGGCACAAGATAGTGCCTGGAATCTATTTGATATTGCTATGCCAGCTTGTTGAGCAGTTTGACTAGGCTTCCTCCCACTCCTACCACCTGCCACCTGCCACTCGCTGACTCTTTCCTTAGGCTCGCATCTCCAAATCCTCCACCCCCTGACCTCATGCCACTTCCCCTCCTGTGACCTACCAGAACTACCCCTCCTCTGTTCAATATTAACACTCTTCTAGATAAATCCCAGGCACCTCCACAGTAGGGGAAGCCTCAGCTACCTGGTGGCCTGCGACCACCTCGGCATATGACGTCTCTGCTGCAGAGTAGCCCCTTGTTGTCTTATCTTGCTTACCTTGTGCAACAAGGGCAGCCTTGAGCTTATAAAGCTCTGTCCTAAGGCCCTAATCTTCTTCCTCTAGTGCCTGTATTCTGGTAGAAACCATCGTAGATTTAGATCGAGATTAACTCGTTAAACAACCAACAAAAATTCATTAAAAAATTGCCAACTATTATTGACTATAAATCGCTACCTCCTATGCTGTCAGATAATGATCTAAGTACCTCAAGAATACCAACACACTAAGCAGAAACTATTAAACTACTTTGTATGTTGTGTTTTTTAAATGAAATGTCTGATCTAATTGTTTTCTAGACAAGTAGATGACTATATGAATATCACTTTTGATATCTCTTCTGGCTAGACAGGAAAATGAACAGACACACAGTACTTATGAATACCACCAACTTAGTATTCAACTCTATCTTAAACATAAACACAAAAGGGACTATGCACCTCAAAACTTAAACACAAAAGAGACTATGCACCTCAAAACTAAATAAAGTATGTTAGGAAAGTATTAGTATTTATCTAATGTACTTATAATATCTACACACTTGTAATACCTCCAACTGAACAAAACTAAATACTAAATGTTCCAAAAATGAAGAAGCCTTCAATTACCTCTACAATTACCCAGTATGTGGAGATGTACCCAGTGTAATTGAAGCTAACTACTTAAATTACTCTATACTAAATACTCTATACTAAACTTTAATGCCAAAAAGACCAAAACGTATTCCTCTACACGACAGAACTCTAAGCCACGAGACCGTGCCTAAATACAAGATAGCGCTGGGCAGCCTCACTAGGTTGAGCACCTATCCACAGCTTAGCCTAGTGCACTGCCCTGTTCTGCAATGACTTGTCTGGTAAGTTGGAGAGCTCCACACCGACGTGCTTCCACAGTGACACATTGGCAGCAAACACAGATTGTTGTAGTATAATTTTCCTTAAATGGTTTTATATTCCAAAGCCCATATCCCAACAGACAACAATTAACAAATCAGTTGGTGCACAAACACTGTACTGATGGGGTGTATTCATAATATTTATTAGTTGTGCAGTGTGAACATGTCATGAGTGTCAGGTATGGATTCATAAACTTGGTTGACATCAATTAAGTATACTTTTGCTATGATTTTGTCCACCAATCTTCAGGAGGTTGGCTTGAGACTGTATCCTTTGTTAATTTAACAAAAACACCAATTTGTCATCTGGCAGTCATTTGTTGGCTGCCAGATACCATAGAGCTTAGTGTAGCCCATGTACATCAGAAATAGTATTGCAATTTGCTGATTTTTGTAAGTTGAATTCTACATATTTCAGCAGCACCAATAGTAAAACATTTTGTTATTAAAAATGTCAGTATTCTATTTTGTGGTCACTTAATTTTAGCAGACCATTATGTCCTCTATCTTGTTCCTGAGACCACAGTCTAGAAGGAAGTTCCCACTGTGAAACTGGCTACTGCAACGTCAAGAAGTTGAATGCTGGAATCTGGTATGGTCTGGTGAAGTTGGGTTATGGAACATTCTTCAGTAACTTCTCCAAAACAGTCATTAATTATTTGTTGAGGTAGTTCAACTGCCTTGTATGCACTTATTTTGCATAAATTGAGGTTTTCTTCTTTTGTTGCTTTTTCCTGTCACATCATTTTTTTTTGTGTGCAAGCATACCAATGTGACTGCAATACACTTGCCTATAAGGGCAAGCTGTCAAGAAATATAGGGATGCATCAACTTCCTAGTAAAACAGAACAAAGGGCCACCAGGTGAGATGTAAACAAGGTGGACATAACTTGCTAACTGTCCTTACAGCTAAGCTCTCATTGTTTTAGATGCTTGCTTGATCTTTGACATCAGCAATTGTTTTTTTTTATTCTTGTCCATTAATGTTGTCGAACCTTGTTCATATCTAATTTGTGGATTGGAAATGAACCTATCCTGACCTTGGATCAATGTATCTTCTTACATTTGATATGCATCAAAGCCTGATGACTTCCCACGGAAGGTGAATCAGGAAGATCCTGAACTAACTATAAGTTCCCAGAAGAAAATTTGGAATCAGTGCCCCATTCTTCCAGATGTTTCCTTCATATAGGGAAGACTGAATAATTTAGTGCATAATTAAAATGCCTCATAAGGCCCTGTATCTTTATGCTCTGACCTAAATGTTCTTGATTTGTTAAGTGCTATTGATTCAAAGTCATAAAGTTGTTCAAACTGAATAAGAGTCATAAGGGCCATGTGAGTTTAGCCTGTAAAGGGAAGACACTCTAAGATTTGACCCCAAAAAAAACTAATCTGAACCAATGCCAAATCCCAAATTCCAAAGAAACTATCCACCAACATCCCCACACATCCATCAATATCTATCTACCTACTTATCCAGCCATATTCACTTGATACCTTGTAGCACATGTGGATGGAGTGTCATACAAATAATTTTAGAACCTTATTTATGCCTGCTTAAAGGGGCTTGCAGCATGTGCACCTACTATGATATGTCTCACCCCAATACAGTCAGGAAACCACACTGCTCAGCCCCACACCTGGCCTCTGAATGTGTACCTCAATTGACGGCATTAAGGAGTAACATCAATTTCACTTCTTATGATATATCCAGTGCTGTGTGGGGTTTGCAATTTGTAAGTCTGGATGTGCAGAGGAAAATCATGGGTAATTAAATACTGAGAGGATATTTTCCCTCAAAACATGTGGTGTCAGAAGCTCGATTTACCCTTCAATGAATCTTGAGCACTGCCACAGAGCAGCTCATTGCTGAACCCATTGACCTCCAAAGTAAAAAATATGACAAGATTGTCTGTAATGGATGATCTAGATGCTAAGCATCAAGAAGCAGTTCACTTGTCTGACCCTGATCCAAGGTCTAATCTGGATTCATAAGATGGAACCTGATTGCACCTTCTCACAACTCTTAATACAATGCACTGCTTTCTCTCCCGGAAAAGATGTAGTTTTCCATCAAGTTTAAGAACTCTGAAGTTGTTTTAACCTACAGTGTGCTCTCTACAGTGAGTAAAACAGGTCAAAGCCAGAATATTTCCATTGATTGGAGATTGCTGTGCCACTTTTTAACAGTATAATCTAAGCTTGTTTTCCCCACAGATCCTTGTTCGTTGAATCATGGGGATTCTCGGGCTAGCAAAGCTGATAGCGGACATTGCACCTTCAGCCATCAAAGAAAATGAGATGAAGAACTTCTGCGGTAAGTTTCGGCCTGGCGTGGCTGGCGTTTTCTGTGTTAGTACGGTGGCTAGGTGGCCTGGGCCGGCCGACAGAGGCTCCGTACTGGCTGGTCGATGGTGAGCGGGCCGCAGGCCTGAGCCTGAGCTCAGGCCGTGAGCGGGCCTGAGCCCCCGTGCCGACCGCACACCCACGTCCCGCTGATTCGCCCAGAGACTACTCGCCATCGCAACATCAACCGCTTCCGAGCACTTGTCACTGATCTGGTCCCGTGAAGCGGCTCTGTTCCTTGGCACTGGCACGACATGGGTGTCAGTCCACAAAGACTGATCAAGCCGACAATTTCGAATCCAGGTGATTCACAGTTGGCATGTTTTCCAAGTGAAAACTGACATGACACTAACCTGCTCAAAGAAAGGGCTGGTAAACCCGAAGGAATTCCGAACGTTAGCATTGGAAAAAATACACGAATATAACGACTTCGCGTATTTACACGGACGGCTCAAGTCGGTCTCTGGTGTCGGGTGTGCATACGTAAGTCGACAAAGTGTTCGATCTTTTTGTTTACCGATGCAAACCTCGATTTTTACTGCCGAACTGTATGCCATTCTACAAACCCTCTATGTTATACAGAAAGACCGGTCGACAAAGTACCTGATTTTCACAGACTATCTGAGCAGTCTCCATGCACTGAACATCTTTAACCAAGATAACCGACTTGTTCGGATGATTATGAAAGTAGTAAAATCCCTGCACGACATCGGGATAATTTTAGTGTTCTGTTGGATTCCTAGCCATGTTGGACTCGCCGGAAACGAAGCTGCTGACATGACCGCCAAACACACCATTAGCAATGGGCCGTGTGGTCCATCTACGGCTCCCTCCAAGAGATATATACCCTACTATATTGTCAAGTATACGGTCAGAGTGGCAACGATCCTGGAATTCGAAGTGTAGCAGGCTCAAGGTTTTAAAACCGACACTAGGAAAATGGCTATCCTCTCACCGAATGAAACGTCGGGAAGAGGTAATACTCTGTCGATTGAGAATAGGCCATACCTTTGCAACACATAGTTATATGTTGACCGGTAATAACCGTCCCGTATGTCCGCGCTGTTCTACCCCGCTTACCGTGCACCATGTTTGAGTTGGCTGTACACTGCTAGATCCTCTACGACGCCAGATTTTAGGACGGTCGAACACCGACTCTTCTTTACGTATGCTTATAGGGAACGACTCTGAGGCCGTTGCATCTGGAAATATTTTTATGTTCATTCGACAAACTCGCCTTGACGTGATATACCTCCATCCGTGAAGATGGATAGTGAGCTATGATAACAGCACCGTAGATTTATTACATTCCAGTTATGGGCGCAAAATGACCCTAGATGTCGACGCGCCCCTAAACTCCAATCCACCACCACCACCATAGGTGATTCACAGAACGCAAGCACGTATAATCTGCCCGAGAGGTATCAGTTGATTCGTGATGCTTCCATGCTAATTCCCCTGCGTAGATTGAGTTTAGTTTGAGTACCACTGTGGGGGAGAGCCGGACCAGCTGTGCAGGATGTGCTCCCATCCACTCGGCTGGGGAGGGAAGTCGCCGTCGAGACCCCGTTCCGGACCGCTGAGAGGATCGGTGGAGTTGGCTGGACTCACAACCATCCGGGTAGTGTTGGCTGGCAACACAACCACCCGGTCGATGTTGGCTGGGACCACAACCACCCGGGTAGTGTTGGCTGGGACCACAACCACCCGGGTAGTGTTGGCTGGGACCACAACCACCCGGGTAGTGTTGGCTGGGAACATAACCACCTGGGTAGTGTTGGCTGGGACCACAACCACCCGGGTAGTGTTGGCTGGGAACATAACCACCCGGGTAGTGTTGGCTGGGAACACAACCACCCGGGTAGTGTTGGCTGGGAACATAACCACCCGGGTAGTGTTGGCTGGGAACACAACCACCCGGGTAGTGTTGGCTGGGAACATAACCACCCGGGTAGTGTTGGCTGGGAACATAACCACCCGGGTAGTGTTGGCTGGGAACACAACCACCCGGTCGATGTTGGCTGGGACCACAACCACCCGGGTAGTGTTGGCTGGCAACACAACCACCCGGTCGATGTTGGCTGGGACCACAACCACCCGGGTAGTGTTGGCTGGGACCACAACCACCCGGGTAGTGTTGGCTGGGAACACAACCACCCGGGTAGTGTTGGCTGGGAACATAACCACCCGGGTAGTGTTGGCTGGGAACATAACCACCCGGGTAGTGTTGGCTGGGACCACAACCACCCGGGTAGTGTTGGCTGGAACCACAACCACCCGGGTAGTGTTGGCTGGGACTACAACCACCCGGTCGATGTTGGCTGGGACCACAACCACCCGGGTAGTGTTGGCTGGGAACATAACCACCCGGTCGATGTTGGCTGGGAACACAACCATCGGGACGGTGTTGGCTGGGACCACAACCATCGGGGCGGTGCTGGCCGGGACCGCAACCACCCGGGCGGTGGTTTGTTATGCAGCTGACGCAACTGACGCATTCTCAGATTCGATTTGATTCTTGTTTGTTTCTTTCTTTTTCATTGAACCGTACGGCACTGCATGACAGTGGACCGGATACGACTCGTATGTAATGAAGTGTTTGTATTTGCAAGCTTTTGAGTGTCAGATTGCCTCATGCTACTGATCAAAGCAAAGTCAAAGGTCAGAGAAGCACAGTACCATGTTGAATCAAAACAAAAACACCAGAATTTAAGTATTGCAATTACGACAGTAGTCCGTGTTTCTCATGTTTGCAATGCACTGAGAAAGCCAAAACCACTTAAAAATTCGCCTCGTAAGCGCCGTCGTGATCGTCGTCATTTGGAGTTGGTGGTGGTCGAGTACCTGATCCGCCATCGATACCAAATCTACAATCCTTCACTGGGAACCAACAAAGGGGACACAAGACTTCTTCAAGCATCGCTGGTGAGTGTTGTCCGTCCGGTGGTTCAAGCAGGTTGATACCATAGTTTTAACCTGCCGGACAAGACTAGTTGTATCCACTTTGTCTTGAAAAGTAGATGAAGCTAAATTTCACTAATGAGCTTTGATGAAGTTTGTCTATGTGGGTTACATTAAATCTTCGTAAGCAAAGCAAAGCTTATTTCTATCAGTTAACTGCCAACAGTTTTTCACCATAGCATCTATGCTGTATCAGAACAGTGAAGCTAAGTATGTGTTGGCAAAACCTTCATTAGTATAACGTGAAATCCAACTTCTTTAATTAATAGCTCGGTTCAGTTCAGCACATGCTTCATTATAGCATTACAACTACGGTGAACTGCAGTATTTCAACGAATATTGGAGCACGAATGGAACTAGCTGAATCAACAATCCATCTTCAATGTAGTTTGATGCCGTACCAAGGTGGCTTCTCAAGTAAGATACCATGGTGCACACTATCCAAGCGTCTGCTCCAGTGCGAACCGCCTGCATTGCTCTTATGTTGACAATCTGTTAGCAAGGTTGGGCGACTTTTATTTAAACAAAATGCTCCTTGCTTCAATACTTGTTCGATATTCAATACTCTCCCAGTTTGGGAGGTAATTCCTTGGATCTTGACCTTGACATTGAACCCGTTGTGAAGGTTCTTCACGAGCACTAGTCGAGGGTGCATTCCAACATATGTCAGCTTGTACTCAATGCCATTATGTCAAACTGAGTTAAAGCACTTTTCGACATCAGTGAATGCTATAAGTCTTCCCTAGGTCTCGGTTGGCTGATATAACCGCTTGCAGGGTAAAATTTGCTTGCAGGACTGCTATTTGGCTATGGTAAGCAAACTGTAGCCATAAATGGACGTTTTCTTCTGTGAGGGTTTCATTTAGCCTCCTTAATATTATTCGTCCAAAGGGTTTACGAGGATTGTGAGTACATACGTATCGCGGTAGTTGTCGGCGTTCTCCGGATCTGCCGTGACCTCTGAAGATGGGTGTGACAGGTTAAAACTCGAAGTTTTCTGGAAAGTTTACTGGCGAAGAATTCTTTGAGTTCGTCTGAGTTTGGTGATGTGACGGTGGCATTGTCGCCACCAGGAGTGTCGGGGTATCGGCTTGGTGTTCCGGAAGCCGAGGTGAGACGTGTCGGTGGCATTGTCGCCAGCACAAGTGTCAGAGTATCGGCTTGGTGTTCGGGAAGTCGACGTGGGACGTGTCGGTACTCGTTGATGACGAGTCCTGTTCCGCCGTTTCATGGCGGGCTGTAGGTGTGGAGGCCGCTGCCACGAGCAGCTCCGGATATCCGCTGATCGACGGGCGGTTCCGGCGGCGAAAACGCACCTTCCGCTTCGGCAACGTTTGTTGAAACCATTTCATCCACCAGTTACACACAAGGGCGCTAAATAACCGGACCTGGTCGATGCGCCCTAAAACTCAAATAACCAACCAAGCAGTTGCACATGCCGAGCCTGGTGCTCTCGTCACCTGGGCGCCAGATGACCACTAGCAGTTCAGGCGCCCTTCAGTCCAAACAAACAATATGTGTGTGTTCACGTCATCCACCCGTTAACATGCCGACCACATTCTTCACGTTATCCACTTGTTAACGTGCTGAACATGGTGGTCACATTCTGAGTGTGATCGCAAGTATCGAATAAAAACAGATTTGTTCAACTGGTGTATCCAGTAACAGCTTAATCGTTACCAGTAACAGCTTAATCGTAACCCGTGACAGCTTAATCCAGTGTTAATCGGCTACACACGGGCGCAGACAGCGATCTAGGTGCTTCTTAACGAAGCGTTGCGAACGATTTTGGATATGCAGATATAATTTGAATTATAAAGCGGTTCAACAGCTATCCAAAACAATTCCATAAAATGCTGAGGCCCATAATCCATTCCTTGTTAGCGCATTGCTTTATGAGAGCGTATTTCGTGTGCGAACTGCTTGAAACTGCCGATGCATGAAATACACTTGAAAATGCATGAATAGCATTCATGCATTTTAAAAGTTTTTTTTTCTTCTCGTGGATGCATGCGTTTTTTTGCTGTGTATTTTCCTGCCGTAGGGCGTTGAAGGGTTGGGAAGGTTGGCAGAACTATTCCTATCAATTGGAGTGCATTTGATTTGCTTAGTGGTGCATAACCTTTCTGTCCCTGAGTTCGGTCCCAATTAGGATGGAATGACGAGGGAACATCGACCACCGCCCTCTCGTAAGGAAGGATGACGCAATGCTCTCGGGAGACGAGTGTTAATCAGCATCCGCGTGATGAGGTGATTTTTTACCCCCTCCATCAACCAGACTATCGTACACCACGAAACTTTCCAACCGTAATGCTTAGTACTCCATGAATCATCACCAGAAATGTGTGACCTCACTTGACCTGACATCGCGTGCGCACGACGCCGTATGTGACCCGTAATTCCTAGACGTAAATGACGACGTTCCTGAATCTGGGAAACGTTTTCCCCAACCTCCGATATTCCGAAACATATACGACAATCATAACGCCAGTTGCAGTGGTTCACAGTCAAAATGACTGTCAGTCGACGCGCCCCTGAGCTGTCAAAAATTGGTCAGAAGTTACGGTGTTTTGTGGTATGTTGACTTCGTCTGTGACGTAGTGGGTCACGTCGCGGTGGATTCAGAGTCGAGTTGTTGATCAGGCTTACGCAACTAGCGTCGTGATTGGCGCTGCATCTAAGTAAGGCGTATTACTCGGCCGGCTTTTCTCAGAGTTGGCTGAAGTCCTGAGAGTCGGAAGCACCAGTGGACGTCGGGAAATATCACACAGATCGCACTGTATCCATGAGTATATTTGCACACGGCACACAAAAGCGCGGGAACGAAAACACAAAAAAAAAACTGAGCAGGAAAACCCTGTCGACTTCGTGCAAATCGGTGACGCCATACTCGTGACCTGGTAGCGTGCAGGGTCGTGTCGTGCACCGCACTGTACTGTAGACTTACATATCACAGGAGGAATGGTCCGTCGCACGCTGGAAACGTAGGCTTGTGCGGCACTCCGCCGGCCGCGTCCTGGAACTACACCCTAATCTGCTCCTGCACAGGAGACTGCACTCCGCACCTCGGCACTGATGATGTCCGATGAACAGGTACCATCTGAGATGAGATTCGTCCCAACGAGGCAGTTGATGGCCGCCTGCCTTCGGCTCGACAAGCGGCACAAGTTCGATACTGCACAGCTGGAGTCCTGGGCTTGGCACAGCGCACGTGGGAGACTCAGTACACAAGTCGGACACTGGACACAGCTCGAGCTCGAGGTTTTGCTCAGCATGACGGTTAGGCTGGTGCCACGGCGGTAGAGGTCACGGAGGTCATCAACAGCGGCCGACGACTGCGCTGTGTGCCGGCGGTAGTTCGGCTATGCCGCTGAAGGTCGGCGTGGGCCAATCACGTCTCGCGGATGGCGCTGTAGTTGCCCAGCTGGTGCGCCTCGCTGCAGCCAGTGCGCAGCTGTCGGCAGTGCGCCAGCACCGCCGCGTACGCGTACCACACGAACGCCAGCACAATGATGCCGACCGGCAGCACGGGCACCAGCACGCTCCAGCTGAAGTCTGTCGTGGCGGAGGGGACGGCGCGCGGCGCCACGTCCTGCACCAGGTGCACCAGGCCGCCGAGCCAGGCGAGCGTCAGCAGGCTCTGGAACACGGCGTACCAGGCGAGCCAGGCGAACACCAGCCGCCAGCGGGCGCGCCGCACGCCCACCACCAGCAGCAGGCAGGCGGTGGCGTTGAGCACGCACACCAGGCCGCCGCCGAGCACGGCCGGCAGCAGGCCGCGCTGCAGGTGCGCCGGCCGCGCGTCACCGCCGCTCAGCCCCGTCACGGCCAGGTACACGACGCCGGCCGCCAGCGCCGCCACGTTCACAGTCAGGTACGTCAGGCCCACGCTGAGCGACGCCAGCCGCCCGCTCACACACAGACACCAGGTGGGCGCCGGCCGCGCCACCGCCGCTCCCTGCTGCACCATGGTCGCCGCCTGCCGGGCAAGCGGGCAGTCGGACGGTTATGGCGGCTGTCACACGAGTCACCGGGCCGTCGGACGGTTATGGCAGCTGTCACGAGTCACCGGGCAGTCAGACGGTTATGGCAGCTGTCACACGAGTCACCGGGCCGTCGGACGGTTATGGCAGCTGTCACACGAGTCACCGGGCAGTCGGACGGTTATGGCAGCTGTCACACGAGTCACCGGGCAGTCAGACGGTTATGGCAGCTGTCACACGAGTCACCGGGCCGTCGGACGGTTATGGCAGCTGTCACACGAGTCACCGGGCAGTCAGACGGTTATGGCAGCTGTTACACGGTTATGGCAGCTATCACACGAGTCACCGGGCAGTCAGACGGTTATGGCAGCTGTCACACGAGTCACCGGGCAGTCAGACGGTTATGGCAGCTGTCACACGAGTCACCGGGCAGTCAGACGGTTATGGCAGCTGTCACACGAGTCACCGGGCAGTCAGACGGTTATGGCAGCTGTCACACGAGTCACCGGGCAGTCAGACGGTTATGGCAGCTGTCACACGAGTCACCGGGCGGTCAGACGGTTTTGGCAGCTGCCACACGAGTCACCGGACCGTCATGACGGGCCAGAGAAGTAGTCGCACCTGCTAGATAAGCCATCGCATGAGCTAGGGATGGATCGCAGAATATTTTTGGAAAGGTCTGGTCGTCCCGCGAGCAAGAGGAGCCACCGAAGGGGGGGGGGAAGAAATCGGCGGTGACGTTACAAGAGGTTGAAGAATTTCTACTCCGGCAAGACGGCATGTCACAGACCGTCCAGGTGGTGTCGTACCATCATAGGTAAAAATAGAACAACGACATAAGTAAACACGGCTTTATGTCTCCGATGGAGTTTGTGCATGCGACCATTGATGCGACCATTGATGTGACCATTGATGTGCCCATTGATGGAACACTTGTACTTGGAATAAGCCTAATTAATTACATAGCAATTCCCTGAATTCCCTCTCATCTGCCGGCATGGGCCGTGCGTCCAGGGATTTTCAGTGGGCGTCCTTGAACGACACCGCACGACCTAGCGTACGTCGTTCAGCGTTGAGTTGCCTGCGATGCAGACTGCCCGACCATGATCCCGGAGCCGGAAGTACGCCACGGGAGCAACGTTCTCGAGAGGGCCGAATGGTCAACACTGCCGACACTCACCGTAGGCTGGACGTTGTGCCTGTATCAGCTGGCCGGGACCGCTGCTGTGTCGACACGCCTGCTGTAGTCTGTTCTGCACCGCTGGCTTCTCCACCGTTGGTCGACGCTCCGCTCCGCAGCATGGGCACGACACAATTGCGGGCTGGCCGTGGGTGGTGCGCTATATAGACTGCCCCGGCGGCGGCTGACGAAACAACACTCTGAATCATCGGCTGTGCGGGCGGCTCCGTCCGCTAATGCCGTTGGGACAGGATGGGGAGAGGCTAATGCCGGTGCGGTATGGTATTATGCTGTCATGACCTTGGCAGTCGGCGCGCCCCTGAACCCAAATCCTACTGTACTGTCCCCCCCACAACAGCTGGGCACTGCTGGTACCGGTGTGGCATTGTGCTGTCCCGCCACAACAGCTGGGCACTGCTGGTACCGGTGTGGTATTGTGCTGTCCCGCCACAACAGCTGGGCACGGATGGTACCGGTGTGGTATTGTGGTGTCCCGCGACAACAGCGGGGCACGGATGGTACCGGTGTGGTATTGTGCTGTCCCGCCACAACAGCTGGGCACGGATGGTACCGGTGTGCTATTGTGCTGTCCCGCCACAACAGCTGGGCACTGCTGGTACCGGTGTGGCATTGTGCTGTCCCGCCACAACAGCTGGGCACTGCTGGTACCGGTGTGGTATTGTGCTGTCCCGCGACAACAGCTGGGCACGGATGGTACCGGTGTGGTATTGTGCTGTCCCGCCACAACAGCTGGGCACTGCTGGTACCGGTGTGGTATTGTGCTGTCCCGCCACAACAGCTGGGCACTGCTGGTACCGGTGTGGCATTGTGCTGTCCCGCCACAACACCTGGATACTGCTGGTATCGGTGTGGTCTTGTGCTGTCCCGCCACAACAGCTGGGCACTGCTGGTATCGGTGTGGTATTGTGCTGTCCCGCCATAACAGCTGGGCACGGATGGCACCGGCGTCGTATTACGCTAATGTTATTCTGATATCGCGCCACCTCACTGAAAGATGCCTGCCGCTGTTTCTCGTGTGGTGTTGTGCTGGTAGAAATTGTGGCCGCAGTTGCTGTCGGACATTGTCGGCAGCTGGCTGTATTGGTGCGTTTCCTTCAAGCTCACCCGAGTAATACTCGATGGAATGCATCGTCAAACAACTTTTCCGAATGTGATGACACAAAATTATGTTCGTAATGCTGTTTGTTCGTAACACTCCAAAAGCCACCAAAAGACAAACAGAGGTGTCCAGGAACTTTGCACCCCGGGTTATCTTATGCGATAGCAGACCGCCCCGCGGCCTGGGGAAAGCATCAGAAACTTCCGGACGGGCTCAGCTGTTGTGCACTTGTAAATGTTATGAATCCCAATGTAATGGTATGACTGTTGGTGTCAGCTTAGCCTCTGTCCTGCGCCTGATACGAGTGTCGTACCCGTGGAAAATGTGTTAGTCACTTATAATTCCGATAATACCACACTCTTGAGCCAGGGCATTTTTCGCTCGTTTAAGCGCGTGGTGTATGCATAAAATTGGCTGTGGTGCAGAGAATGGCGCATCCTGTTGTGAACCTCCTATTTCGCTACTCCAGCCTCACTATCAATTACTTCCACTATAATCATTAGACATCAGACAGGATTCGTCTAGCCTCTGGTTAGTAAGATATTTCCGCTTTGTTCGACAAGGCATGCAATTCTACCGTACTTCTCGGCGTATGTAATTGAAAACGGACCGTTCGTCACTACCGATACTGGCTTAATCAGTGAAGTAGGCGAAGTTCAAGAGGAGGCAGTAATGTTCAGATATCTATATCTATAGGTGAATCAGTGTTTATGTAATGCAACTGGCGACATATTTATACAGATAGTGTTCAGACTTGATAGGAGCCACAAGGTCCATCCAGGCTAAGTCTGTAAGGGGAAGATACCATAACCCTGGCAAGAGGACGCTCATCACCCCAACCGGCACCACATGATGCTTAGTGCTCATTCGTACGTACAATTGCCTTTCGTCTATGTGCGGAAAGCATATACAAATGGGGTATGCGACACATATGTAGAACGACGGCGATATACATGTTCCGTGGCGTTCAGTCAATATTTATTTATTTATTTATGTATGTATTTATTTATTTCACAATGCATGCCCTCCATGTGCAGTGACTTACGGACAGTATGTTATACTGTCCTCGGGCAGGACAACTCTGTATTCCTCACTTCTTTCCCGCCCACTGTTGTATAATCTAAACACGTGGAACAGAATCAACAATGCGGAGAGCTACTACAGGTGCCGCCGCTATCCCGACAGCCCGGATTGTGTCGGTCCGTGTATCAGGCGGCCGCGCCAGCCGCCTCTTGGTGTTCGGACATGTGTCGCGTCTCAGTTACCAGCTTCCAGAAACCTGCTCCAATGTCCGGGAGATCAGCAAGGCACACGCTGGCCATGATTATACTTGACAAAAATATATTTTGACCAAAATGCGACCAGAAGTTTCCCTTTGTTCTGGCCGAATTAAGTTCCGAATTTGCATAGTTAACACGTGCCATGCACGTTGCACGGCTTACGAACTTGTTATGTTAAAATACAGTATGATTACCCATCGGGGTGTTCATCGTAGTCGACCCGCCCCTAAGCTAAATAATCAGTCAGTCGAATCATTCAAGATGACTGGGTGCAAAGTTCCCTGCGTCTTTTCCGCTACTTTTGGTGGTTTCGGCATGGTGCAACACAGTATTGCCATTATGTTTTAGTCTGTGGCTGACGACACACCATGATCATGATGCGGCATGAACGGTCCAGGCATGACTAAGCAGCTGCGTTACCTACAACTCCCACCGGACTGTGCAGCTGGCGCCAGTGCCACGTCAGCAGCGGTCGGGGGGGGGGGGAGGGTGCACAGACGCGGCGACAGCGGGGACGCGGTCGCCCACTTCCGCCCCACACTAACCACGTGTTGTCGCCGCGATCGATGAGATCAATACCGACCGGCGTCTCGCAAATGCGCGCCGAAAACCTGGAGAATCGTTGGCTTGCCGGCCCATCGGCTGGTTGGTGGGGGGTTGGTCGGGGTTGATCGGGCCCGGTCCGCACCTGTATCCGCCACCTGCGCTCTGTAGCTGCACGATACCGCAGCTGAACCGCCGTATCCTGCGACTGGGCGGCTGCCCACCACAGTAGAGCTCAGGTCTACCGCGACTGGGCGGCTGTCTACCACAGTAGAGCTCATGTCACCACGACTGGGCGGCTGTCCACCACAGTAGAGCTCAGGTCTACCGCGACTGGGCGGCTGCCCACCACAGAGGAGCTCAGGTCTACCGCGACTGGGCGGCTGCCCACCACAGAGGAGCTCAGGTCTACCGCGACTGGGAAGCTGTCCACCACAGAAGAGCTCATGTCACCACGACTGGGCGGCTGCCCACCACAGTAGAGCTCAGGTCTACCACGACTGGGCAGCTTCCCACCACAGCAGAGTTCAGGTCACCCACGACTGGGCGGCTGTCCACCACAGCAGAGTTCAGGTCTACCACGACTGGGCGGCTGCCCACCACAGTAGAGCTCATGTCACCACGACTGGGCGGCTGTCCACCACAGTAGAGCTCATGTCACCACGACTGGGCGGCTGTCTACCACAGAAGAGCTCATGTCTGCCACACCCCCACCCGTGAATATTAAAAACAGGCTATGATAGCAGCACCGTAGATTGATTACGATTTAGTTATGGGCGCAAAATGACCCTAGATGTCGACGCGCCCCCTAAACTCCAATCCAGTCGAAAATCATGTCTGCCACGACTGGGCGGCTGCCCACCACAGTAGAACTCAGGTCTATCACAACTGGACGACTGTCCACCCACAGTGTAACTCAGGTCTATCACGACTGGGCGACTGTCCACCACAGCAGAGTTCAGGTCACCCACGACTGGGCGGCTGCCCACCACAGTAGAGTTCAGGTCACCCACGACTGGGCGGCTGTCCACCACAGTAGAGTTCAGGTCACCCACGACTGGGCGGCTGTCCACCACAGCAGAGTTCAGGTCACCCACGACTGGGCGGCTGTCCACCACAGAAGAGTTCAGGTCACCATGACTGGACGCTTGTCCACCACAGTAGAGTTCAGGTCACCCACGACTGGGCGGCTGTCCACCACAGTAGAGTTCAGGTCACCACGACTGGGCGGCTGCCCACCACAGCAGAGTTCAGGTCACCACGACTGGACGCTTGTCCACCACAGTAAAGCTCAGGTCACCACGATCGGGCGGCTGTCCACCACAGCAGAGTTCAGGTCACCCACGACTGGGCGGCTGTCCACCACAGCAGAGTTCAGGTCACCACGACTGGACGCTTGTCCACCACAGTAGAGTTCAGGTCACCCACGACTGGGCGGCTGTCCACCACAGTAGAGTTCAGGTCACCCACGACTGGGCGGCTATCCACCACAGTAGAGTTCAGGTCACCACGACTGGGCAGCTTCCCACCACAGCAGAGTTCATGTCACCCACGACTGGACGCTTGTCCACCACAGTAGAGTTCAGGTCACCCACGACTGGGCGGCTGTCCACCACAGTAGAGTTCAGGTCACCCACGACTGGCCGGCTGTTTTTGATTGATTATTTGGGCTTAGGGCGCGCCGACTACAAGGTCATTTAGCCAAACTGGGCGGCTGTCCACCACAGTAGAGTTCAGGTCACCCACGACTGGGAGGCTGTCCACCACAGTAGAGTTCAGGTCACCACGACTGGGCGGCTGCCCACCACAGTAGAGTTCAGGTCACCCACGACTGGGCGGCTGTCCACCACAGCAGAGTTCAGGTCACCCACGACTGGACGCTTGTCCACCACAGTAAAGCTCAGGTCTACCGCGACTGGGCAGCTTCCCACCACAGTAGAGTTCAGGTCACCCACGACTGGGCGGCTGTCCACCACAGCAGAGTTCAGGTCACCCACGACTGGGCGACTGTCCACCACAGCAGAGTTCGGGTCACCCACGACTGGGCGGCTGTCCACCACAGCAGAGTTCAGGTCACCCACGACTGGGCGACTGTCCACCACAGCAGAGTTCAGGTCACCCACAACTTAGTGTCTGTCTCCCACAGTGATACATTATTCGCGAAATACGGTGAAACATATCACTTTTTGAGCACTGGATGGACATCCTACCCAAGGAAGTATGGACAGCATGCTTGTTGATGTGTGCTTATGCAGTTTCCGTGACTTATTTATAAGAGTATTTCGTATCATGCTTATGCTCACGTTTACAGATCGTGATACACAAGCATCCTGTTACACAGTTTCAGGTACGGATGTTATTTTTGTTGTGATCTGCTAAGCAATGTCATCTTCTGATACCATGGAATTACAATCGTTATCGTTCGTATAAGTACCACTCTATTAGGTGGCCTACAAATTTAACGAAACACTTATGAGAACACTTGGTTCAAAATTGAGTTTTAAGAACTTAATCAATATATGAATTGACATTCGTTTATTACACATTTTGTGATCCTACTATACTCGTCTCGACATCTCACACCTAATGCAAAACCATTATTTTAACGCTGATCTCCCACCACTGAGTGAGGAGACGAGTAGCCTAGGGGTAAGTTGCTTGTCTCATAATCGAAAGGTTGTGGGTTCGAGTCTCACCTGTCGCTACTCTTCGCCCGCGACCAATCGGCGTGAGTGATTTGCGACGCTACATGACTCAACTGTCGATGTGTCGTAAAAACCAATAACCAACCAACCAACCCACCACTGAGTGTCTGTCTCTTCCACCACTGAGTGTCTGTGTCTCCACCGGCTGAGTGTGTCTCTCCCACCACTGAGTGTCTGTGTCTCCACCGGCTGAGTGTCTGTGTCTCCACCGACTGAGTATCTGTGTCTCCACCGACTGAGTGTCTGTGTCTCCACCGGCTGAGTGTCTGTGTCTCCACCGGCTGAGTGTCTGTGTCTCCACCGGCTGAGTGTCTGTGTCTCCACCGGCTGAGTGTCTGTGTCTCCACCGGCTGAGTGTCTGTGTTCCACCGACTGAGTGTGTCTCTCACACCACTGAGTGTCTGTGTCTCCACCACTGAGTGTCTGTGTCTCCACCGACTGAGTGTCTGTGTCTCTACCGACTGAGTGTCTGTGTCTCCACCGGCTGAGTGTCTGTGTCTCCACCGGCTGAGTGTCTGTGTTCCACCGACTGAGTGTGTCTCTCACACCACTGAGTGTCTGTGTCTCCACCACTGAGTGTTTGTGTCTCCCATGGCTGAGTCACCGTCCGCCCCAGCAGAGTTCCGGCCTCCCCTGCGCGTCCATTCTGCGTACAGGCGTCGCGCCGTCGCTGGGGGGCGGGGTGCCTTTGTGTTCCGCGTGTTTCGCGCTCGATTGCGTCAGCCGAGTGGTGCCACTGACCGTCTCGCCCCTCACCCTCTCGGGCAGAGCGGGCACCGCGGGGTAGCGAACCCTGAACCTCTGGTGGTTTCCCGCAGCCGCACAGCTTAACCACCGCGCTGCCGATGCGCGGCCAGTGGATGTGTTTGGTGTTATCATACTACGGACATTTCATCCTCGCTCTGGCCTGAATCCTATAACATGTCCAGTCGTCGTCAGACATTTATCGAACCTGACTAGGTGCTCTCGCAACAACAAAAAAGACCACCTAACCAGCCATGCGTTTTTTTTCTGGGGGGGGGGGATACCGTAGGCCATTTCGGATTCCTCTGAATTCCGGATGAAGATATTTACCAATAAATTGCCATTTATTTTATTTTGTACAACTCTGCAATAACACATTTCTTATTGGAATGGTTAAAACCACATATTTCATACCAATAAATTACCGATGTAATTATCTGGCCGGGCAAAAAGTGGTCGGCACTCAGTTTTGATCGTGCCAGCCATCAGAACTGGTTTTAGTTGGTTAAAAGCAACACAAGCTGACAAACAAATTTGAAATTCCCGTTGTTCTGATTGTTATATTTATGAACTTAAAGTTGAGATTTCAAACAACAATCAGAACAATTGCATTTTGGAGACCTTGCTAGAGCAAGGTAAAGAGTAAGCCAGCTGGAAGATCCGGCGATCAGTTAGGGGCCAGGCTAATAGCTAAGGTGAGGTACGCAGATCGTGGAAGTCATAAAGTGTTAAGGCTTAATAAGGGCCACAAGGGCCCATCTGGGTCAAGCCTGTCTAGAAGATATTAGAAAGTACATGTTCACACCTATCAATTCCAAACCCATGCAATCCCTCCACCTGTGCCACCACAGCCAATCTCATCAGTATGACATCGCAAAGGAAGTTGCCAAATCCACTGCTAGGTACACCCCATATAGTACAACATAATACTAGCATAATGTTATACCCTATATAGCTAGTGAAAATACTCAATATCCCATGCATCACAAGTTAGAATTCAAAAACAACATTTTCCTGTCTAAAAAATTATCCACCCTACTTTTAAAGACATTCAATGAGGGACTCCCCACTGCATCAGCAGGCAGCCTATTCCATTGGTCAACAACCCTTTGACTGAAGACCTGTTGTCGTTTAACTGTCCTGCACCTCATTTTGTCTAACCTGAATTGATGACCCCTATGGGATACTCTAAACTGCAGAGCATCATTCAAATTGACCTGATCTAGCCCTCTAACAATTTTGTACATTTCAATCATGTCTCCCCTTAATCTCCTATACTTGAGTGAGTACATATCTAATGCATTAAGCCTTTCTCCATATTCTAAGTTACTTAATCCACTGACGAGTCTAGTGGCTTTGCGCTGGACTCTTTCTAACATATCTATATCCTTTTCTAGGTAGGGGCTCCATGCTTGTACAGAGTACTCCAAGTGGGGCCGCACATATGCTAAGTACAGCTTTTTCATGACTTCCTGCTCTTATATTTCACACTTCTATTAATGAGTCCCAGCATTCTGAGTGCCCTATTTCTAGCTGAGATACATTGTTTTTTCTGCTTTAAGGTCTTTTGAGACCAACACACCTAAGTCCCTTTCCTCTTCAATAACATCCAGTTCCCTCCCTCCCATTTTATAACTGAATGTCTCGCCTGCAGACCCTATATGCATAACCTTACACTTATCATAGTTGAAAGTCATCTGCCATTGATCAGCCCACTCTTTTAGGTCGTCCAAATCTAGTTGAATATTACTAGATTGATCTCTGCTGTTAGCCACTCCTACCAGCTTGATGTCATCAGCAAATTTGAACACTCTATTCCTCAGCCCTACTTCAATGTTGTTCACAAAGATGATAAAGAGGAGGGGCCCTAGAACAGAGCCCTGTGGCACTCCACTCAGAACATCTTTCCAACCAGATTTACATCCATTCAATACTACCCTTGTTTCCTTCCCTGCAACCATGCTTCAATCCAATGTAGAACTTTTCCTACAATCCCATGTTGTTGTAATTGATGAATTAACCTTCCATGTGGAACTTTATCAAAAGCTTTGCTAAAGTCCAAGTACACAACATCCATCCTGCTTTCATTGTCTACTTCTTTGGTAACATACTCAATGAACTCCAATAGGTTAGTTAAACAAGACCTTTGAGATCGAAATCCATGTTGAGTATCCCTTAAAAGGTTGTGCCTATCAAGATGAATCTGAACATTCTGTTTAACCAGCTTTTCTAGTACTTTGCAAACTAATGAGGTCAAACTGACTGGCCTGTAGTTTCCTACACTCTTCCTATTTCCCTTTTGAAAATTGGTACTACACTTGCATTTCTCCAATCTTCAGGTACTTCTGAATACTCCATAGATCGCCTGAAAATGATACCTAGGGGAGTTGCTAAAGCTTTAGCACACTCTACTAAGATCCTAGCATATATTTCATCTGGTCCGGAAGCTTTATTAGGTTTTATATTCTGCAACTGCTTCTCTACGGCTTCTGTAGTTATTGTAAGATCCTCCAGCATATCACCTGCCATGGCATGGCCTACAGATGTTCCTATTGTACCAGAATTATCTTTAGTGAAGACTGATGAGAATTGCTTGCTTAGGGATTCCACAATGTCGCAATCATCAACCACTATTTCCCCATCTACCTCCAGTGGTCCTACACTACACTTTTTAGCCTTAAATTTATAGAAGCTAAAGAATCTCTTAGCATTACCTGCTGAACATTCTCGAGCAAAGTTGATTTCAGCAAGTCTTTTAGATGCTCTAACACACCTCCTAACTTTATTTCTAGCTATTCTATATGATTCTAGGTTTAACCCAGAGTTAGTATCTTTTAGTTTCTTGAATGCTTGTTTCTTTGAGTCCAGTAATTGCTTAACTTCCCTAGTCAGCCACGAAGGGTGCTTAACCCTGTTTGATCTAATTTGCCTACTGGGAATGAACCTATCCTGACCCTGAAATAGCTTATCTTTTATCATTGTCCACATTTCATGAGCATCTAAGCCATTCAATATGACTTCCCAATTAATTTCACTTAGGAAGCTCCTGAACTCACTGTAATTCCCTTTTGTAAAATTCGGAATCAATGTTCTGTTGGTTGCTACCCTTCCAACATATAATGAGAAGCGTATAATGTTGTGATCACTATTACCAAAGGTCTCTCCTACGTTAACATTTTGCACAAAATTTTCCTCATTAGTAAGCACTAGATCTAATATTTTATTTTCCCTTGTAGGCTCGTGTATCATTTGAAAGAAGAAATTGTCCTCAAAACAAGCCATGAAACATCTTTCTGATTTGCTTACACCTATTGTTTTGTTTCCCAATCCTGCTATGTTGAAATCCCCCAACAAAATAGTTCTCTCCTGTACTCTCCTACTTATCTCTTCCTGCATCAGCCTGTCAGTGTTTTCATTCTGGTCTGGAGGTCTATAGAATGCCCCAATCCTAAATTTTGTTCCATTCTTCAGAATTATATCTAACCACAAAGATTCTACTCCTGCACTATGTACTCCATCCTCTATGGAATGACATTTCATTACTTGCCTAACATACAAGAGAATGCCACCTCCTATCCTTGCCTCTCTTTGACAGGCATGCATGTTGTAGCCTGTCAATTCAAATTCTTGCAAGTTGTCTCCAAACATGCTTTCGTTAACCCATGCTTCTGTTATGCACACCAAATCTAGCTGTTCAGACAACATATATGCATGCAGTTCCCCAATTTTGTTCCTAACACTTCTGGCATTGACATAAAAACATGATAAATTATTCCTTCCATTGCTTGCTATGCTTCTCTCTTTATCAGCTACATCCCCCATGTCCTGCCTAGTTTCCCTGTTTCCTGTTGAGAGCCTCCTCATACCTATTGCTGAGCAATTCCACTCCTCTCTTGCTCAGATGTAATCCATCTAAAGCAAACATCTCCGTCCTCCCCCAAAACTCCCCCACAAATCCAAGAACTGCACCCCAAGCTCCTTACAAATGTTGGCCACCCTGGTATTGAGCCCAATGGCCCTCGAATACCACTCCATGCTTGCATGGACCATAGGGAGGATGGATGTCACCACTCCTCTTTTCCTACTTCCTGCTAAACTACCTATCAAAGCCCTATAGGCTTTCATTGTTTCCTCTGTATTATTTTTTCCTACATCGTTAACTCCAACCTGCACAATTACCGTTGCACCCTCTCCACTTCCCCTCATTACTCCCTCCAGCCTATCCCTAACATCTTTCACCTGCGCTCCCGGGTAGCAAACACGCATCCGTCTGCTGGGGTTCTTGCTACAAAATGTTCGATCCATGTACCGAACCCTGGAATCCCCTATGACTAAAACCTCTCTCTCCATCTCTATCTTCAGCCATCTGGTCATCCCCACCTCCGTCCCTCTCATCATCACCTTCCTCTCCTCCAGTGCATCAAACCTATTTTTAATTGGGACGCCCATGTCCACCTTCCTTAGCGCCAGTCGGGTGCTATGGCGCCTTGCCACCTTCCAACTGCCACCATCCCGGACCAAGCCATCCGAACTCCCATCAGTCCTCCGCTCGGGCACCCGAGTTGCCTGGCTGGCACCTCCCATGATGGGTCCCGCCACCAAACACTTCAAGCGCTCCACCTCCCCCGTTAACATATCTAACCTCTTACTCAAGTCCCCAATGATTCCCACACACTTACAATTCCACAGTCTCCTTCCATTTTGTTGTTTTTTTCTTTCTACTCTTAGTACTAAGTCTAGTTACTGTAAGCTTGTAAGCCTACAAGTATCTACTGTAATATATCTACAGTAATACAGTAATATAGCCTATAAGTATCTACAATACACTATAATCCCGTATAATTACACTAGATATGAAGATACCTACTGTAATTTATGCCCACTATTTTAGTCCTAAAATCTATCTTAAACTTACACACCAATTTGACACAAACTTATTCACTACAGAAGCCTACACTATAGAATTATACACTCTAGAATTACACACTACAGAGCTCACACCACACAAATATACACCACTGAATCAAACACTGTAGTACCCGTCCACAACACCCAACAATCCTGCAGAAGGATGATATTCCACACATTACGAGCAGCCGTCCTACTTTGGAGCTGGAAAAGGCGCCTGAAATTGAACTTATCCCTCTTCAAAATGTATTTGTGTTATATAAACTGAAAACAATCATGTTAAAGTATAATGCAATTGACGATATGAATGCAGGGCGGAATGCTGAATATGGTATGTTCGTTGATGCCACTGTTTTCCTTTGTTGTATAACTTCATCGCGAATATTTGCCGGGATTGCTTTGTGGGCAGGGCTTGTTGCGCGACCTCCTACCCCATCACCAGGTTCGTAAATTCCGATTCAGATGCAAAAATTAGCGGCAGTTCGCCGGCACCACGGCCATCCCGATTCCCTCCACGCGTATCGGCCTTATCGGGCTAGTTGTCTGTGGCAGTAGTGCCAGATACGCGTGGTGTGCCAGATACGCGTGGTGTGGTGTCGGTGGCAGTGGCTGGTACGCGTGGTGTGCCAGTTGTCGGTGGCAGTAGTGTCATGGGGGACGCTACTGCCAGCTGGTTACACCATGGAGGCAGAATGCAAGCGTGAGCAGCCACTAGAATCCTGCTTGCCACAGCAGAGAGGGCCCACGCAGACCGACGCTCGAACACACTGATGCATCTGGGCGCCAATCAATGCACACTTCATGACGACCTGGAAAACGCTACAAATCCTCGACGACGCTGGAATCTTGCAATTCCTGGCCACCAGATGGCTAATGCTAGTGTTGTCTAGCTTGTTTGGCCACGGCTTGATGATTTTGACACAAGAAGTCGCATGGCTTGCCAGCGTGGTAATAACCAGCAGGCGTCTGCACCAGAGAAAGGAGCCCCTGGCCTGTGCACGGTGCCTGCGGCCGCCGCGATCGCTGCGGCCCGCTGTCGAAACTGGCTCCGCCCACCACTGAAACGTCATCAGCGGCCGGGCGCGCTTGAACGCCGTCGCGGCTGTCGCGGCCGAAGCAGGATTTTCACGAATAACACACCGCGTTCATGTGATGCCTCCACACAAAGAACAAAGGAAGTCCCGTGATGACTGCACAAAACACAATGCAAGTCCCGCGATGGCTGTACAAAAGGTACAACGTAGTTCTTGTGAAGACTACAAAAGTGAACATCAAGCTTAGCATTGACCTATTGACAGCTGGCGGGCAAAGGGTGTGGTCAACAACCTCTCGATCAGTTTACATTTCGATACAATTCATGCGAGTGCGATCTAGCTAGTGCGGCATAATCCCACCCTCCTCAGTTGCCCGCTTTGGCGACACCTCTGCATATAGTCACGCATAAGGTAAACTAACTACCTGTTTACCCTATCTTCCAACATCGTCTGATCCTGTGCCAGTATCGGTCCTCAGTTTTGCGGCCGCTGTGGTCACTGGCACAGCGGTCGAAGGAGCCGCAGAGGCCGCAGGGGTCATACTCGCCGCTGATTGGCTATCGGTTAATCTCCGCCCCTTCTGACCATAGGGCAGCAGTGGACACAGGCTCCGTGAACACAACCCCGAACAATTGGTGGGTACCGCTCTGCCTTGTGCAGCAAATTTGCATTGAGCTCCCCATGCTTGGAATATATCGAAGCTGGATTTCCATTTTGTCAGTATGGATTTGGAGGTGCGATATTTTTCGTCGTGAAATTCGGTGAAATACGCTATGTGCACATAATGACATTACACGCGTATATGTGAATTATTTTTTTAAATCTCCGAACTTATTTTCTGAACATCAGATCAATGCTTTTTAGTCGCGGGCGGGTGGCGGTGTTAGGCATTACCGCTTTGGGTGTTTCCAGCAGCCCAGTTTCATTGGGAATATTTTGAATTCAGTCAGGATTCTTAGTTTCATTCAAACATACAAAAGCAAAATCAGATTCCACTTTAAGCTGGTGCTTTGGTGGTGTTGCTCGTGATGGTGTCTCAGAAGGTTAACCAGTATAAAACTTAGCTGTAAAGGTGAAAATCAAAATATTTAAATTCTTGTGTATATTTGTATCCTATACTTAGGTTGCAGATGTCCCTCTTCTCCTTTATTCTCTTTTGCTGGTCAATATCGACAAAATGTGTCACCCGCAACACCATCCACTGGCGGCAGACATATGAAACAGAACTGTTGCCCAGTATTGTTCTCTGAATCACATACTTTTGTGTTAGCCTCATATTTGGCATATATTATTTTATTGATGCTATATATTGGTATCCACTACATCTATCTAAACGCGCCCCTTGGGTGTGTATCCATCCGTATGTGCATCCGTATGTGTGTCCGTGCGCGTATTCTTATGCGTAACCTTATGCGTACTCTTATGCGTAGCCTTATATGTAGCCTTATGCGTGTGCGCATTCTTACGCTTATCGGTTTGCGTATTCGTGTGGATATGCATATCTGTATCCGTTAGGGTATCCGTATACGCATCCGCATGCGTATTCATTTGCGTAGCCTTATCCGTAGTCGTATGCGTATGCGCGTGCGTGTGCATAGGTCTCTGATTGCAATAAAGTCCAGCCGGGCGAGTACAGCAGGGGCGAAGCTGGGCGTCTCCGCGCTCGCCGGGCGCTATTTTCTGACGCAACTGGTATGTGACGATGGGGCGGACGTGAGCTGGTGTTTGAACGGCGGCGGTCCGGACGCCTGCTTCCCGTTAGTCGGGCTGACGAAACGCTGGCCGGTGTGGTCCAGTGACAGACGATGGTGTCGTGCGCACTCGCTGACGACGCCGGCTAACTAAATACACCGTCATCGGCCAAGCGTACAGGCGCAATTGCTTTTGCATTCGCTCTCGGAATCTAGCGCAATTGCTCTCCGGATCTGGTGCAACTGCTCCCCTATCTATCCATGCTTGCATATGTATACATGCATATATATATATATACATGTTAGGTATATTTATATATTATATATTAGAGATATATATTATATATATTATATAGTATATATCATATATTATATATATATATATATATATATATATATATAGTATATATATATTATATAATATATATAATATAAAAATAAAAAAAAATATATAAATAATAAAATATAAAAATTTTTAAAAAATAAAAAATATAAAAAAAAATCTGATAATGCTGCAACATTATTCCGAGACTTTAAATCAGATCGAATCCAGTATTTTGCATCTGTTTTGTTCGTCACAGTGATACGTAAGTGAGTGATACGTAGTGATACGTAATGTATGTATTACTACACAGATATATAGGAGAGCCATTGCGCAGCCATATTTCCTGTCTCACTTGTCGCCCTCTGAATTATGGTACAAATAGAGCGAAAATAACATGGAATATTATATTGCATGCTCACTTTTTCGATGGGCATCGTCAACAAGTGACCATCTAGAATAACGAGTAAAGCAGGTGCCATCGTGTCACTCGTTTTAGAAGTACTAGTTATCGCACGGAATTGCTGAAGTAGTCATGTCAGTAAAATATCCATGTTGTGGTTCCGATTGCAATGATGTGACGGCTGATATGCGTGCCCAACAAAACGCACCAGATGCGCTCCTGAATGCATGAAGTGCTTGGGGTTGGGATGAGAACGGTGCATGTTATGTTCTTTTGCTCTACAATTAATTGGCTATTTTCCGTGTACGCCGGTTTAGGTTAAGGAAAACAGAACTAATCTTTAAACCACGTACTTGTCGACATCTTCAGAGATTTGTGAAATATCTCCTTCCATCCATGCGCATGATAATCAACCGGCAGACACCTGGGAAGAAGAATAGAAATGAAGTGAATAATTTACCACGTAAGCTGTTCAATTATTACTCAATGTTATACTTAATCGTCAGGTTATAAGGTTAATTGTAAGGAACGACCTTTCCAGTTCCTCAACGTTCAATTTTACGTATCACTGTGACGAACAAAACAAATGCAAAATACTGGATTCGATCTGATTTAAAGTCTCGGAATAATGTTGCAGCATTATCAGAGTAAGTTTTTAGTGTTCCCAAGAGTACACCTATTACATAGTTTGGTGTAACCTGATGTGCTTGACGACCATCACTGCATAGAGCGAAATATTGCCGATTGTATCCTGGTAGTAATGCTCGTACTTTCGGGCGTCATCGTACAATATACAACGTTACTCATATGTAGTTGGGTCCGATGTGATCCCTTTTTTAGTCACGAAGCAACAGGACTATTTAGACCAATGCAACGACTCACCACATGGTACGATTATACTGTAGTGTAAAGTATTATAACGTTTGGTGTGGCATTGCTACACTTCGTAGAGTTGTGCTCTTCGCAACCTACTAATGCTGCTCTAGTAATTGTGGCTATCGTGAGAAGAGTGGCGATTTTTATGGGAAGTCAGATTCGATTGGTTTCCAGTTTTTGTAGTCATAGCGTAGCACGACTGCCCAGAGTATATGTGCATCTAGTCTATCTTGACCAGAAATGGTACTCTGGCCCATTACCTTGGATATGAAGTAGCTGGCCCTTTAGCTGCCGTCAGCGCATGCCATGAAACCAACCAGGGCCAGATCAACACCGGGAGACCAAGGTACAGGGGTCAGGTGAGACACATCCGTACAAGCAGTATTGTTCGTATGCCACAGCCACAGTGCGGAATAGACGCTGGGTTGTCGGCTGCACAACCACCCCGAAGTGTGGTCATAGGCCCACACAACATGCAGGCAGTTATTCTGAACATGAACGTACGTGTTTTGGTGTAGGTATTCGCACTTGGACGCAACTCTGTCTGTGTCACGACCGGGCCGTATGCCACATAAACTAATGAATGGCACCTAACAACTCGGTCCATGTCATGACCGGGGCATATGGCACCTAAAATAATGACAGAAACGTAGGCGTGAGTATGTGCTGCATGCACGCCTTTTACCGAGGACTTCAAGAACCCCTGGGGCTCCCTCGTGTACGTTCTGTGGCTCCACGCACTCGCAGCATGCGTGTGTGCTTGTGGCACGCTGACCCCATCGTCTACCCTCAGCACGACATTTGTGGCGTGCGAACCCATGATTTGTGTTTCCCGAGAGCCGGATTTTGAGCGTACTGTGCGGGAGGAACCGTGTCAGCAGTCGGCTGATTGCTGACGCCAGTGGGGTGCCAAATTCTAAATGGCAGGACAATTTAAATGGTATTTCAGTCCTGCCAGCTTAATTTTGAACCAAAAGTGTACTTATTATTCGCGTTTTCGTTTACGATGTTGGACACGTAATATAAGGATGCCTATGCTAATTATTATAATTGCAATGCCATGCTATCAGCAGGTGGCATTGTTTAGCACAGACATGATAATATCTGTGCCTGGAATTTGTCACAAGATGCTTGTGCACGACAATTCATAATGGTGAGCATAAGCTTGACACTTATACACAAAGTATTCCAAGAAATGAGTCATGGGGACTTCATAAAGACACATCAGCAAGCATGATATGGGTACTTTATTGTAAATGTCTGTTCAGCGCCCAGAGAGTGGTGTATGCTACCCTTAGTTAGTTTTTGGGCTTTTGGGCGCTTCGACTAGAGTTAGCCATTCGCGCCCAACTATATGCGGCCCTATTTCACAGATAATTGATCACTGTGCTGCGGTCACCCACCTACGGCAGATGTGGTCACCCACCTGCGGCAGGTGCGATCACTCACCTGCGACAGGTGCGGTCACCTGCCTGCGACAGGTGCGGTCACCCGCCTGCGACAGTTACGGTCACCCGCCTGCGGCAGGTGCGGTCACCCGCCTGCGGCAGGTGCGGTCACCCGCCTGCGACAGGTGCGGTCACCCGCCTGCGGCAGGTGCGGTCACCCGCCTGCGACAGGTGCGGTCACCCCCCCGCCTGCGACAGGTGCGGTCACCCGCCTGCGGCAGGTGCGGTCACCCGCCTGCAACAAGTGCGGTCACCCGCCTGCGACAGGTGCGGTCACCCGCCTGCGGCAGGTGCGGTCACCCGCCTGCGACAGGTGCGGTCACCCGCCTGCGACAGGTGCGGTCCCAGGTCGGTAACGGCCGTCCGATGCGGTACGTGACGGTCGTCCGGACACTGGCCGACTCAGTCGCAGCCGGTGACCTCGGCTGAGATAGGTGCACGGTGCTGCAGCTGGTGACCTCGTCTGAGATAGGTGCACGGTGCTGCAGCTGGTGACCTCGTCTGAGATAGGTGCACGGTGCTGCAGCTGGTGACCTCGGCTGAGATAGGTGCACGGTGCTGCAGCCGGTACCTTGTCTGAAATGGGTGCACGGCGTTGTAGCTGGTGGCACTTTGTTTCGTTTATTGGGTGCCTTACGACGCAATTTTTCGCACGATCACGGGTAATGGCTCCGTCCATACCGTTTCGCCGATGGGCCACGGGATTGGGAAATGTCCCGAGTGGTGCAAGTGTTGAACCCAGGAGCTTGTAGCCGGTGCCGTCATCTGAGGCCCGTTGTGCACATTGCACGGCGCTGCACCGCCGGCGCTGGGTTTCGGCTGACCGCAGCCGTGTTTGTGATGCCAGGCTGCACGGCAGCATTCCGCTCTGACAACACCCGAAACGTTTCAAAACTCTTGAGATCTGCTTGCTGGCACATTCTGGACCATGTCGAGGAGGTGGCGGACGGGCGAAGTCGGGATGAAGGTTTTCGATACAGAAGATGAAACGAATGCAATGAATAGCAAAGCATGCGTTGACAAGTTACGATTGCTCAAGGTTATTGATGTAATAGCACCTCAGGTAATTTTGACACTTGATTGACGGGAGGTTTCCAAACTTTCGCCCAACGAAGGGATTGGCGACTGGCCCTGGCATAATGTAAGATGGGAAATATCGCAATGTGGTATTTGATTATGAGACTAAAGACGTTGAACGAAGCAAACAAAGACACAGGCATTAACCAAATGAATCTTGTAATGCATTCTTGGAAATACATATGTAAATTTCATGTAAATTTTATGTAAATTTCATGTGGATATTTAAACATATTCATGATCAAATCATGAAACTAAAATAATAACGCTTCAGTTTCAAATGCCCATGCTCATTTTTATGGAGCTTGAAGACTGATAATTGTTTGTAAATGACTGCATTTGATAGCTCTCGTGAAACTGCGCGTTGTAAGTGCATCTTTCAAGCTCCTTTGTGTGATATATATTTATAGCCATGTTGAACGTGAATTAAGCCATACGGAGCAGTTTTCGTAGTATTTCGTCACCATTCCACAATGTCCATGTTCGAGTGTCCATGTTCCAATATCCATATCTCAACGTCCATGTCCAACCGTTCATGCTACAATGTTCATGTCCATTCACAGACCAGACACAACGGTTATTGACCAGACACTGCCACAAACCAGACACCACGGTTATTGTCCAGACACTGCCACAAACCAGACACCACGGGTATTGTCCAGACACTGCCACAAACCAGACACCACGGTTATTGACCAGACACTGCCACAAACCAGACACAACGGTTATTGTCCAGACACTGCCACAAACCAGACACAACGGTTATTGACCAGACACTGCCACAAACCAGACACCACGGTTATTGTCCAGACACTGCCACAAACCAGACACAACGGTTATTGTCCAGACACTGCCACAAACCAGACACCACAGTTATTGACCAGACACTGCCACCCACAGACCAGACACCACAGTTATTGACCAGACACTACCACCCACAAACCAGACACCGCAGTTATTGAACAGACACTACCACCCACAGACCAGACACCACAGTTATTGACCAGACACTACCACCCACAAACCAGACACCACTGTCGTTGACCAGACACTACCACACACAAACCAGACACCACTTATTGACCAGACATTGCCTCCCACAAACCAGACACCACCGACACCCAGACACCCAGTGCAGTGCAAAGGAGTTCTCTCACAAGCTGGGTGAATGTACCTGGATGTATGTATATATATATATATATATATATATATATATATATATATATATATATATATATATATATATATAGGTATGTACGTATGTATGTATGCATGCACATAGCACAATATCCATGCGACGTCCTAGAGTATCCCTTTTGTGCAGGGTTCTCGGTATGACGCCCCTGCTAGTGGAGCTAATTTCAATTCCATTGCCTCGCGTGTATAGCAGGCATTATCAGGCGCAACACCGAACCATCGTTTCGTGCCCACTACCTGTTTTGTGCTTAAAAAGTCTGCGGTCCCTTCCTGCAATCCCTGGTCTCGGAAAAAAAAACAGCACCAGCACCTCATTTGACAACAGCTGGACAAGCCGGTCACTGGGCGCTACATGACCAATGTAGTGGATGTGCCCTAAAGCCCTAATAACTGATTGGACAAATCGGTTGCCCAGCCCGTAAGTGAGGGCATGGGACGCGCCTGCGGCTAACTGCTGCCGGACCCCAGTACATATTCCAGGCAGCAGCACTTGTAACGTGTTGCACCTACTAACGAGCGATCAGTTCATTTTTGGACAAGACATAAATGCTCATGAAATATATACACCGATGGACTGTATTCCGGACTAATTTCACCTTTCAATGCTGAAGTGTATCAGGGGATATCACAACACGAATGGTACAGTCAGCACACTGTGTTGGCTTTAGCATGCACACTGATGTACGACTGTTCACACGCACCCGAGCTCGTTTGTTGATTTCAAAATTGTTGATTTCACGTCAGTGTTTCACGATGCACTTCGTGCGCGATCACGGCTAATGGCTCAGCCCACACTGTTTTGCCGGTGGGTCTCGGGATTGGGAAATGTCCCGAGCGGCGCGAATGTTGAACCCTGGACCTTTGGTATTCAGGGCTCAACGCGTTAACCACTCCGGTCATGCCCGGCCCATCCGCCCGAGCTGCAGCGCGCACGCGCCGACCCAGCCCGCTCACGAGTCGTCATGCCACTTGTCTGCCAATCGACCTGATGAGACTGATCCAGCGCTTCGGCTGAAGGCCGGATGTGGCCTGTCAGCCACCTTTGTGCACTTGTTTGGTTAAGCCCGAAAGGTCCTCAATGGAGCGAAGTTTAACACACCAGGATACGTAGCTGTCTCCTGGATATGTAGCTGTTACGTGGATACTTAGGGTTAACCAAACTGCTTTCTGGATACGTAGATGTTCCCTGGATGTGTAGCTGTTCCCTGAATATTTTGTTGCTTTCCGGATACGTAGCTACTTCCCGTCGCTGCTGCTGTTCACTGGCTTACTCCTGGTGGCATGCATCATGCTACGTTTCAACCAGTCATTCATTGCCACGTTTGTGCAAGAGGGCCTTTCTTTATTGTCATGCTCTGGGTCCCCTTTAGCTCAGTATTCGTGATAGTGTCTGAAATACTGACGACAAATCACCGATTTCGACGAAGTTGAAGTTCGTTTTTCTTCCTGAATAAAGTCCGCCACAAAAGCTCGCTCTGTCTGCTTCTTCGCAACAGCCATGACGACCAGGGTCATGAGCGCAGAATGATCATGGCAGTCGGCGCGCCCATAAGCTCCAATTCATCATCACGCCCAAGGCCATGTATCAACGTCGGCCGATGTCTACAGCTCATGCAATGCGTCAGCTGACGCATTGCAGTCCACGTGTCAACATCGGCCTCGTCGAAAGCCGACAGGTCGACGCGGGTGAATGCGTTCTGGTGCGCAACGCTGGCGTGCTGTTGGTCCAGCATTGTTCACGTGTCGGGACCACACCACTTGTATCACGGCACTACACGTACGGACACGCAAGACGAAAATTTGTCCAAGCACCAGCGCACAGGATCACGTATCTGACTCCGGTCGTCAGAAACGACTGCCAACTGCCAACTGCCAAGATTGTGTGCTCTTTAATATTTGTGGGTGCTCTTTCTTATTTGTGGGTGCAAAATGACCTTGGCAATTGACGCGCCCTAAGTTCCAATTCGTGATCGTCTTTTATTTCTACGAAGTGTTTATCCATTGTTTCTTTGTTCGTTTCCCATCGAAGGTATATACTAGCGTGTTTTTCGTTTTTTTTTCCATTTGGATATATGTAGGCTATTTCTGTGTCGCCATATTTATCAATGCAGCCACGTACTTATTTGTGCATGTACCATGTGCCTTGGATGTTGACGACACCTTGTGGAGAACTGATGACAACGGCCCGACAGAACCCCTGATGGCGACCGCATAAGTAGTTTGTCAAGTTACTTTTTGCCAATACGCGTAAAATAACACATTCCTTGCTTCCAGACAACACCATTCCAAACTGTGCGTTTCTGTGCAAGCTGTACAGCGTGCATTTTGTCCACAAAAATCAGCTGATCACCCATTAGTGTGCACAACGGTGTCAGCTTCTGTGCGTTTTTTTCGTATCGTTCATGGCCTTACGCCACCAATCTAACTTGTTTCTTCTTTTTTTCTTCTTCTAAACATCAGCTCAAACTTGTCGCTGGTCCGTAAATAAAACTGTAAAAGTGTGTTGTGGTTAACCGGAGCTGACTATCGGGACATTTTCCCTTTGTCAACTAATTCAGCTGTGCGTCGTCTGAAAACTAATCGCAAGCCCAACGATATCCACACCAGGGATAACCAAAACAGAACATCAGGGGTAACCAAAACAGCACACCATGGATAGCCAAAACAGGACACTAGGGATAACAAAAACAACACCAACACGGGTGGCCAAAACAGCACACTAAGGATACTCAACACAATACACCAGGAATAACCAAAACAGCATACCAAGGATAACCAAAACAGCACACCAGGGATGACCAAATGCCTGTGCCTGTCACTGATGACCAAATGCCTGTGCCTGTCACTGATGACCAAATGCCCGCCTGTCACTATTTTAGGACGATTTTGATGTTTTAGACTATCTTGCGAGTGGCGTGCGCTCGAGTAAACTTGGCACAATACATCTATGTCGAGGCTTCCTTCATCTAAATTTGTCTCCCCGAGTAGAACCGGTGGGGCTCTCATTCAGATTAAACCCTGGTGCTGCGATGAATGCTGTCCAGAGAGCCAGTTGTGGTACCGTCTTGTGGCCGCTAGATGGCACCCTCAGTCAGAGTGTGATGGTACCGTCTGGTGGCCGGTAGATGGCTCCCTCAGCCACAGAGTGTGGTGGTACCGTCTGGTGGCCGGTAGATGGCTCCCTCAGTCAGAGTGTGATGGTACCGTCTGGTGGCCGGTAGATGGCTCCCTCAGCCACAGAGTGTGGTGGTACCGTCTTGTGGCCGCTAGATGGCACCCTCAGTCAGAGTGTGATGGTACCGTCTGGTGGCCGGTAGATGGCTCCCTCACTCAGAGTGTGATGGTACCGTCTGGTGGCCGGTAGATGGCTCCCTCAGCCACAGAGTGTGGTGGTACCGTCTGGTGGCCGGTAGATGGCACCCTCAGTCAGAGTGTGATGGTACCGTCTGGTGGCCGGTAGATGGCACCCTCAGTCAGAGTGTGATGGTACCGTCTGGTGGCCGGTAGATGGCTCCCTCAGCCACAGAGTGTGGTGGTACCGTCTTGTGGCCGCTAGATGGCACCCTCAGTCAGAGTGTGATGGTACCGTCTGGTGGCCGGTAGATGGCTCCCTCAGCCAGAGTGTGGTGGTACCGTCTGGTGGCCGGTAGATGGCACCCTCAGTCAGAGTGTGATGGTACCGTCTGGTGGCCGCTAGATGGCACCCTCAGTCAGAGTGTGATGGTACCGTCTGGTGGCCGGTAGATGGCTCCCTCACTCAGATAGTGTGGTGGTGCCATCTGGTGCCCGGTAGATGGCACCCTCGGTCAGAGTGTGGTGGTACCGTCTGGTGGCCGGTAGATGGCTCCCTCACTCAGATAGTGTGGTGGTGCCATCTGGTGCCCGGTAGATGGCACCCTCGGTCAGAGTGTGGTGGTACCGTCTGGTGGCCGGTAGATGGCTCCCTCAGCCACAGAGTGTGGTGGTACCGTCTGGTGGCCGGTAGATGGCTCCCTCGGTCAGAGTGTGGTGGTGCCATCTGGTGGCCGGTAGATGGCTCCCTCAGCCACAGAGTGTGGTGGTACCGTCTGGTGGCCGGTAGATGGCTCCCTCGGTCAGAGTGTGGTGGTGCCATCTGGTGGCCGCTAGATGGCACCCTCAGTCAGAGTGTGATGGTACCGTCTGGTGGCCGGTAGATGGCTCCCTCACTCAGATAGTGTGGTGGTGCCATCTGGTGCCCGGTAGATGGCACCCTCGGTCAGAGTGTGGTGGTACCGTCTGGTGGCCGGTAGATGGCTCCCTCACTCAGAGTGTGGTGGTACCGTCTGGTGGCCGGTAGATGGCTCCCTCGCTCAGAGAGTGTGGTGGTACCGTCTGGTGGCCGGTAGATGGCTCCCTCAGCCAGAGAGTGTGGTGGTACCGTCTGGTGGCCGGTAGATGGCTCCCTCAGCCAGAGTGTGGTGGTACCGTCTGGTGGCCGGTAGATGCCTCCCTCACTCAGAGTGTGGTGGTACCGTCTGGTGGCCGGTAGATGGCTCCCTCAGCCAGAGAGTGTGGTGGTACCGTCTGGTGGCCGCTAGATGGCACCCTCGGTCAGAGTGTGATGGTACCGTCTGGTGGCCGGTAGATGGCACCCTCACTCAGAGTGTGGTGGTACCGTCTGGTGGCCGGTAGATGGCACCCTCAGTCAGAGTGTGATGGTACCGTCTGGTGGCCGGTAGATGGCACCCTCACTCAGAGTGTGGTGGTACCGTCTGGTGGCCGCTAGATGGCTCCCTCAGTCAGAGTGTGGTGGTACCGTCTGGTGGCCGCTAGATGGCTCCCTCAGTCAGAGTGTGGTGGTACCGTCTGGTGGCAGGTAGATGGCTCCCTCGCTCAGAGAGTGTGGTGGTACCGTCTGGTGGCCGGTAGATAGCACCCTCAGCCAGAGTGTGGTGGTACCGTCTGGTGGCAGGTAGATAGCTCCCTCAGCCAGAGTGTGGTGGTACCGTCTGGTGGCAGGTAGATGGCTCCCTCACTCAGAGAGTGTGGTGGTACCGGAGAATGTGGTGGTGGTCCATGTGACTCCCACCCAGAGTTGTCATCCATTATCACGCTGGTGTGTCAATATTGTGCCGCTGATCCTGTGGTGTTATGCACCAAGAACCTGGGACGGACGGAATAACATCTCCAAACTTGGCGTCATAATCTCAGCTTTGTGGGATGCAAGTGCAACGCAAAGAAAATAAGACGTAGCTATGGTTGTGGATGCCACCGAAACGAATCAGAAGCTCCCTCAGCTGCATCCGAAACCAAACCAAAATTAAATATATGAGGCAAAAAAGCACCAGCATTGCAGTACATATGTCAGAATTGGGTTAGAATAGGAGAGCGAACTAGTAGGAATCCTAGTGACCAACGGTATCGATGCATTTACTATGCCGGATTTGGGTCGGAATAGGGCAGCGAACTAGTAGGAGTTCACGTGAACGACACCACCGTTTTATTTCCTACATGGAAGTAACGTCCTGGGATCCTGTGTGTGCGAGACACGGTTGGGGCTCGAGGTGAAATTTTTGGGAAAACCTAGTGGAAAACGAACATTCTCCGCAGTGCGCGAGCGGTCGTTCCCATAGTAACACACAGAAGCAGTGTGCACCACCACAGGCATTTTTCCGTATCCAAACTGGTAATCAGGACGCGTGCTTTACATTTTTGGTAGCAAACCGATACGCTGCTATCAGCTTAAATGATGATTGTGATGAAGTGGAGTTTATGAGCTCGTCCGCAACTAGTAATTCTGTGCTACGCGGTGCGATGCAATACAACACAATACAATGCAACACAGTGCAATACAGTGCATATCGGTGCTGTGTAGTGTATCCTATGACGTGTTGAGCTCACGTGACGCACCGCCTGACCGTGTGCTGCGCCTCCAGGTCGGAAGATAGCCGTCGACGCCAGCATGTGTATGTACCAGTTCCTGGTGGCCGTGCGACAAGAGGGCTCCACCCTTACCACCGCTGACGGCGAGACCACCAGGTGAGTGGGCCGTCTGCCGACGGGACCATTGTAGGATGCCGCCGGGGTACCACCGCTGACGGCGAGACCACCAGGTGAGTGGGCGGTCTGCCGACGGGACCAGTGTAGGATGCCGCCGGGGTACCACTGCTGACGGCGAGACCACCAGGTGAGCGGGCCGTCCGCCGACGGGACCAGTGTAGGATGCCGCCGGGGTACCACCGCTGACGGCGAGACCACCAGGTGAGTGGGCGGTCTGCCGACGGGACCAGTGTAGGATGCCGCCGGGGTACCACCGCTGACGGCGAGACCACCAGGTGAGTGGGCCGTCTGCCGACGGGACCTTGTAGGATGCCGCCGGGGTACCACCGCTGACGGCGAGACCACCAGGTGAGTGGGCCGTCTGCCGACGGGACCAGTGTAGGATGCCGCCGGGGTACCACCGCTGACGGCGAGACCACCAGGTGAGCGGGCCGTCTGCCGACGGGACCAGTGTAGGATGCCGCCGGGGTACCACCGCTGACGGCGAGACCACCAGGTGAGTGGGCGGTCTGCCGACGGGACCCGTGTAGGATGCCGCCGGGGGTACCACCGCTGACGGCGAGACCACCAGGTGAGTGGGCCGTCCGCCGACGGGACCAGTGTAGGATGCCGCCGGGGTACCACCGCTGACGGCGAGACCACTAAGTGAGCGGGCAGTCTGCCGACGGGACCAGTGTAGGATGCCGCCGGGGTACCACCGCTGACGGCGAGACCACCAGGTGAGTGGGCAGTCTGCCGACGGGACCCGTGTAGGATGCCGACGGGACCAGTGTAGGATCCCGCCGGGGTACCACCGCTGACGGCGAGACCACCAGGTGAGTGGGCAGTCTGCCGACGGGACCAGTGTAGGATGCCGCCGGGGTACCACCGCTGACGGCGAGACCACTAATTGAGCGGGCAGTCTGTCGACGGGACCAGTGTAGGATGCCGCCGGGGTACCACCGCTGACGGCGAGACCACCAGGTGAGTGGGCCGTCTGCCGACGGGACCAGTGTAGGATGCCGCCGGGGTACCACCGCTGACGGCGAGACCACTAAGTGAGCGGGCAGTCTGCCGACGGGACCAGTGTAGGATGCCGCCGGGGTACCACCGCTGACGGCGAGACCACCAGGTGAGTGGGCAGTCTGCGCGGGACCCGTGTAGGATGCCGACGGGACCAGTGTAGGATCCCGCCGGGGTACCACCGCTGACGGCGAGACCACCAGGTGAGTGGGCAGTCTGCCGACGGGACCAGTGTAGGATGCCGCCGGGGTACCACCGCTGACGGCGAGACCACTAATTGAGCGGGCAGTCTGCCGACGGGACCAGTGTAGGATGCCGCCGGGGTACCACCGCTGGACGGCGAGACCATTGGTGTACGTTAGGTGGTGAACGGGCGAATTTGCCGACGGGACCAGTGTTAGGATCCGCCGGGTACCGCTAGACTTTTGGCGAGACCACTAAGTGAGTGGGCAGTCTGCCGACGGGACCAGTGTATAATTGGATGCCGCGCCGGGGTACCACCGCTGACGGCGAGACCACTAAGTGAGCGGGCAGTCTGCCGACGGGACCAGTGTAGGATGCCGCCGGGGTACCACCGCTGACGGCGAGACCACCAGGTGAGCGGGCCGTCCGCCGACGGGACCAGTGTAGTATGCCGTTGGGGGCGCTGGATGAGTGAGGGCAAGGAGTGGGCTATCAGGCTCCGGCCACATGAGGCCGACTTTGCGCGTTTTCTGGTTGAAAACCACCAGGCGCGAGCGCCTGTCCTCACCCCCCCCCCCGCCCCTCCCATAACATTGGCCCGTTTTCATCCACCTTTGGACCGCCCTGGCTGCGCTTCCGGCTCCCTTAAGGCTGGCGCAGAATAGGGTATCGCACCGGCAGAAGTGTTGCAGATACGGCAGGGGCACGGCAGAGCACGACAGAAGTACGGCATAGCACGACATTGCCTATGCTCCAATGTCTGGCCAGGAGTTGCAGCCTACGCAGATGCGCCGGCTCGCGATATTTACGTACGATAGGTTTAAATACATTACATACATTACATGCATGTAATACATGCATTGCGTACATGCATTTCATACGTGGAATACATACACTACGTACGTGTATTACATACATTGCATGCATGCATTATATACATTACATGATTGCACTGCATATATACATTCTACTTATGCATACACTACATGCGCTACATACATTAGGTTGACGGCCGAAGCTCGGCGCAAGGAGCCGGCAGCGAAACAGCCGGAGCCGTTGGAACCATGGCGGGGTGTTGGTGTGCAGAGATACAGAGCGGAGAGAGGTCAGGCACGGATACGGACCAGTGGGAGAAGAGCGCCTTTTCGCCGGTAGGGGGTATGATGGGCACACAACACAAGGCAATGCGGGAAGCCCTTCAGTTCGAGGTGCAGCGGGACGCAGCAGAGAGCCGGGGAGTGACGCGACCGCACGTCTGATAGAAGGCAAACTCGCGGGGAGTTACCTGGCCCTTCTCGGGTCGTTCATTCATTTTCGTGTCGCGTCTGACCACTGAACGTTTTGGTCTGTCTTGGGATACGGCCGCGCCCCTCGTCGAGCCGCCAGGGCTGGCTGGCCAGTCGGTCTCGCCGGTCGACGCTCTCACCGCTCTAGGCATGCAGTGCACTCGCTCCGGCACACGTTCCAGTGTTACCGGTCCTGTGGCGGGTGGCCCACCTCGGCGCATACACCTGTGTTGCCTGGTACTCGCGCTGCCTGATACCTCTGGCCGGCATATCACGTCTGCGTCAGCTGGTGAAGGAGGGTGGACCTCTGGGATGGGCGGCGGCCGGCTGTCAGCACCACCCCTTGCCCTCTGTGTCGGTCGCGCCCAGCCACGCAGGGCGGCTGGGGTGCCGGCCGGCAATGCCAGAGGGAAAGTTTCGTCTCTGGTGAGGACATTTTCGCACTTTTTTGGTATCTATTGGCTCTATGCTTGTGCCTCTGTTGAGTAGTCGTAATGAGCCCTCCGACAAAAAAGTAATTTTCGGAAATTATCCCCCAAAAAGCAGCGTCAGAAAGGACATTTCAGCACAGTGCCGTGTTCTCGCTATTATAGAAAAAAGCCTCACGGAAGGCAGGCGGATTTTTTTGCCTTCACCCCACTTCCCGCCGTTTCCTCACATGGAAAAACCAACCTCCGATTTTTGCATGTCGGTCGGTCTGGCAAATTGCCTACCGGCTGTTCGTGTATTATCTGCCAGTGTGTTACATGTGTGCCCGACCGACCTAGCTTCTTCGCGTTTGCCGCCGAAACAGCTGTGCTGATCGGACGGTAATTTTGACATGTGGTGCACCCATTTAGTTGGACAGATTGCGGTGGTGATTTTATGTTCTCGCGGTCACGTGCGCTCGCGCCATGTGACACCAACCAAACGCCGTGCGCACCCGCCACGCAGCGCTAACTGGGACGACATGGACGACCTCCATATGTCTTTTTTATTATTCTTTATATTTCTGAGTACCGCCACACCTCAAACCAACAATGTGGACTTTTGGACAAACTAGGGGTATGTGAAGTTGGATTGCACTTATTATATTATGCTTTTTTTGTCGTCGCGACGGAACAAGCTTAACGTCTAGGTGAGGTTCGAGAGTTAGCAACGCAACTGAGAAGACTAACCACAAAAGCGTTTTCATTTGCCCGGTTTCGTGTATGTAATGCCATGTGTGACGTTCCCGTGTGATGACGTGTGACTTGCGACGTGTGATCCATTTCAGTCACCTGATGGGAATGTTTTACCGAACGATCCGCATGGTGGAGAATGGCATCAAGCCTGTGTACGTGTTCGACGGCAAACCTCCAGACATGAAGGGCGGGGAGCTGGCCAAACGCGCCGGGCGGCGAGACGATGCGCAGAAGGCGCTCACCCAGGCCGAGGAGCAGGGTGAGTTACGGTGTGAGAGGGGGAGGGGGCGGCGTGACGGTGGCAGAAGGCGATTACCCAGGTTGAGGAGCAGGGTGAGTTATGGTGGCAAGGGGGGGGGCGAGCGGCGGGATGATGCGCAGAAGGCGTTCACCCAGGCTAAGGAGCAGGGTGAGTTATGGTGGCAGGGGGGGTGGCGAGCGGTGGGATTATGCGCAGAAGGCGTTCACCCAGGCTAAGGAGCAGGGTGAGCTACGGTGGTTAGATGAGAGGGGGCGAGCGGCGAGACGATGCGCAGAAGGCGCTCACTCAGGCCAAGGAGCAGGGTGGGTTCCGGTGGAGATGAGGGGAGGCTGTTAGTCAGAAGTATATGACGGTAGTTGGGAAGAAGGACGCTGGGAATGGGTGAGCCTGAGAGTCGATGAAGGCGTGTGTTAATATTTAGAGGGACATCGTTTGGGGAATTGGGCTCGGATAAGTTAAGGTGGCTAGATATATATAACATGCATTTGTGCTGTTGTTGTTTTGCCATGTCATCGGCATGGTGTTGCATCCTGTTGGCTATAAACACCTCGAATCCTGCAATGATCAACACTGGATACCAATACGCGGACGCTCCGGATCACTTGCTGGACACTGGCCGCTAGCCGCCGGCCGCTTCCACACCATCAACGAGAACTGCAGCGGCTGCCACTGCAGAAGTACGGAGCTCAGCTCAAGGTGGCCAGCGCAGCATGAATTTCCCCGTCAATCGTTTGGAGAAGAGTGTGTGCGACCGAATCCAACGGGCGCCTTGCTGTAGACACTGATACAACATTCCGTAGCCGACTGTAGTGCCCAAAGCTCAATGTCAGTTGATGCTACAGGAAGTGCTATTTAGTGGCGGGGTCTCACGTGTTCAGCGATTTGCCAGCTTCTGGGCATTGTGATTACCGGGCGCCTGTTGCGTCGCTCGCGAAAACATTCAGTCTAGGATCATTCAGCGCGTGTGTTTCCAATGGTAGTGAGAAATTAGTGTTGCTTGGGGCGTGTTATAAAGTGGAGAGTCATCTGGTGGTGTCTTCCTGCACCAGTGCTTCAGGAAGACAGCCCCAAGTGGTATTTGGTATGTGGTACGTGTGCCACAGTGGGGCATCTGCTGCCTGGCAGTTTTACAATGGGCACGAGGTGCAGAGTCATCTGGTGGTGTCTTCCTGCATCAGTGTTTCAGGAAGAGAGCACCTGGTGGTAGAGGAGCCCTGGTGTGGGGAACTTCAGGAAGTGTGCCACAGTGCGGAAGCCACAGGAAGTGTGCCTGATGTACTGTTGTACCACAATGGACACATGCTTACATCACGTAACCTGTGGTTTTGCAGGGAACCAGGAGGACATCGACAAGTTCAGCCGTCGCCTGGTCAAGGTTACCAAGGCTCATGTGGACGAAGTCAAGGAGCTGCTCAAGTTGATGGGCATCCCGTGCGTAGAGGTGGGTGCAACAGTCGCATCTCGATCAGCAGTCAGCGGCCGCCATTGCCGACGGGTTCGTTCAACTAAACTGGTCCCTGCAGGGCGCTTGTTCCACCTCATACCTTCACGCTATCATGGAAACACCTGGCTTCCTGGTGTAAAGCGTGGCCTAAGTCGTGGTACGGCGGTGTTGTGTGTTCATGGTCACGTCACGAATACGGTCCCAGCATCGGCTCAGAACGTCGGGCAAAAGATGCCAGTGAAGACCAGTGAGGGGCGCAGTGGAGACAATTGGTGCCGTGTCGTCCGGTGGCGATGCACCATGCACATTGTACACTAAATAGTGCACATTGGTGTGCATATGTACGGCAGGGCATTGGCTGAAGTGTCACGGGCGGGTGTCTGCTGTGACGTCATTGTCTGCGACCCGCGGCTGCCTTGCAACGCTATGTCGCCTTCGCTCCTGTATCATCTGGGCGTCTCGGATAGAATGCCAAGTAGGGTACTCACGTCAGCATACAAAAACTACACCCGGTGCGTTGTAATTCATGTATACCAACCTGGGTCACTGATGGGCTTTGCCTACCAGTGTCCTGGGATTCCGCACCGATGCTCAACTGGTTAGAACGCTGGCCTGCATTGATCTCTCCTTTCATGGCACAGACTGGGTTGGAGTCGCTTCACGCGCTCCCATTTAATTCCCGGCTAGGAGGGTCAGTTGGCAGCTGGCCCGATAAGGCCGGGGACAAGCTGCCGGCTGGCCGTGTCGGTGTGTTGGCGGGGCGATACACTTTCGGTCATAATACTGCCGTTGAACTGGAATTAACGGATTGCGGGGGACAGGGTTCACGCTACGAGCTCTGGTCAGTAAAAGAACCGCGGTCCATGCAGCCATTCCAGTAAGATGCAGGCCAAATTTCTTTTCTTTTTTTAAAAGAAAAAGTGGGTTGGTTGTTCAAGGCTTTCAGTGATATCTGTATTGCATTGATACGGCCTTCCCACCGGTAAGCAACAGCACACCAATTGTCTACAGTGCACTAGCACACGGATCACTACGGCAGTATGCAACAGAAGCAACACTAATGGTGTGCAGTGCACTAGCACACGCATCACAACGGCAGTATGCACCAGAAGCAACCCTAATAGTGTGCAGTGCACTAGCACACTGTTCACTGCGGCAGTATGCAACAGAAGCAACACTAATGGTGTGCAGTGCACTAGCACACGGATCACTACGGCAGTATGCAACAGAAGCAACGCTAATGGTGTGCAGTGCACCAGCACACGGATCACTACGTGAGTTCGGGTGCCATGTTCCAGTACGCGTGCACCTGACGAGTCGGCCAACAACACCAATACATTGTTATGGCAGCGGCAGGGTATCACAAGACAGCAGCTCAGCTCAACATCCACCACCTCATGATACAAGTGGACTGCATTGCAGGATGTACAAGAGTGGTAGGGTATGCCATAGGCCGTAGCGACCAACGCGCAGGTGCTGTGAGGGCAAGTACTGCGTACGACGAAACCAATTCTATTGGGTGCTGAATGATCAAGTTTTGGTCGAAGCGCACTTAAACTAAAATACTAACTAAGAGCAATACTAAAATACTAACTAAGAGCAATCCTAGTTTGCGTGTTCAGTTGCCTAAATTGTTTTTGCAAGGAGTAAACTATGAACTTGGTGCACCAGCATCCATCCACGATTTCGTGTTGCCTGTGCAACAGGAGTTAGCGTCTATGGTTGTATCATGCAGCTGTGCTTTATATCAAGCTGCTCCAAAAACTATCGTGAAAAAGTATGCTTATATCAAACAGGCCTTTCTCCTCATCTAGGCTACATTTCTGTGGGAAGACACTTTATGATGAAAAAAATCCGATTCTCATTTGCTGTTAAAACCTAGGATGTATCATTAAATACAGAGGTGCTACCGGTGGCGCTGTACAAGACCGGTGCGCGTGTGCGGGTGTCGCTCCGTACGGTGTCACTCCTTACGGTGTCACTCCTTACAGTGTCACTCCGTACGGTGTCACTCCTTACGGTGTCACTCCGTACGGTGTCACTCCGTACGGTGTCACTCCGTACGGCACCACGTGTGGTGTCGTGTGAAGGTATCGTCAGGCCGGTGGCCGGTGAATGAGGGTAAGGGCCGACATCGACTGGTGCTGACGTCACTGTCCACAAGTCCACTGCATCCGGCTAACCCCCTGGTCCTGCCCTCACAGCTTCGCCGTCTACACTACTGTACATACTCACCGCTCAGCCGGTAATGCCGTGGTCAGATCCGTCGCTGCCGCTTCACTGCTACACATACTCACCGCTCAGCCGGTAATGCCGAGGCAAGATCTGCCTCCCGCGTGGCAGTTAGTTGGCAACACACGGACGGTGATCCGCGTCTATCCCTGGAATGGATAGACGCTGGGATAGAAGCCGTAGCCGGTCAGACCGTTGTAGTACTGGCTGTAGTCGGGATAGTAGTAGAGGCCGGGCATGACGCCGAAATCGGCGACGGCGGCGGTTGGCGGCGCTGTCGGAGCTGCCGTGGGGGCTGCCGTAGGGTCTGTAGTTGGAGGTGCCGTCGCAGCTTTGGTCGCGGTGGCTGCCGACGACGGCCCCGCACCGGCTGCGCCACGCGTGGCGGAGCCGGCCCCGACCCGACTAGCGGCTGTGACCGACGCCGGCACGGCGGTGATGGGCGCGCCGGCGGCCGCCGCCGATATGGCCGCCTCCAGAGCCGCCTGGATGTGCGCGCGCGCCGCCTGCAGCGCCAGCCTCTTCACGGTGGCAGCGTCAGAGGCAGGCTCTGCGGCGCCTGAGGCGGGTCCTGCGGGCACGGCAGCGAGCTCTGCAGAACCTGCGGCGGGTGCTGTGGGGACCGCAGCCGGTGCTGCGGGTACGGCGGCTGGTGCTGCGGGCACGGCGGCCGGTGCTGCGGGTACGGCGGCCGGTGCTGCGGGTACGGCGGCCGGTGCTGCGGGTACGGTGGCCGGTGCTGCGGGTACGGCGCCCGGTGCTGCGGGTACGGCGCCCGGTGCTGCGGGTACGGCGGCCACGTTTACTGCCAGCGGCGGGCCAGCTCCAGGGACTGGCCCGACCTGCTGACTGAGGACAGACTGGCAGTAGCTGGGGTGGTACAGACTGCAGTACCAGGGCAGCTGAGCCTGCCTGGCCGTCACCAGCGTGACCAACACCAGCAGGTACTTCATGCTGACGCCGGGACGTGACGGGTGGCCGGCTGACACTTGGCTGGCAGGCGTGCGTGGCCGCTTTATAGGCGGCGGCGGCGGCGGCGGCCCGCGGCCAGGACCGGTTGGGGCGGCGGGCGGCAGCGGCAGGCGACGGCGGCAGGTGACGGGCCGATAACCGATGGCGTGCCGTCTGCCGCGCGGATCGGTCGCCACCGGTGCTGTCGTGCGTCGCTGGCCCGCCGCCCTGCACGGCACGCGCCGAGTCTGTCGCAACCGGGGAAGGTCGCGCTGGGGTAAAGTGGCGTCGTGGTGCGTGGGGCGTGGTGGAGGAGCAAGGCTGAAATTTTCCTTGAAAATACTAAACAATTTATTGCAATCCACCTGTACTAGTTAGACATCGCACTAGCTTTGCTGTGGACTGTAGCAAATATGTGTACGCATGATCCCCTCTGCCGAATATGGTGAACATATATCAAGTTACGATGCACTACCATTGTCGAAATACGCTGTGCTTCGTTCAGAAAAGCCTGCACTCACGCACGAAAATTAAGGCAATATGGACGTGTGAACTTGTCACGACATTGTATACACTGTTGTCTATCGCTGCTCCTTCGTCTGGCCTGTATAGACCCTCCATTTATTATCTACATGTGAAGGGTCCGTCTATTGCATCCGAGTCACCCAGGGGCCCTCTGTACTTGTAAGACTGACATGGTGTCTCCTCGTTAGGTATCCTGTCTCCCTATGAGACACAAGTGTATGACCTTCCCGTGAGACAAGTGCAGCCCCCCCCCCGTGGGAAACTAGTGTGCCGTCTCCCTATGAGGAACGAGTATGGTGTCTCATCGATACGTGGGTTCGTATCTCCCCGTGACGCTGGGGAAGTGTTAAACATGGAATCGTAGGTGGATTTTTGAGTGCCGAGCAATGACGAATCACTAATAAAACTTACTTCGTTTTTCCAAATCGTAGTTTATAATCTTTGTGCTCAAGCAGTATAACCTGGGCGCTACATGACCAATGTAGTCGATGCGCCCTAAAGCCCTAATAACTAACTAAGCAGTATAACCAATATTCTGTTACTAGCTGGCTACCTTGCTGATGTGCTCGTGGGACTAATTCTACTAATACCTGGTGGTCTATCTGAAAAAGAAAAGTCAGGCATTCATGATTTCGCTGTGCTGATTCTCGGACAGTTTTACTACAGGAAAACCCAGAATAAATGGAAATTGTAATAGTCCGCGCAGCTAAATATGCTAGGGTATTGCATATGAAACAAAAGTCGACATAAGGGGTGGGGATGGCCGAGTGGTTAAGGTGTCGGGCTATGGGTACCAAAGGTCCCGGGTTCGACTCTAGCGCCACTCAGGACATTTCCCAATCCCGCGGCCCACCGGCGAAACAGCGTGGGCGGCGCCATTAGCCGTGAATGTGCATAAAGTGTGTCGTGAACCAACCAATAAACAAACAAAGAGTCGACATAAGAAAAGACACCTGAAGTGACATTGTCAACATATTGTGAAGACATATTTGGTTTATACTACATATGTGCTGAATATTTCATTTTGCTGTCTTGTGTTTTCTGGGCTTATACGTTCCTGCAACAGAAACCGAATCCAACAATCCAGCCCAGGTGTAGCATCTAAGGCGTAGCTGTAGTGTCTCCATGCGAGGCGGATGGGGAGACACTGCATTTCACATCTCCATGTGAGGGGAGATGCAGTGTCTCCATGTGAGGCGGAGGTGTGCTGTCTCCCCGTGAGGCGGAGTCGCAGTGTCTCCCCGTGATGCGAAGGTGTGCTGTCTCACCGTGAGGTGGAGGTGTGCTGTTTCCCCGTGAGGCGGAGTCACAGTGACCCCTGTGAGGCGGAGTCTCAGTGTCCCCCTGTGACCATCAGGCACCCTGTGAGGAGGAGTCACAGTGTCCACTATGACCATCAGGCACCCTGTGAGGCGGAGGCGCAGTGTCCCCCTGTGACCATCAGGCGCCCTGTGAGGCGGAGTCACAGTGTCCACTGTGACCACCAGGCGCCCTATGAGGAGGAGTCAGTGTCCTCTGTGACCACCAGGCGCCCTGTGAGGCGGAGTCACAGTGTCCACTGTGACCACCAGGCGCCCTGTGAGGCGGAGTCACAGTGTCCACTGTGACCATCAGGCGCCCTGTGAGGCGGAGTCACAGTGTCCACTGTGACCACCAGGCGCCCTGTGAGGAGTCACAGTGTCCACTGTGACCACCAGGCGCCCTGTGAGGAGTCACAGTGTCCACTGTGACCACCAGGCGCCCTGTGAGGAGGAGTCACAGTGTCCACTGTGACCACCAGGCGCCCTGTGAGGAGGAGTCGCAGTGTACTATGTGACCATCAGGCACCCTGTGAGGCGGAGTCACAGTGTCCACTGTAACCACCAGGCGCCCTGTGAGGCGGAGTCAGTGTCCACTGTGACCATCAGGCGCCCTGTGAGGCGGAGTCACAGTGTCCCCCTGTGACCACCAGGCGCCCTGTGAGGAGGAGTCACAGTGTCCACTGTGACCACCAGGCGCCCTGTGAGGAGGAGTCACAGTGTCCTCTGTGACCACCAGGCGCCCTGTGTGGAGGAGTCACAGTGTACTATGTGACCATCAGGCACCCTGTGAGGAGTCACAGTGTCCACTGTGACCACCAGGCGCCCTGTGAGGAGTCACAGTGTCCACTGTGACCACCAGGCGCCCTGTGAGGAGGAGTCAGTGTCCACTGTGACCATCAGGCGCCCTGTGAGGCGGAGTCACAGTGTCCTCTGTGACCATCAGGCACCCTGTGAGGCGGAGTCACAGTGTCCACTGTGACCACCAGGCGCCCTGTGAGGGGAGTCACAGTGTCCACTGTGACCACCAGGCGCCCTGTGAGGAGGAGTCACAGTGTCCTCTGTGACCATCAGGCACCCTGTGAGGCGGAGTCACAGTGTCCACTGTGACCACCAGGCGCCCTGTGAGGAGTCAGACAGACAGACAGACTTTATTGAGGTCATCCACAATTGACTTGTGGCTATTACGACATCGCGTCAAATAGATAAAACAACACAGCACAAAAGGTAAAAAAGAGGGTCAAAATCAGAGAATACAAGTTAAACTATTAAAAAAACATATATATAAAATAACAGCAAGTCGAGCAGTCTATCAGTCCGGCACGGGCGGCACGTCAAGTACATACTCCCGTAGGTGGCGACCAAAGATCGATACGGGAAGTCGCGTCAGCTCAGGTGGCAGTGAGTTGTACATGTGTGGCGCTCTGGAACTAAAACGTCTCTTCCCCATCTCGGTGCGGGACCGGGGGACATACAAGTTGTGATCTTGACGGGTGGTCCGGTCACGAATCTCCGCCATGGTGGTGAGATCGTGAGCCAGTGACTCTGGCTCACCATGGAGACGCACCTTGTGTATGAGGCGAAGGGTGTGATAACTCGCCAGGTTCTCCGCGCTGAGCCAGCCCAGCCTCCTCAGCAGATCCGAAACGTGGTCAAACTTTTTGCGGCCGAAAATTACCTTAGCCGAGTAGTTTATGATTTTTTGAATGCGAGATAGGTTCTTTTTGCCTCCGTTACCATACACAGAAATACAGTAGCGGATCTGCGAGAAGATCAGAGCATTGTCCAGCGCGGAGATGGCGGCAAGTGGAAGGTGCCCCCTCAGATGCGACAGACCACCTAGAACTCCGAAACAACGCCGAGTCAATTCTGAGACGTGCGAGTCCCAGCTGAGAGAGCGATCGAAAATAATACCGAGATTTTTGCATTCCGAAATGGTGGGTAGATGATCGCGAAATTTCACTGTGACATCCGGTAAGGCACGCAGATTTTGTGGGCTGCCCAACATCATCAGCTGTGTCTTTGCTACGTTAATTTTCAGTCCATTTGCTCGAAACCAGATATCGAGGGAGGCCAGAACTGTTTCCATATGAGTGACAACATTTTGAATTTGAGATTTCTTACCACTGACCAAAATTTGGGTGTCGTCAGCGTATTGAACAACTACTGCACCTTCGGCGAACAGGCTGAGGTCGTTGGCGAAGACGCAGTAGAGGAGAGGTCCGAGAGATGATCCTTGAAAAACGCCGATGCTGTTGGGCAACGGGGCAGATTTGTGGACGACACTCAGATTGTCAGTAAGGCTGACACTCTGGGTGTGGTTCTGAAGATAAGCCGAAAACCAGGAAGTATCGATGCTGTGGAGACTTAATTTTGACAGGAGTTTTGAGTGATCTATCACATCAAAGCACTTGCTCAAATCCAGCAGGCAGAGAAGGGACACCTCTCCATGGTCACATGCGGATAGGATCTGGTCAGATATGGAGGTCAGTGCGGTTTCAGTCGAGTGACGAGGACGGAAGCCGTGCTGAGTTTGGGAGAGGAGGTGGTTATCGGACAGGTAATTGTAGAGTTGCTGGTGGACGGCACGCTCTACAATTTTCGCAATGACTGGGACGATGGAGATAGGACGGAAATTGGAAGGGTTACAGGGATCACCGGACTTGAAGATAGGATGGACGAGGGAGTTCTTCCAAGAATCAGGAACATCGGATTGGGTAATGCTGGAATTGACCAAATGCAGGAGCACCTCACCTAACGAGTCGAAGCACACCCTGAACATGTGGATGCTGATGCCGTCTTCGCCACAGGCCGACGACCCGCTCATCCCGAAGACGATGGCTCGCAGCTGAGATAGCGACAACGACTCCAGGGTGAACGCACAGGCACCGACACGCGGCAAACGGCAGGAGATACTCGGCGTCGCTCCCATACTCCTAACCTCGTCAGCCACGCACGGGCCCACGCGGACAAAAAATAGGTTAAGGTCATCAACTGTCGCGTCGGGCAGCTTACGAATGGCCTGCTTGCCGCCGACAAATGACCTGATATGTCGCCACATTGACCTCTGCCCATCCTCACGGATTCGCCGCTCAACGTCGTTCCGGCTATCACGTCTAATCGCCGATCGTACAGCTCGGTTGGCGTCCCTGTACTCCGTGGACTGGTGCCCATAAACGGTCAGCGCACCACGGCGGCTACACATTAAAGCTTTAGTTCCATCTGATACGAATGGGGCGCTAGGGTTCCTGATTCTAACAGTCCTGATGGGAGCATGGATGTCAATGATGGGTAAAAAGATGTTCAGAAAACAGTCCCACTTGAGCGTGACGGAGGGATAATTAAAAACAGAACTCCAGTCAGCCAAACAAAGATCGTAAAGCAAAGCATTCGGATCAGTACGGCGAAAGCAACGCGTGCGAACGGTGGCGCCGCTCGGTCTGGATCTGGGCACATCGACTGAAAAACGAACGAATCTATGCGGACTAAAATGACAAAATTGTGTACGGCAGTGCTGCACAATGTCACGACAGTTGGTGATAACTACGTCAAGGAGGGAGCCAGTTGAATAGGTGGGCTAGGTCACACATTGAAATAACGAGTAATCAAAAATAAAATTAGACAGCACACGCTTACCTTGGTCCGAGTCTGGTTTCCGTAAGTCACAATTTAAATATCCGCAAATAAAAAGTTTGGACTTCGGATAGTCAACAATCACACGCTGGAATTGTGCTTCTAGGTCTGCAAAGTCCGCTTTCAAGTCGGTCAGATTCCGTCTCGGTGGACGATATGCGGTGCAGATGATGAATTGGCGCTTGCTGTCTGGTTTAACCAACATCCACAACGTCTCCAGCTTGCTGGTGGGATGGTTGACAGCCGTTGTGATTTTCAGCAGAGACGCGTTGGTACCTTCCCTGGCGGCCAGCGCCACTCCTCCGTACCCTCGCCCGTCGGGGCGATCGGCCCGGTACAGCTGGTACCCAGGCAGCAGCAGCAATCTGTTGGGCGTCGCAGGCTTCAGCCAGGTTTCGGCCAGGCATATGATGTCATACTTGTTGCGATGTAGTACTTCAGACATTTCCAGTAATTTTGGCTTAATGCTTTGGATGTTCAGCAAGCAAATGTTGAGTCTTGAACTTGGAGCTGGCCATAGATTCCTCTGTCGGCGTTGGGCGCCTTTGCTCCCTCGCTTCCTCGCGTCACGGTGTCCACTGGGACCACCAGGCGCCTTGTGAGGAGGAGTCACAGTGTCCTCTGTGACCACCAGGCGCCCTGTGAGGCGGAGTCTCAGTGACCCCTGTGAGGCGGAGTCTCAGTGACCCCTGTGAGGCGGAGTCTCAGTGTCCCCCTGTGACCACCTGGCGCCCTGTGAGGCGGAGTCTCAGTGTCCCCCTGTGACCACCAGGCGCCCTGTGAGGAGGAGTCACAGTGTCCTCTGTGACCATCAGGCGCCCTGTGAGGCGGAGGCGCAGTGTGCGGCCCTGGTGAAGGCCGGCAAGGTGTACGCCACGGCCACCGAGGACATGGACGCGCTCACCTTCGGCACCACGGTGATGCTGCGCCACATGACTGTCAGTGAGGCGCGCAAGATGCCCGTCAAGGAGTACCACCTCAACAACCTGCTGGCAGAGGCCGGCCTCAACCAGGAGGAGGTGGGTGGCCAGTTGGCCGGCGCACCGGATAGATAGACGACCGTTTAAAATTAAGACGCGATACCGAGACGCTTGCTCGGTGTGGAAAATTAGATCTGACTATCTGACCATCTGATTGTGGTGAAGGTGCATTGGTTCAACTATCTAATCACAGCGAATGGCGCCAAGTGACGTTGGCAGTCGACGTGCTCCTCAGCTCTAATAAACAAACGGAAGTAATCGCAGTCATGATGGTTCCGCATGCCCACACGAGTTCATTTCCAGTGCTTTATCTGAAGAGAGTCGTTCCGTTTCCGATGCTCGGATAAAAAGAGTGATTTCGTCAACATCTGGTCCATTCGTAAGGACATTGCATATGCATTGTTTTAACGAGAAGCTAGTATAATATATGTATTTGTATGTTCCGATCGGCTGCTTTTCGACGAGGTGGTGCCCTACTTGTCCAGGCGTCGCTTAACTATTTGGCTGTCCAGTGACATAATACCGTGGTGAGTGTCTCGCGTCAGACGCAGTTTTTTTCTTCCTAATGTCGACCCCTGTTCGTATGCAGTAGCCTATCCTATTTGGCTACACGTACTGTTACAGGCTCGATTGCTATTGGGCTTTCCCATCGCCAACTATTCAAAAGTTAGGACAGCCAGCTTCGGAATGCCTCAGGATGCCAATATACATGTCAGTACTCTCCACACCTACAGTTCACTATAACTATTTGCATCTTTTTATTTGTCTTTTTTTGCAGGGAGGCCACCACCAGTTATTAGTAGAAGTATCCCCAGGAGCGCCTCAGCTAGGTAGCAAGCTAGTAACGCCAAGGAACTCCTGGGGCCACAAAGTGAAAAGTGTTATGAGGGGAAAAGTGTACATACATCTGCACTATCACACAAATCTGTGTGACAGCGTCACATCATGTCCACACACATGAAACATGTACACCTAAACTTACTTCACTTACATAAATACATGCACTCACACATACATACAAATATATATACATACACATATGCTGGCATATACATACATAAGTTTACACTGATATGCATCCATGCACATCCATGCACATCCATGCACAAACATCCACACAGTAGCACACATGCAATTAATCATATAGGTACAAATGCATCATCGCATATGTATTTACTTGTTTGTCCAGCTTTACTCATACATACATATTATACATATCAACCTACATATAGCTTCTCCTTTTTGTAATGCGAAATTGTTAATTTTACTAACCATTTAGTTTGAGATGTATAAATCAATAAAATATGTTCTGATAACTATTTTTATGTCTTCTTTCTGAATAGGTACATTATTACAAGAGGGAAATTTTGTACCAATGATAGTATTCCAAGTTCTTGGTGCTATAAATTGTATGGAATGAAGTCTATAGGTTTTTTATGAAAAAGGTACATGGAAATGTTCAGCATGCCTCAAGTTACTTGGTGATGAGTATTTGAACATAATAAGCATAAGTTTACACCACTTGGCTGTCCAGTGACGCAACACCGTGGTGAGTGTGACGTCAGACGCTGTCTACACCACTTGGCTGTCCAGTGTCGTGATACCCTGGTGAGTGTCGCGTCATCAGGCGTTGTTTACACCACTTGGCTGTCCGGTGACGTGATACCGTGGTGAGTGTCGCGTCACCAGGCGTTGTTTACACCACTTGGCTGTCCAGTGTCGTGATACCTTGGTGAGTGTGTCGCGTCACCAGGCGTTGTTTACACCACTTGGCTGTCCAGTGTCGTGATACCGTGGTGAGTGTGTCGCGTCATCAGGCGTTGTCTACACCACTTGGCTGTCCAGTGTCGTGATACCGTGGTGAGTGCGTCGCGTCATCAGGCGTTGTTTACACCACTTGGCTGTCCGGTGACGTGATACCGTGGTGAGTGTGTCGCGTCATCAGGCGTTGTTTACACCACTTGGCTGTCCGGTGAGGTGATACCGTGGTGAGTGCGTCGCGTCATCAGGCGTTGTTTACACCACTTGGCTGTCAAGTGACGTAGTACCGTGGTGAGTGTGTCGCGTCATCAGGCGTTGTTTACACCACTTGGCTGCCCAGTGTCGTGATACCGTGGTGAGTGTGTCGCGTCATCAGGCGTTGTTTACACCACTTGGCTGTCCAGTGTCGTGATACCGTGGTGAGTGTGTCGCGTCATCAGGCGTTGTTTACACCACTTGGCTGTCAAGTGACGTAGTACCGTAGTTAGTGTGTGACGCAATTGTGTGCCGGCCAGTTCATCGATCTGTGTATCCTGATGGGCTGCGACTACTGCGACTCGATCCGCGGCATCGGACCCAAGCGTGCCATCGAGCTGATCCAGAAGCACCGCAGCATCGACAACATCCTCGTCCACGTGGACCGCTCCAAGTACACGGTGCCCGAAGACTGGCCGTACAAGGAGGCGCGGCGCCTCTTCGTCTCGCCGGATGTGAAGGACGCTGCTGAGGTGCAGGTGGGTGCTGCAGAACTTCATTTCCCCCACCTCGCATCTCCAAATTCCATGTCTTGGCTAATGGACGTACAGGTGGATGCTGGAAAGCTCCAATTATTCCCTTATCGCTCCCGTGATCTGGACGTACAGGTGAATGTCGTGCTCCCGTGCGCTGGGTAACAGACACGCAGGTGAATGCTCCACAGCTTCTGTCTCCCTTCTGTACCGTGCGCCAGGTAGCCGACGTACAGACTCGAGAGCTTCAGTCCCCTCGCGCCCCCGCGCGCTGGCTAACAAGCGAAGTCCATGTGCAGTTAACTACAGTAATGCGCTTTATTCCATTTTCAGAACAGTCCTTCCGAAGCTCAACTTGTAAATCGTTCTGTGGTGACACAGGCATACGTGGTGCGCGAATCCCTGACTTCCCGAGACAAACTAGCGTATTTATGAACATGTTCTCCTCGTCACAGTCTGTTTCCGAGCTCACGTTCGCCAGTAGCTCGTACGACAAACGTACGACACCGTTGCGATTTGAACCCGCACAAAGTTGTAGCAATCGTTGCCAAGCTTAACCGCGCTGTGCCAGTGGCTGTGGACGTATGCACTCGATGGGTGTCTCGCACCAATCGAAATGTGTTTTTTTAAATCACATCTTTGGTGTTACTTGAGATACATTTATGAGTCGTCGGCGTGCTACTGACGTCCGGTTCCCGATAAAAGAACATGTTTAAGAAAAAGAATTACGGGTACTGGTGCTTGGCTGTCATGCGTGATTTATAAAGCGTGGTTTATGTCTAGATGATTTTTAATTGACTTGTTTATTGACATGAGAAATAGGATTATGTATATAGTTTTACAGAAATGTATTGACGAAAGGGCTGAAAAGCCATGTTATTGTGGAGACCTTAATAAATCTGACTATGACTATGACTATGCCCGTACACAGCGGGCCAGGTTTGCATCGCATTGCGCACTGACACCATCTGTCACCTAGTGTTCAACGTCCTCGCCCATTGATACCACACACTACCTTGTGCCGAACGTAAGGCGGAGGGAACTGGGTGGCACGCGCGCGGTCCCGCTGACTACACCCGACCGACCGGCGAGTCTGGCGGGTCTGTAGTCAGTGGAGCCGTATAGTCGGGACGAGTGTTGGTCGGTGTGGGGCCACTTGTGGCTGTGGACTGGTGGCTGGGGACGATAACTGACCTCACCAGTCACCCCCCCCCCCTCGGCAGCACGTGTGCGGTTGAGCTGACAGCTGTTGATCTGGACGGGCCGGGCAGTAGTCTATGACATGAGGAGTACGTCAGCGGTCGCAGACGATGGCATGTGTAGCCGTGTACTCGGCTAGTGCAGTCAGAAATATACCGCTCGACATTATCAGTATTATGTACGTCGGTTCTCTGTGGCCAATTCACGTTGACTTTGAAACGTCGTACACACTATCTTTGTATAAGGCGAACCTTCTGGTCATTAAATTGTTGGCCATTATCCAGCAAACTTTTACTGACCCCCTGCAGCTTCAGTGAATGGAGCCAGGCTAGGCTCGACTTATTTCTCGCCCCTTACAACTCGCTACATGACAGACGTAGTCGATGCGCCCCTAACCCCCTCCCCCTTACAGCTCAAGTTGGTGGAGCCAGACCAGGCTTGACGTGTTTATCGCCCCTACAGCTCAAATGGGTGGGGTTAGACCAGGCTTGGCGTGTTTTTCGGCCCCCACAGCTCAAGTGGGTGGGGATAGACCAGGCTTGACGTGTTTATCGGCCCCCACAGCTCAAGTGGGTGGAGCCAGATGGGGTTTTGCGTGTTCATCGCCCCCACAGCTCAAGTGGGCGGAGCCAGGTCAGGCGTGACATGTTTCTCGTTCCCTACTGCTCAAGTTGGTGGAGCCACACCAGGCGTGACGTGTTCTCGCCCCCTCACAGCTCAAGTGGGTGGAGCCAGACGAGGACGGGCTAGTGTCCTTCATGTGTGGCGACCGGGGCTTCAACGAAGAGCGGATCAGAAAAGGTGCCAAGAAGTTGACCAAGGCTCGCAACACACCCACCCAGGGTCGACTTGACTCGTTTATCAAGGTGTTGCCTTCCACCACCCCAGGAAAACGGAAGGTGGGTGGTTGCGAGGACTGCAACCGAGGCGTCTTAAGAAGCGAATGCCGGTGGTGCTGTGTTGATGTATATTCGTGTCGATGACGCTTACTGGCGTCGTCCTGACAGCCACAGTGTTCTGTCTGAATGAACGGGGTCAGTGCCGTTATCACTAGGATAGAACGTGTCGTTAATTGTCCCACGAGACGGCGTCTGACTGGGGAGGCGCTGTGGGCATGACAGCTGTTGCGCTCCGCAGCGAGAATACATCCAGTGCGTCTTGAGTGCGACTCAAACACAACACCCATGACTAAATCCCACTGCTACGACATGGATAGTCGTTAGTTATGGACTAATTTCTATTTGAAGCAGTTGCCTTCGCAGTCGATGCCAACTTGGGCGGTAACCAGCCAACCAGTAAAGCGATGAAGTCCACCATGAATATGATCCAGAGGCACTTAGACGTGAATGTTTTCTGACTACCACTAAATGGTATGGAACACCTGACACAGCACTGTCTTCAAATGGCGCCATTTGAGACGAGTGATTCTTGAACACGGGCATGGGATGACAATTGGAAGTCGCGAAATATATGGCAATTATATCCATGCCCGCGATAGTTTCGGCACCTTATACCACAAAACCTGCTGCCCATAGCATACCAGCTGTGTGTTGCCGGTACACTAGTTGTACCCATGGCCCGAAAATTACAGATAGTTTCGACTGCCTTTGAAAACCTTCCACTCACACTTAAATGCAACTACCGAGACGTGATGTTCATGGATGCGTACCGTTCTTAGATGCCCTTTTGGCGGTAAACGCTATCTTTAACCTTCGCCTTCGCCTTTGTTCGATATATTGCCACCTTCAACCGTAAAGGATGTAGGTGGCCGTATCCCCCTCCCCTCCACGCCCCTTGCATTCCCAAGCTATAGATCGTACAGTGTAGGGAAATGAGGGTGTTGCGGCCGATGATATCTCTTGTTTCGTTTTTGTTGTGGGTAGGGTAGCCTTTGAAGAGTAATATTTGCCGAAAGTGCTGGATATTTTCGTGTTCAATTATGGACTGAGATAAAGCAAATATTCACTTGGGAGAATGGCCAGGCACAACGTAAGTTAGTTTAACACGAGGACTGCATTTTCCTTTTTTAATGGTAAGTTCGTTCATTGCTCTCTGGTGTGCTCTTGAATGTGGAAAATGTGCGCTCAATCTAAATTCAGGACCAACCGTGGGATAATCACGAACTTAATGAGGTCGTCCTACGTTACCAGAGGCCAGTAGTTTCATGTATGGGTTTATGGGTCACTGACCCGATGACCCTAAAAGTTCGCTGATATATAACTTCCACATTCAGATGAACCGCTGCCCAGTGTCCTAAAATTATTTCACCTTTAACTGTGAGGATGAAGAAAGAAGTTATTTGGGAATAGTGAAAGATTGGAAGAAAATAAAGGATCGTCACTTAAGGATTAAAAAATTGGAATGCCTTTCACTTCAGTCACATGCATTTTACATTATATAGCAGTTGTGTGTATAATGACTGCCCACACATGTGGCAAAATGGTAAAAATATAAGGCAAGGATGAAATAGCACAATTCCATTAACTGTGAAATTCCAGGCCACATGGTCAATTATTTTACACTGCCGCTGCCTAGCACTGGCTTTATGTACTATAAGGTATGGTTAATGCAAAATTGTGTGGATATGCTCCCACATTTGCCTTCATTTATCATCTCATCCAACACTCCATCTCGATTCCCGACGTTGACCGTTGGGTCATGTAGCGTCGCCAATATCACGCCGATTGGTCGCGGGCGAAGAGTAGTAACAGGTGAGACTCGAGCCCACAATCTTTCGATTGTGAGGCGGGAAACTTACTACCAGACTACTCGTCCCCTGGTTTTACAGTTGAGAGGTAACGCTCGTCAAAGGTCGCATCTATCTGAGACCTGGGGTGACACTGCAGGCAAAGCTAGGGATATCGAGTGCGAGCAGTAGTTCGCGAATTCACATAGGGAGACTTATCCGAATTTGAGACAAATATGTGAAGGAAAATTCATAGCAAAATTGTAGGAGCTGTGTCTAAACGTTTTTATCGTGCTCTGCTTGGGAATGCTATTTTGAGGTTCTGATATAGTTATCGTCCATCCGGGTTTTCAAGTCATTTTGATGTTCGGCCTACCTCCGTCGTAAAGCTGGGCGCTCAACGACCGCGTAAAGTTCTGGTTAAGGCGCCCTTAAGCCCACGTAATTAATGAGGGGTCATAAAATATTTATTCTGCGAAATACTGGTGATGTGAATTGCATGAAGAGTGCTAAGCCACTCTCCAAAGTATTATCTGGTCCTCTCGCTCCTGTCCTCTTTCCTGCTACTGTGGATTGATCCATGCGTGGTTGCGCACTTCGCAGTGAAATTCCGCCTGTGTGCAGCGTTGATTTGGATGATAAGGTGACGAGCGAACGATTTTCAGGCCGATGTTAAGAAGCCAACGTCAAATAAGAAGGCGAGGGGCAGCGGCAAGTACAAGAGGGGAAAGTAGGTGTCGATCCGACAGTGGGATGCCGTTGTCGCCGCGCCTCCAGACCCTCCAGACCAGACTTCGCTGCGTCGGTGTCTGGTGCCTCGATTTGATGTCCCACGCCTACTGGGTGTTGGTCGTGCTTCATTCGTCGGCCGGGGTGGGATAGGTGAGGGACGAGACCGAATGCGCTGTGCATTCGGTCTCACCGTTTGGGCTTGCGGTGCTGGCTTGCGTTATGCAGTGTACATTTCGCTCTGTTGACTTGTCTCATATGGAAATAAACATCTGTCATCCGAGATTTGCTTCCGAATGCTTATCTACCCGTCTGGTGGCCACATGGCGGGACTCGCCTGGGGGTCGGGGCCGGTCCCAGCGGCGGCGCTTCACGGCGTCCCAGCCACCCGACATGGAAGGGTGTCCGTGAATATATCGGCGCGTTGACCTGTGGCCATCGGTTGCGTGCCTAACAGATGACGAATGCGTATCACAAGCCGACACCGCTCTATTGTGAGCGGGCGACACAACGGGGCTCCGCGTCCACTATAGCGCAGAACCGTCACTCCGATAGTGCACGTGCGGCGGTCCTCACGTGATACTGGGGTCCGCCTGCCACCGGGTACGGCCGGATGCTCGACGTTGTGCCGGTGGACTGGTGCTGTACCGATGCTGACGTCACCTCCACATTGGGGTGGGGAGGTGACTGTGCTGTGGTGCCAGGCTGTCCTGATATAGTGCCTGGTGTACTGGCCGGACTGGTGCTGGTGATGCTGACGTCACCTGCACATTGAGGGTGACTGTGCTGTGGTGTCAGGCTGTCTTGTTGGCGTAGTGTGGTGTACTAGCCAGCCAGGCTGGCACATCCTACCACCGAGACTGATCTGACCCGCCCCTCCACCGAGAATGGCCTGCCCTGTCCCTCCACCGGGACTGGCCCGCCCTTTCCCCACCCCCTACACACCGAGACTGCCCCGTCACCGTCCGTCCGTGCCAACAGCGGTCTCTGCTGTGGCTTCGTTGTGCTTTCTCAGTGCGGTGTTCCTCGGCATGACTGAGCAGACCACGGTGTGAAGGTGAGGCTGGCCGGGAAATGTGTCGCCGCAACACACCGGGCCCGAAGTGTTGGACCTTCCCTTCTCAGATCTGGGTCCGAGAGGTGGAGAGGGATATATATATATATATATATATATATATATATATATATATATATATATATATATATATGTATGTATGTTTGTGTGTCTGTCTGTCTGTCTGTCTGTCTGTCTGTCTGTCTGTCTGTCTGTCTGTCTGTGTATGTCTGTATGTCTGTCTGTCTGTCTGTGTATGTCTGTCTGTCTGTCTGTGTATGTATGTCTGTCTCTGTGTGTGTCTGTTTGTCTGTCTGTCTCTCTGTCTGTCTCTCTGTTTGTCTCTCTGTCTGTCTCTCTGTCTGTCTGTCTGTCCTTGTTGGACCGTTGCGTCTGGGAATATTTTTATGTTCATTCGACAAACTCGCCTTGACGTGATATACCCCTATCCGTGAAGATGGATAGTGAGCTATGATAGCAGCACCGTAGATTTATTACATTCCAGTTATGGGCGCAAAATGACCCTAGATGTCGACGCGCCCCTAAACTCAAATCCACCACCAATCTTGTGTAACCTCGGCAAATGACGCTGCCTTTTGATTTAGTGTACTTGTATCGATTCGAGAGGGACGGAAGAACAGTACGCCACCCCCTTGAGCGCTTGTGGGGGCATGGTCGGAATGGCCCCTCCCTGGATCCGCCAGTACGTGCTCCTACCCTCATCTCCCTACTAACTTGTGAAGTATTCGTTCACGCCAAGCCAATTATTTACAGATTCGATATTGAGTGCCAAGGTGCGATTGCAGCGATAATAAATGGTCGTCCCCGTGAGGTACATGTGCAACGATGGGTGACTGACTTCACTTTTGCTGTCGCCATTCAACAACTGTTGAAGTTGCGAAAAGCGGAACAGTGAAAGCCGGCCCACCACGACCACATGCAATGCAGTGGTTAGCCATAGCACTTACACAGCAGTGTGACAATGAAATGCATCGCTCGACTGTAATCCCATAGGTAATGTGCACAAATGTGCCATCTTACTGGAATTGTCGGGAGAGCCCAGGAATGCTCGTGCTGATAGTCCACACCCATTGGAGCGGCTCGGTAGTAGCGTTTCATGTTAAAATATTGTCTCATCAGAAGGGCTCAACCGATCATTGGAGAGCCTCGTGCCTTCCAAAGAAGGGGAGGGGAGGAAGTCAACATCTGGTGACGTCGCTGCCGGGTCAAAACCACAGTTTTGTCATGGATGCTTGTTATCCAGAACATTATCTCCTCCGATCCACCTTGCCACCGGCGAATCTCGTTCGGAAATGACTGAATTCTGCACTGTTTGCTAAACTAAATACCTATACTTACTAGGAAAATATAGAGGTGTTGGGCACTGGGTACCAAAGGTGCCGAGTTGGACACTCGCACCTCTCAGGACATTTCCCGATCCCGCGGCCCACCGGCGAAACAGCGTGGGTGGCGCCATTAGCCGTGAATGTGCATAAAGTGCGACGTGAACCACGAAAAAAAAACAGACTAGGACATTTTTTTTCATAATAATCGTAATTGTTATTATTAATAGCGATAATAATAGACAATCGGAATCAAATACAAATCATCCTCTTAACCTGGAGTTTCCATACGATATTTCGCATCAAGGATTCCCAAGCATTATTTAAACGGTGTGTCAGCGCCATCTTGGGACCGCAGGGCGTCACTGCACACATGTACCTGTCGCTGTGCTGCACATTGGGACCACAAGGCATCACTACACACATGTACCTGTCGCTGTGCTGCACATTGGGACCGCAGGGCGTCACTGCACACATGTGCCTGTCGCTGTGCTGCACATTGGGGCCGCAGGGCATCACTACACGCATGTGCCTGTCGCTGTGCTGCACATTGGGACCGCAGGGCGTCACTACACACATGTACCTGTCGCTGTGCTGCACATTGGGACCGCAGGGCGTCACTACACACATGTACCTGTCGCTGTGCTGCACATTGGGGCCGCAGGGCGTCACTACACACATGTGCCTGTCGCTGTGCTGCACATTGGGACCGCAGGGCGTCACTACACACATGTGCCTGTCGCTGTGCTGCACATTGGGACTGCAGGGCGTCACTACACACATGTGCCTGTCGCTGTGCTGCACATTGGGACTGCAGGGCGTCACTACACACATGTGCCTGTCGCTGTGCTGCACATTGGAACTGCAGGGCGTCACTACACACATGTGCCTGTCGCTGTGCTGCACATTGGGGCCGCAGGGCGTCACTACACACATGTGCCTGTCGCTGTGCTGCACATTGGAACTGCAGGGCGTCACTACACACATGTACCTGTCGCTGTGCTGCACATTGGAACTGCAGGGCGTCACTACACACATGTGCCTGTCGCTGTGCTGCACATTGGAACTGCAGGGCGTCACTACACACATGTGCCTGTCGCTGTGCTGCACCTGCGCCGGCTCCTTTGTCTCTGCCCGCCGTGCTGCGACGCTGGGCCGCCAGAATGGCCGCTGAGCTGAGGTCGGTGGCGGAGCGATGGCCGTGACCTGACCTGCCGGACTGGAGGGTGTGCCCGGCGGAGCGGTAGCCGTGACCTGACCTGCCGGACTGGAGGGTATGACCGGCGGAGCGGTAGCCGTGACTTGACCTGCCGGACTGGAGGGTGTGACCGGCGGAGCGTTGGCCGTGACCTGACCTGCCGGACTGGAGGGTGTGCCCGGCGGAGCGGTAGCCGTGACCTGACCTGCCGGACTGGAGGGTATGACCGGCGGAGCGATGGCCGTGACCTGACCTGCCGGACTGGAGGGTATGACCGGCGGAGCGATGGCCGTGACCTGACCTGCCGGACTGGAGGGTATGACCGGCGGAGCGATGGCCGTGACCTGACCTGCCGGACTGGAGGGTGTGACCGGCGGCGGGTACCGGCCGCCGGCCAGGTCGGAGCTGCTCGAGACCCTGACACGCGCCGGGTGTTGCGCTGGCCGGGTCGGCGGCACGTGGGCAGCGGGCGTGACCAGCGTGGGACCGCCCCGCTGGCAGGCCGCTGACGTGGTGCCGCCCGCGAAATGTCTCAATCAGACGTGGCGAGCAGGTCGGCTTTTTAGGTCCCGGGTTCGGCTTCAGCTTAGTATGACTTTGTAAGTTAGGCTTCGGCTTGGGACTCGGCTTCAGTTTTGGATGGTCTTGTAAGTCTAGCTTCGGCTTGTGGCTTAGCTTCATGCCTTTGGTTGGTTTCGGGTTAGGCTTCTAAGCCGTCCATGGAATAGCGAATCATAATTTACATTCCACTAACTATATATATTGTAAGGTGGAAAAACAAAATATAGTAAAATTATCATGTGCCTTTTTTGTATGCTCAAAATCAATTCAGCATTTACATCTGCTTCGTGATTGATTCCAAAAGGATGTCCCAGCGAATGCGCTCGCTCCAATTCACGCGATGCAGTTTTTTTTAAAGTCTGGCGTCTACGCCTGCTTGGGCGGCGGTCATCAGCACAATTTCCATTTGCCGATTCATCTCCGTGAATGCATAGAGTTGTGACGTTGCTAGTGGCCGCCGGTGGTACCGGCCGCTGTGGGGGATGCGTCAGGTGGAGGGTTTGGGCATTTCAATGATGCTTCTGTACAGGCCTCGTTCAGGTCAGCCCAAATTCTGCTCACGGTCGGTGGTCAATTGGCCAAGTATAGGCGGTTTAATATCGCTGCGATGTCCCCAGGCATAATGATGATCTCGTACTTACAGTGCCTTCCCGGTTCAAACCTTACGCTGACTGATCGGCTGTTGAGATGTGGATGTATAATTGCCGTTAAGGGCTGTATTACGGTCAAATTTGGTACCTCGCCACATGCCTGAGGATGGGTTATTAAGAACACGTGCACCTCCCGATGTGCGACAAGTTCAATCCTTAGGCTGCTACGGCCGGACACAGGCTCCTTCGTTGTCTGGGAACCTCCAGAAGTGCTGATTTCTGGAGGCTAGTGGTCGGTGCCTCTTTCTGGGATAGTGAGCCTCATATGTGGTGTCGAGCCCCATTGCTGTAACTCAAAAGTCGGGTCGCCGACTCGCCTGTTGGTCGGCGCTTCCTAACGCTTCACAAGAAAACCATAATTGTCTCTTGGAGTTTTTGTGTGGGGGATTTGGCCTTCTTCTTCCTTTATAAATATCCTGGCTGCGCCTATTGCCCAAAGTCTATGTGCCAACGCACCAAATTTGGTACTTTGACCCTGCGAAATTATGCCGTTCAATCCGTTCTTGTCTTCCGCAAAATGTGCCCCCCACCTCCACACCTCAGTATTAAACATGAAGTTACATTTGTACTGGAGGACGGGAGCGGGGACTGTCTAGAAAACATTCTTAGCCTTCTAGCTTGAAAATCGTTTCTGCGCCCCTGGGGCTGGACCTCACCTGGAAACTGAAGGTCACGTCATTGGGTACGAGTCTCCGTGTGCTAGACGTACGGTTCTTCCCTACCACGTGCACGGGTCTCTGCCACGACAGACACGAGTCTCCTCCTACCATATAGACGAGTTTCCCGACTACAGGCACGAGTCATCACTACCACAGACAGGAGTCTTCCCTTGCAGCCATTGGAAGTTGGTTGCATTGAATTAACATATCGGTTCGTAGCAATACATCTCCGCAGTGATGCTCTGTGGGTAGCCAGTTCACACGATATGCCGGTCGCCCAGCTGCTTGTTTGGAAATATACTGGCTGCGCAGCTGCGTTTTTGCATGATCTACTGGAGGGTCCAGCTGCGTCTTTTGCGTCATATACCGACCACCCAGTTGCGTTTTTGCGTGATATACCGATCGCCCTGCTGCGTTTTTGCGTCATATACCGACCGCCCAGCTGCGTTTTTGCGTGATATACTGATTATCAAGCTGCGTGAATGCACGATATGTCGGTCTTCCAAATGCGTGCTTGCAAGATGATGCGTATGCCGGCCACCTAGTTGCGTATTTGCGCTATATTTTGGATTCCCAGTCGTGTGCTTGCACAATTTACCGACCCCGTCCAGGTGCTTGCGCTCAAAATCGCGCTCGTCATGCTTCATGCTGTTGTCGTCATGCTTCGACTTTTGGATTTAACATGCACACCGGAGGGGTAGGGGTGGAATCCGCGCACCTCTTCAGTTTTTTTTCGACGATACCTCAGCGGGGAGGAGATAGTATGAGTTGCATTGTGTCGCGTGGCGTTGTTCAAAATTGAAAAGTAGGTCCTATGCCAATGCAAAAATGTGTGTTTAATGTGTTAGTAAATACAGGAACTGCGGAGTACGAAGTCTTCCAACCAGCCATGCAGCCGCCGAGTGTTGAAGGCCACACAGGTTTCGTCGGCGCGGTGACACGGTTGCCGGCCGATCTCGACCTCGGGTGACCCTGAAGGCTAGGACCATCAATGGCGTACTGAAGCAAATTCACTACGACCGTTCGTATCCTCCAGATGTTGCGCTTCTGGCTCCAGTGGTTTCCTATGAGGAGAAGGGGCGAATCCCCCTTCTACATAGTTCGCGTCATGTGGGAGGCCCTCCGCTTGCTTGTTAAGGGCGCTTCGCCCACAAGATGTGATCATTTAGCGACCATCAGCATGCTTCATCATTTGTGTCGAGACAGGGGATGAGATGAGGTGACTGCGAGAACAGCCAGACGGTGGTGCAGTGAGACTGTGTGGCCCGACCCCCGCTCTTGAGATGAGATGAGGTGACTGTGAGGCCAGCCAAACGGTGGTGCAGCTGTATCACCTGATCTGGTTTCGAGAGATGAGATGAGGTGACTGTGAGGCCACTGAGACGGTGGTGCAGTGGGACTGTGCGGCCCGACCCCGGCTCATGAGATAAGATGAGGTGACTGTGAGGCCAGCCAGACGGTGGTGCAGTGAGACTGTGCGGCCCGACCCCGGCTCGTGAGATGAGATGAGGTGACTGTGAGGCCAGTGAGACGGTGGTGCAGTGAGACTGTGTGGCCCGACCCCGGCTCGTGAGATGAGATGAGGTGACTGTGAGGCCAGTGAGACGGTGGTGCAGTGAGACTGTGTGGCCCGACCCCGGCTCGTGAGATGAGATGAGGTGACTGTGAGGCCAGCCAGACGGTGGTGCAGTGAGACTGTGTGGCCCGACCCCGGCTCGTGAGATGAGATGAGGTGACTGTGAGACCACTGAGACGGTGGTGCAGTGAGACTGTGCGGCCCGACCCCGGCTCGTGAGATGAGATGAGGTGACTGTGAGACCACTGAGACGGTGGTGCAGTGAGACTGTGTGGCCCGACCCCGGCTCGTGAGATGAGATGAGGTGGCTGTGAGGCCAGCCAGACGGTGGTGCAGTGAGACTGTGTGGCCCGACCCCGGCTCGTGAGATGAGATGAGGTGACTGTGAGACCAGTGAGACGGTGGTGCAGTGAGACTGTGTGGCCCGACCCCGGCTCGTGAGATGAGATGAGGTGACTGTGAGACCAGTGAGACGGTGGTGCAGTGAGACTGTGTGGCCCGACCCCGGCTCGTGAGATGAGATGAGGTGACTGTGAGACCACTGAGACGGTGGTGCAGTGAGACTGTGTGGCCCGACCCCGGCTCGTGAGATGAGATGAGGTGACTGTGAGACCAGTGAGACGGTGGTGCAGTGAGACTGTGTGGCCCGACCCCGGCTCGTGAGATGAGATGAGGTGACTGTGAGACCAGTGAGACGGTGGTGCAGTGAGACTGTGTGGCCCGACCCCGGCTCGTGAGATGAGATGAGGTGACTGTGAGGCCAGTGAGACTGTGCGGCCCGCTGTCATCAGGAGCATGTGACTGGCGGCTGGGTGGCTCCCACGGCAGACAGCGTCACCCCCGACTGACCAGTGGCCACGCCGTACACCACGGTCAAACGCCGCCGCTTGCGCAACTCGGCCACAGCACCGTAGTTGCCGCGGCGGCCGCGCGGCCTTGCTACATTTGTGGGGAACTGAGACGCCGCCGGCTGTGCGTGCGGTATAAATGTCGCCGCGCCGAGGATTTGGCAGCAGAGTTGGCAGCGGTGACTGCACTGGTCAGCACGCTGCAGCTGGGAACGTTGCCACCGCGGCAGCCGTCATGAAGGTGGGTCGGCTGGTCACCTCGGCCATCGCCAACATCCGCCAATACTCTACCTACCTCACTCTACACCAACGCTATGATGTACAAAACTGTGTTTTCTCTTCTTCTGGTTTAGTCGGCTGGAATATGTTTGTATCCAAGATCACCGCGTAAATATAAAGTGTTAAGAAAAATATTGTATAGTGGCATCGAGGAATAAGGCGAGGAATGTTTTCTTCTCACGGTTTAGTCCCGTTGATAGTGAGCTGCATGACCGATGTAGTCGATGCGCCCCTAAACTCCCGTTGATAGTGACTGAGTCTGAGCAGTTTAGTCTGTCACTGATCGGTGCCCTTCCACTGGGCGAACACCGCACAATTGTTACATCAACCTCACAAACCCAGTACAAAACCCCGTGCCTCTTGAAACGCATGGTATACTTGTGTGATTCCTCAAACGGCTCACGTGCATTTTCGGCTTCACAAGCATTCACTGGATCAGTAACGTGAACGAATTAGTATTTTAAGAGTAGTATCTCCTGATAAGAAATTTGTATGGACCAGGACATGTTATTTTGGTCATGTTTTGCTCCCATTATTCGAAGTGAATAAATCGCAACACAAATTGTACTTTGCAGAGCACCGTAAATTTGTTATATATTGCCATCAGTAGATCAATAACACGATTACGGTGCTGGAGCGTTGGCTGTGAGATGGCCTTGATAAAATTTTGGATGACAATTCGGTCCGGAACGTGATTCCTGACGCTCGTATTGCGAGCTCCCAATCGGTTAGTTTAACATTTCCTTTCAGAAATGCATAGCTCAAGCAGAAGAACCTTCGACGCCATCAGAAGAGGGCGGGGAGGGTGGGGTCGAGGTGCTAACCGCTCCCACGATCTCGAAAACCATAGGTGTCACACAAAGGAGGTGCTTCCAATACATAAGGCCTGGGTAGCCGTCCAGCTCGTCGGCTGCTAATGTTGTGTTTTAGCGATTCCTCAAGGTTGCTCTTCTCAAGGTGTCAAGTGAAGAACACTTGTTGTATTAATGTCTGATTTTCACGGACTGAGGAGACTGGGGGTTACTGTCCTCTTAGGTTGACCGGTTACAGTCGCAAGTAACCTCATATGACGGCATGTAAACTCGTGTGTCAGGCGATTGTATTTGGCTTTGGTGTTACCCCATGGTGATTGCAAGAGCAGAAATCAACTTCAGAAATCAATTTTATCGAAGGAAGTTATGGAATGTGGTTTCATTTCTGGTATGTGGATGTTTATTTGTGGTTTATTTATTGGGCAGTGGTGACTGAGTATAGCTGGCTGGGTGCTGGTGTGATCTGACCACAGGTCGTAGTTTATTTTATCAGTATCCCATGATGACCTTTCCTCCATGATTTGATGAAAAAGACAGTCGAAAGTTACTTGTTCTTCGTATATATTCGGGTACAACCCTGCGTCAAACCACAAAACATTTTTTTCAATGCTTTTGTGGTTTGACGAAGGGCTGTGCCCGAACATGCACCAAGAACAAGTAATTTTCGACTGTTTTTTATCATCGCATCATCGAGGAAAGGTCATCATAGGATACTGATGAATTAGTATGTTTCCCGTCAGAGCGCTTTATCATATAGTTTATTAGGGAACATTTTCTTATCTCTGATCATAATACGCATCAATATCTATGTTTTGCTCAAAAGTACCAACAAACGAGGAAAATGCCCAAAGACAAATTTGGCATCCCTGGGAAAAAGACACGTTTGCTTGTAATAAATTGGTGTTTACTTGGAGTTTGTTTATTGGGTATATGCAGCACGGTAAATTTTGCACCTTGCAAAATCATCCAGGTGAAAAAAAAGATCGCATTCTGTGGGTTAGTTGTATTTGAATTGTTGTGTAGTGCCAGTGGCCTAACATTAACATTAATTGGAGCAAAAGCCCTCACAGAAGATTTATAATTCACATCGGGAAGGTCGTTATGTCTGATTATTATGTCCGCTTCATTATCGGTAATGCCAGAACAAAATCAAGAGGAGGCTCATGGCTGACTGCTCCCATGGCTCGAGTTTGTTATCTCAGAGGACCTAGTGTCTTCCAGGGAAGCTGAAATATGCGGACTTGGATGAAGACCGCGCAGCTTGATTTAGAAGTAGCTTGAACTCAATACATATGAACCATTTTCTTATCTTACCCGTTTATAATTCCATATAAGAATCACCTGCGTGTCACTAACTTTAATTCCCCTGTTGAGACGCTTCTAGAAAGCAAGTGTAATTGTGTTTTGGTTACATTTGGAGTGTCGCCAGGATTAATATGCGCTCGCATCTTGGTCGCGTAAGAAAACATTGGCCCTTCACTTCTTCTTCTGTGGTAGTGGAGCACAGCTTGCTGTGGAGCCATGCTGAGGTGACCACCGATATGTGTTTAATTACGTGTCATGTAGTAAGATGTTCGTTAATTTTGGCAGGCAAACTTGTGAGAAATCGGTCTTTCAAGTGAAAGCCGACAAATGAGGTGCACCAAAATTTGTTTTCTTTTTCGCACCTTCTTTCCATGCTCCTATTGTCTTGAAGAAGTTAATTTGAAGACAATGCTCATCATCGCCATGCCATGCACAGATGTATTTCGCTCCGATGTGCTAAGATATCGGCCTGTGCCACGTCCACAGGTACTACTTCTTTGCACTGTGTTGGCTGTGGTGTCAGCGCAGACCTACAGACCTGCACCTGCCTCGGCCCCTGCCCGGAGCTACCGGCCTGCCCCAGAGCATGCCCAGAGATATAAACCTGCCCCGTCCCCTTCCCCGAGCTACCGCCCTGCCCCGTCTCCCGCCCCAAGCTATAAACCTGCCCCTTCCCCTGCCCCGAGCTACCGGCCTGCCCCGTCTCCCGTCCCAAGCTATAAGCCTGCCCCTTCCCCTGCCCCGAGCTACCGCCCTGCCCCGAGCTACCGGCCTGCTGCGTCTCCTACCCCTAGCTATAAACCTGCTCCTACTCCTGCCCGGAGCTACAAGCCTGCCCCTACTCCTGCCCGGAGCTACCGGCCTGCCCCGTCTCCTGCCCCTAGCTATAAGCCTGCCCCTACTCCTGCCCGGAGCTACAAGCCTGCCCCGGCTCCCAGCTACGCCAAGTCGCCACAGGCGTCAGCATATGAAGAGGTAATGCGACATACGATGTATAGGATCATGTATATAAACGTACAGGTTGTCATCACCGTGTACATTCGTCGTATTTCTTATGCTGGATGATCTGTGGACATTATTAGGGGCGAAATGTTCCTGAACATATGGAGATACATGCTCATGAGTGCCATTTTCCTGAATAATTTATATTAACATCTAAGAGACGCTACAACATTTCCGCAGGGCTAATTTGTCTAAGTTGATGTTGAGGGTCACAGTCACGCAATGAGAAATATTTAGCAAACGCCAACGGCGACAGTTCACCTAAGTCGACTCCAATTGTGACCTGGCGTTCGTGACCTGGCAACAACGTATGACACTGAGGTGCTATTGACACTGGCAGTACTCTCGTAAATCGGTCAGTGCGTCAACGACTGGTACACATACGTCCTCCTCTCACCACCGGTGGTGTACCGCTTGCAGAGTGGACCCGCGCAGTACTCATACGAGTGGCAGGTCGACAACGACTACAACCAGTACAGCCACCGCGAGAGCCGCGACGGCTCCGACACCGACGGCTCCTACTCGGTGTCGCTGCCCGACGGCCGCGTGCTGACCGTCACCTACACGGTGATCGGAGACGCCGGCTATGTGGCCGAGGTCAGCTACGAGGGAGAGGCTCAGTACCCGCAGCCCAGCAAGACCGGCTACACCGCCGCCTCGACACCCGGCACGTCCCAGCAAGGCTACTCTCGTCCCCAGCAGAGTACTTCCCGTCCCCAGCAGAGCTACACCCGCCCCCAGCAGAGTACTTCCCGTCCCCAGCAGAGCACTTCCCGTCCCCAGCAGAGTACTTCCCGTCCCCAGCAGAGCACTTCCCGTCCCCAGCAGAGCTACTCACGCCCACAGCAGAGTACTTCCCGTCCCCAGCAGAGCTACACCCTCCCCCAGCAGAGCTACTCCCGCCCTCAGCAGAGTACGTCCCGTCCCCAGCAGAGCTACTCCCGCCCTCAGCAGAGTACTTCCCGCCCCCAGCAAAGCTACTCCCGTCCCCAGCAGAGCTACTCACGCCCACACAGAGTACTCCCGTCCCCAGCAGCTCCCCCCCCGCGCTACTCCCAGCAGAGTACTTCCCGTCCCCAGCAGAGCTACTCACGCCCACAGCAGAGTACTTCCCGTCCCCAGCAGAGCTACACCCTCCCCCAGCAGAGCTACTCACGCCCACAGCAGAGTACTTCCCGTCCCCAGCAGAGCTACTCACGCCCCCAGCAGAGTACTTCCCGTCCACAGCAGAGCTACTCCCGCCCTCAGCAGAGTACTTCCCGCCCCCAGCAGCAGAGTTACTCCCGTCCTCAGCAGAGTACTTCCCGCCCCCAGCAAAGCTACTCCCGTCCCCAGCAGAGTACTTCCCGTCCCCAGCAGAGTTACTCCCGTCCCCAGCAGAGTACTTCCCGTCCCCAGCAAAGCTACTCCCGTCCCCAGCAAAGTACTTCCCGTCCCCAGCAGAGTTACTCCCGTCCCCAGCAGAGTACTTCCCGTCCCCAGCAAAGCTACTCCCGTCCCCAGCAGAGTACTTCCCGTCCCCAGCAAAGCTACTCCCGTCCCCAGGCACACCGCGGCTCAGCAGCGCCCTCTGAGGAGTACGGGGCGCCTTCCAATACGAACTCGGCGCCCGCCTACCCTTCGTACAGAACTACCAACACGAACTCAGCGCCTGCTTACCCATCGTACAAAACCACCAACACGAACTCAGCGCCCGCTTACCCTTCGTACAAAACTACCAACAGGAACTCAGCGCCCGCATACCCTTCGTACAAGACTACCAATACGAACTCGGTGCCCAGCTATCCTTCGTACAACACGAACTCAGCGCCCGCTTACCCTTCGTACAAAACTACCAACAGGAACTCAGCGCCCGCATACCCTTCGTACAAAACTACCAATACGAACTCGGTGCCCAGCTATCCTTCTTACAATACTAGCAGATAGCCAGCTGACGAGTATGGCGCCCCTTCCGCATCCTAAGAGCGTCCTGGATGAGTCCTTGTGGTCTGTCGGTCTGACGGACAACCTACGCCGCCCAGGGTCCACCAACACCTCCACTTTGTGTCGACGCGCATTTGCGTAGTATTTATTCGTTTTGTTTGTTTGTGTGTTATGTTGCCGTACTTGAGTTACGATGCATGCTTTTAGTGAGTGGCTCTGCTCATTGTCGCATACGTCAGTGTCAACGCCCGCTGACCTGTGACGCAGTGTCGCAGCATGTGTCGCCCGCTGACCTGTGACGCAATGTCGCAGGATGTGTCGCCCGCTGACCTGTGTCGCAGCAGCATGTGTCGCCCGCTGACCTGTGTCGCAGCAGCATGTGTCGCCTGCTGACCTGTGTCGCCTGCTGACCTGTGTCGCAGCAGCATGTGTCAGTGCACACCAGGCTGTGTCGCAGCAGGCTGTGTCGCAGTCTGTTGTACTGGCAAAGTGTCTGTGGACAGCCACCTTCAGCACAGAATGTCTCGGCTAGAAGAGCCATCTGGCGGGAAGATTGCCGAGCTTCAGTGACGTTGCCGGATGATGGCCTAAGTGTTGTGTCTAGTCGAAATACACCGTGCACGGAATCGAGTGGTATTCCATCGCCCTAGATGGCATATGTGAATACAGTTGCCACGCTGCTCAGAAGATCATAATAAAATGAAGTTGTTCCGGTGCAGTGGCCAGCTTGTTCCCAGTGGACACTCGCTGTCGTCTAAACGGAGCGGTATGGCACAACCAAATGTGTGTAGGATTGCTACGTGAAAAGGCAGCAGTGACTAAAAATTCAGCATGTTTTTGTGGTAGGACAGTACATGTCTGCAATTCCGATCAGCTGACACCGCAATTACAATATTTTGTTCAGGGGCACATCGTTTTGCGATAGTGCCAACATTTACTACGGGACACCACCCTCCCGTGGTCATCAAAACGACGCAAGTAAAAATTCTTTACTATTGGAAGGTGGTATAATTTACCATCAAGCTAAAACGGCTTCCGTTAATGCTTAACTCAGCATGACTACCCAACCTGGTGCAGCCTACCACCCCAATAACATGCATTCTAGGCAGCTATAGAACCCCGTACCAGTACCCATTAAAAGTTAAACATGTAGCAACACCTCTCTTACAGGAAATGTATTGCCAAGGTTATAGCTGGGATTGTATGGCCAGGGTTGCCAGGTAGATGGTACCATAGTACCGTCTACATCCCTTCACTACCAACCCTCATCAATCGAACCACCCCAATTACTGGCCCTGGTAGCCATTACCATGGCAATACCATCTCGCTTCGGACCCTCACCACTCTTTTAAAATCATATTCAAAGTTGGAAATAGTTCAAAATAAGTGTATTTGCCCATATCAAGGAACAAATAGCTACAGAAGACATTACCTTCACCGTATATAACCCGTGACTGCTAATTATGTTCCATTCAGGGGCTAATTTGATCGAAATTGGACAACGGAGTAATATTTGTGTACAACTGTTGTAGCCGCGCCACAATGATCATCGACAAGATATTATCGTGTATAGCAGCCATGGATCGTGAGGTGCATCCACTACACAATGAAACGTTAAGCAAAGGACGTGTCGCTGAAATTTTGCTGCTGTGGATGCTGACCACTAACACTTAGAAATGTGGCGATAATGCCCTATGAGTGGAACCAGGGGCAAACGTTTGGGGGACAGCAGGGCTTTTAATGCACTTCTTTTCATGCGATGTCCATATGAATGCAATGCTGCATTTTCAACAAACTTTGGGAGCCAGTCCCTCAAGCTACCCCTAATCGTTCCGCTGGCGCCGCCCATGCACAACTCCACGAATTCGAGCACAACTACTGGAGAAGGCGATGCACTTAAGCGTGGCAAAATGTCCTTCCCTCATTCAACGTAAATGATTCCGAATCAAATATAATCAGAATCCACTGTAGTCAAGCACTGCCACGCAAAAGGTGACGCCGTAGTTGGGCGGCACTGAGCCATCCTATCTTACCTTTCTCGTTCGACGGCGTCCTCGCAACTCACTCAGACGCTTTAACTATCAGAATTCAAAATGGGGTTCTGTCGGCATCACTGTGACCAGGGTACGCTGGTTTGGGGATGGTAATGATCACCAGTGCGATGGGAAAATACCAGGTTCGACTAGTATGTGAGAAGTGACGATTTCTAACGAGTAGGACGATGCCAGGGTCGAACTAGTGCTCCCTGAGGGTGGCTTAATCTTGATAAATGATGCCGTGGTATAACTTTGGTATCCACATTGGTACAAGTGACCATCTTTATCTTGAGTTTGTTTTTCGTGTTGATGTCGTAATAGTTAATTCTTTGTAACACTTACTAATGAAGAGCTAACACGGGTGGTTTTGTGTGATCGTTACTGTGGTAATGCCAGTGTACCAAACTAGTCAAGCCCTGGTGGCAGCCCGGATGGTGGTATTCCATTGGTGAACATTTATAGCAGCACATGCTGACGCCATCTCTGGACGGCCGGCGCAAACTGCTCTGTCAGCTGACGACGTTTCGGGGTCACCTATTACGTGCGAGTACACTGCCGCCATCTGTGATCGCGACGGGAACACGAAATGTGCGCTTTCGTCGCTGACGCGCTGCTGCTGATTCTGCTGCCAACGGAACAACTGCGCCGTGATGCCGCGCCGCAATGCTCGCCGCTCAAAAGGCCATTACATAGCAACTCGTTGGTTTCTAGCGTTGGTTCGTTGGTTTCGTTGGTTCCGTGGCACACAACCACAGGTGGAGAAGTCGGAAAGTTATTGGTAGGACACAATGCACAGAGGCAATGAGTGATGCCAATTTGGTGCCTGGGCTCACCCCATTGGGTCCCATGTTAACCCGTCCCGTCTCGGGGGGGGGGGGTCTTCAACCCCCCCCCTCAGGTTTCTTCGCGGATAGCGGACGAATGGCGCGCGGCAGCGCGCCCAAATTTGGCATACCTTTTCCCACATCAATTTGACATGCTGATTTAAAATGTTTAGGTCAGGTCATCTAGGGTCAACGAGTTAGTCAAGGTCAAGTGAGGTCACCTCCAAAAAAGTTCAACAAGCCGTTACGCTTGAACGGATACAGATATTTTAATGATACTTTCAGCGTTTGCTTATCTTTACGGATACAACAAAACGTACAAGGTGATTTTTTTCCGTTTTTGACTATATATACATTTTGCGTATTTGCCATATTGCAGTTCAAATACAGGATTCTGGCTAAAGTAAGCATTTTTTATTAGGGCAAGTTGACTTCCAACAAAATTTATCGGTCTGCTTTATCCATTGGAAAAGGAAAATTAATGACAACTTGAAATCTAAAAAGTTAGAGAAAAAAATGTATTTTTGGGGGGCCAAAACAAATTCCAGCCCTGGTCGATTTCGCTGTCCGTTTCTCATTCCAAATAATTTTTGTTTTTTCATATATCCCCAAAATGAACTCTCCAGAGTAAAAAACATGATGTAAGTCGTGAAAAGTGAAAATCTAGCCCCCCTGGTGACGTCACTTTTGGGGATTTTTTTTGGGTGGACCCGGACCCTACTCGTCCGAACGCTTTCCGATGACACCTCTTTCGTTTTCGTGCGATGCTTAGTTTGGATTTTAGAGGGGGGTCTTCAACCCCCCCCGAGACGGGGTGGGAGGATTTGACAGGAAAGACGGCGCGGGTTAAGAGAGCAAGAAGTCGGTGCATATGGCAAGGAAAATATGGTGCGGACCAGGCCCAGCCAAAAGTATTCATAGTTTCACTCATGCATGCAACGCTAATGTGATCACCGCGGCCCATCCGAGCCGGTGGTGCTACGCAGAACCACTACTACTATCTGGCGATGCTGGGCTCATCTCCCGATAATTGAGTGACGGTACCGCGGCGTTCCGGAGGCGTGGCCGACCAGCAGTGTCGGCGACTCCGGGCCGAAGTTCATCTCCAACGACCACACGTGGTTCAGGCGGGATCGAGCGACGCTCGGCGGCGGCAGCTCCTGAGCTGTCCGTCCGTCATTGCTGTCGTTACTGATCCAGATGGCGGTACTGAGCCCTTATCCAGATGGCGGCACTGAGCCCACACGATACTGAGCCCGGATGGTACTAAGCCCTGATCCAGACGGCGGTACTGAGCCCTGATCCAGATGGCGGCACTGAACCCTCACTGCAATGAGCCATGATGGTACTGAGCCCTGATCCAAATGGCGGCAACGAGCCCTGATCCAGATGGCGGTACTGAGCCCTGATACAGATGGCGGCACGGAGCCCTGATGTAGATGGCGGTATTGAGCCCTGATCCAGCTGATGCTGAAATGCTGCTGATCCGGCTGAGGCGTGCCGACGTCAGCCTGGCGATTTCCTGCCGTGCCCAGAACATCTCAGCCGCCACGACGACGGTTGAGATGCCGACTGCAGGCTTGTCGTCATCAGGGACTTTACTCTGCCTGATGTCAGTTGGACGGTGGCGGCGGGCGGTGACACGGCGCCGACCCTTCGATGAGTGTCTAGGCGTTGCATGCAGCTCCGTATTTACGATAAGAGCGCCATGAAAAGACAAAAATTGCTCTTGTTGGAGCTATGTCAGTTGAAAAGGTGGGGCATCTTACTCGTTAAATGACAAGTATATTGGCTAAACCGGAGTGGATCAGCATAAAGGTGTGCAATGCGAACGAAGCAGGTGCCGTGAAATAACTGAATGCACATTTGAAACGTCTTGCGCTGAACTGACGAACATCTGGAAGAAGGGCGCTGTCGTGCTGTGTCACCGTGCAGTACAAATGACGCTTGCCAGCCTCAATCATCACGAGTAGGGAATATCGATGGACATCACGCCAGGTCTGTGTCCAGGCGGATCTTACAGAGTCTAGTTCGGGGCTGGCCTGGAGACGAGGGAAGAGACTGGTTCATCGGCCGATTGAGTTTCATGCAGGAAACTGGGAAAGTGTCGTTCGTACCGTTGACGGACAGTTGGGCTGCTTAGTTCATATTGCACGTCCGTTACATTACCGGGTGTGGAATTTCTCCATAAGACACGTAAAGCAAAATTGGGAACTTTTTAGACGATTCACATTTTTCTTCGAGTAATTGCTAAATGCTGTCAAACAGCAACGGACGTGCGAAATGACCAGGGCGCTGACAAAAATGTGAAGTAGGCTTTCGTTACTCGACTCCCAGATAGGGAGCGAGCAAACAGGCACCCTGAAGGAGTGCTGCAAGGAAACGTGTGAAGTCAGTGTGTGCAAGGGGTGAAACAGATTTGAAAGGATGGGACAGTTGGTCAGAGATGGGTGCAGGTTAGCACTATCCTTGAACCACGAAGGCAACTTCTGACGAGCTCTAAGCTTTGCATATGGCCACAAAACACAGAGGAACTGGCCGACGATAAAACTGCTTCCCGACGATGCGTTAGAACGAGCACCGACGGACGAGAGGGACGTGGTGGGCGCAGTATCGCATCAGTAAGCCGGGTGGCCTACATCCCACGATGGCGGAGCTTCTCGTGTAGTGCCCTGAGGCCACCAATTGGACAGCTGGAGCAGCCTGGTCCGGGGCGGTGGTCCTTCGGCGGCCGCGCAGTCGACGAGCCTCCCTAAGGAAGAACCTCGTGTCTCCTGACCGACACCTTCGATCCTGCGCTTGAGGCCTATTGAGGGAATGCAGTGACGCACGATTACCACCACAGTGAGGATATCGTTGTACCACGTGATGGGGAAAAGACATGAGCGTCACGCGATAGAAGCTTGTCAAAAGGCACATCAATGATCCTCACTGCGAGGTGTTCATGGACTGGGTTCTCTCGGAAATGCGTAGTGATTTGGTCACGATAAATGGGACGGGAGTCGGATAGTGACTTCGGTTTTGTGGTACTTACGCAAAAGCTAGGAAAATGATACTATTGATGGAGACCAACAAGAGCAAACTCCTACGAAGCAGGTATATAAGGGAATCATTAGGTCCAGTCCAACCAGTCAACCATGCAAGCAGACTAGGAGTAACCAGGGATGACGGAACAAACCAGGTTTAAAGCTGGAATCTGAGCTTAGTGGTAAGCAACGACACCGAAGAATTACGAGAGGCCAAGAAAGCAGAGAAGAGGGAGTTAATGCTGGTCGATAGCAGGAACAATATGTTCCGAGATCATGGTTAGGGCAGTGTCAGGATGGTAGCCAGAACGAGAACTATGCTGGGAAGACGACAATAAATGCTTATGCGACATCTGGGAATAAAGCTGGTGCTACAGATGCAAAAACCGTTCCATGAATTTGTGTGTACCATATTTGTGAATGCTATAGACTATCGAGTGCTTCCAAACAGCAGGCTATTCAGCTGCGCAGAGACGGGTGTTGATAATATCCACAAAACGTGTCCAATTGGATGGAAAGCAAAAATTGTGATTCGGTACGACCAAGTTTCAGCGAAAGCACGAGCAACACAATTATACAAACTTATGCGATCTCTGAGGGAAGCAATGCTGGTCGGTTAGGTGACTGGATTTCAAGGAAAGAAAAGTACAATCGCGGCAAACACTCCCACCATCCTCCAGGACTCCATCACCTCGTCCCTGACCATGTCCAATGTGACCAGATCGGCCACCGCGTCTCCCCGGCTCCAGCCGCGCCGCGAATGCCGTCCGACGCGGCGGTCAGCTGGCGCAGTCAGCTGAGCAGCTCGCCGGCGCTCCGCTGGCGGTAGCCGGCGGCACCGTGATGTAAGCCTGGCGGTGAGGTGCCACGGAGCTGGTGCCGGTATTGCAAAGTGCCCGGCGGCCTGGCGAGTGGACAAGAAGGGGAAGCGGATGAAGACGAGGCACACGAGACACATGACGCATGAGATCCCGGTCCGCGGCGCCGACCAGGGCCGGGGCACAGGAACACATACCTAGATCCACGGGAGCCGGCAGACACCCAGTCGGCACCGAAACAGCTCGGACGGCAGCCCAAGATGGATTCTCCGTAGTCCACTGAAGCTCTGTGCCGGGCGAAGGTTTGTGCCAAGTTCATTTCGGCGCCAAACTGCGACTCGCGCGCCTACCCCGTTCATGCAAGTAAACAGCAGCTCGGCGGTCAGCTGCGGCCCGAATTCACATGCCGACACGGCTGGCATGAACTCGAGGTCGTTGGACAGCTGATGTCTCCCACGATCCACCGGCAGGAGGAGAGGGGCAGCGATCTGGATCGCGCCCGTCCTGGTCAGCACCGACACAGAACGTCCAGGTCAGCACGAACACAGGACGCTCGATCGGTGGGGGTCGGTGTCGCTCAATGAGACCTCTAATCAAGCGTCAGCTCAACTTGTCCCACACACACAATCCATTCAGAGTCCACGAGAAAGGCCGGGAACAGCCGCATGGAGGGTAGACAGAGAGCAGCCGCACGGAGGGTAGACAGAGAGCAGCCGCACGGAGCGTAGACAGAGAGCAGCCGCACGGAGCGTAGACAGAGAGCAGCTGCACGGATGGTAGACAGCGAGCAGCCGCACGGTGCGTAGACAGAGAGCAGCCGCACGGTGCGTAGACAGAGAGCAGCCGCACGGAGCGTAGATAAAGAGCAGCCGCACGGAGCGTAGACAGAGAGCAGCCGTACGGAGGGTAGACAGAGAGCAGCCGCACGGAGCGTAGACAGAGAGCAGCCGCACGGATGGTAGACAGAGAGCAGCCGCACGGAGCGTAGATAAAGAGCAGCCGCACGGAGCGTAGACAGAGAGCAGCCGCACGGAGCGTAGACAGAGAGCAGCCGCACGGAGGGTAAACAGAGAGCAGCCGCACGGAGCGTAGACAGAGAGCTGTCGCACGGAGGGTAAACAGAGAGCAGCCGCACGGAGCGTAGACAGAGAGCAGCCGCACGGAGGGTAGACAGAGAGCAGCCGCACGGAGCGTAGACAGAGAGCAGCCGCACGGAGGGCAGGCAGAGAGCAGCCGCACGGAGGGTAGACAGAGAGCAGCCGCACGGAGCGTAGACAGAGAGCAGCCGCACGGAGGGTAGACAGAGAGCAGCCGCACGGAGGGTAGACAGAAAGCAGCCGCACGGAGGGTAGACAGAGAGCAGCCGCACGGAGCGTAGACAGAGAGCAGCCGCACGGAGGGTAGACAGAAAGCAGCCGCACGGAGGGTAGACAGAGAGCAGCCGCACGGAGGGTAGACAGAGAGCAGCCGCACGGAGGGTAGACAGAGAGCAGCTGCACGGCCCTCGCAGGTCCGAACGTGGCGCCAGTCGGTAGGCAAGGTTGTTGATGACTAGTGCTTTACGACTCAAGCATCAAGGCCTATCGATGGTGACAACGCCCTAGACATAGTGCTATTACGCATCGCACTAGCCAGTGTTGATGATCGAAACTAACCAGTTTCGATCATCAGCATCCCTGTGATCATCCCTGTGATCAGCACACCAGTTAGGTGTGCTGATCACAGGGAGGCTATCGCACTGTGAGGCGTTCCTTTATTGCGTTCTCATGTAGAAGTACGACGGTAGGTGTTTCACGTGCCGACTTTGGCGGACTGCATTGCGGTCTCTCATTAATTCCATGACAAGTGTTTGACGGGGCCTATGTCGACGGGGCTTTATTCCGTGTTAGCTTCTGCCATCGCAGACTAAATTCCCATCGTAGGAATAAACAGGCAAAATGATTGCATTAAACCGCGCCGTCTTTCGGGTCAAATCCTCAAACCCGTCTCGGGGGGGGGATTTGAAGACCCCCTCTAAAATCCAAACTAAGCATTGCACGAAAACGGAAGAGGTATGATCGGAAAGCGCTCGACGAGTAGGGTCTGGGTCCACCCTCCAAAACAGTTTCTCCCCAAAAGTGACGTCACCAGGGGTGCTAGATTTTCACGACTTTTCAGGACTTTCATTGTGTTTTTAACTCTGGGGAGTTCATTTTTGGGATAATTGAAAACAACAAAATTTATGTGGTATGAGAAAAGGACAGCGAAATCGACCAGAGCTATGATTTTTTTAGCCCCCCAAATTTTGTTTGTTTTCTGAAATTTCAAAATTTTGAGTTTTCAAGTTTTCCTGAATTTTTATTTTCCAATGAGCAGAGAAGACCGAGAAACGTTGTTGGAAGTCAACTTTCCCCAATAGAAAATGCTTACTTTAGCCAGCATCCTGTATTTGAACTGCAATTTGGCAAATACGCAAAATTTATATGTAGTCAAAAACGAAAAACGAAAAATTGCACTCGTACGTTTTGGTGCATCCGTAAAGATAAGCAAACGCTGAAAGTTTCATTAAAGTATCTGCATCCGTCAAAGCGTGATGACTGGTTGAACTTTTTTGGAAGTGACCTCACTTGACCTTGACTAATTCGTTAACCCTGGATGACCTGACCTAAAAATTTTGAATCCGCATGTAAAATTGATGTCAGAAAAGCTATCCCAAATTTGTGTGCGCTGCCGCGCGCCGTTCGTCCGCTAGTTGCGAAATACCGGAGGGGCGGTTGAAGACCCCTCGAGACGGGAGGGGTTAATGTGATGACACCCTCCGTATTACGCGCCAAAGAAGTCTACTTACTTCACAAAAAACCGACTCCTGGAGCCGAACGTCAACACGGCTTCGCTGGAGTACGTGGTGCTTTCAAAACTCTGGTTAATACTAAATGCTTCCAACATCTGCGCAAACACAGAGGGCCTTACAACTAATCCTAATCGACATTGGCTTAATCAAATGAGGGCGCCTAAGAAGTGTTGTATTTTAGTTGAACTATGCGACTAAATATCGTTCTGGTCCCAGACGACAGGGAGCGAGCCTGCGCCCAACGATGCTTTCCCGATGCTGTGTTTCCATTCATTCTTCTTTTTCCGGTCGCCTTTCAAAGAGCTGGTCATAAGCTCATCTATAAACGGCAAAATTGCTATCATGAATGCCATTTCGCCCTGCAATGGTTCATCTCATACCTCTCCGATAGCCCTCAGAGGACGGTTGTGAATAGCAAATCATCGCAATGGATATTGAATGTTTCTGAAGTACCGGAAGGATATTTGTTAGCTCCTGTGATGCTTTTTACTGCTGATCTCCATTTAGAAAACCAATGTCTGCATGCCTCGTATACGGAGACGACGTCAACATTTACGACGTCAACATTTATGTCAAATTATGTCCCTGGCTGACGGATTGCTCTTGCATGGAAAACTCAATTGTTTGCACTCTTAGTTTGTTGGATGTTATCTGAAGCTAAGCTTCACAAAATTCAGTCCGTTGACAATGATTGTCAGGCGCGCATCCGTGCGGTCAAAACATCGCATCCATCATGAAGAATTGGAGGCAGTTCAGTCCATGAAATATTTCGGCAATATACTCGATAGTAAGCTGTCATTTGCCTTTCATGTGCCAGATACCGTCAGCAGAATCATTATAGTGCTAGGAATCTCATGAGAGTGTTCCAGGAAGGCACACAGAATAAAGTGTCTAGTCGTACTCCCCTCCCGGCAACATAGTTTAGCAACGTGAGTTCCATCCTAAGGTATTGCAGTGTTGCTCCGACCTGTGTGGCCAAGTCCAATAATGCGGTGTGATCGTGTGCACCACAAACCTCCTAGCTGGCTTCCTCAGCATTCCCCCATGACTCCTCCATCGCTTTTCTATGACATGAGCCGTCGATTCAAAATCACATCCCTTAAATCTCGCAGAACCCAGCATGATCTCCTTTTTCCAGAACAAATGGTCAGGAAAAGTAGACTAGCCAACACCCCGCAGCCAATACCCTCTGCGTTTTCCGCCTGATCAACATACACACCACAGCTGTTTACTGTACCATGCTCTGTTTTGTTGTCTTCCGAAGACATCAAAGTCGTGACTAGCATGTCACGTGGCCACTGCAATTTTAGGCGGTAGGACATCCGATACATGTACTGCGTTTTGTTGCACTTCATTCGTTCTTATATAGCGTATATCAGGCAATTATGGCATGGCTTGTCTTCTCTGTGAATTAGTTATTAGGGATTTAAGGCGCGTCGACTTCCTTGGTAGTGTATCGCCCATGACTTTGTCTGTCCGTGAAGCCTGCCTCTATCGCACGGGCGGATCCAGGAATGGTAACTGGAGAAGAGGTACTTTGTCTCTGGACGGGCGCCATTGATTCGGAGAGGCACCTCCGACTGAAAAATTTGAGGGAGTGCACTCGAGCACAGTGAAGGGGTAGCCTTTTCTTACAAGGGGCGCCTATTGATGAAAGATTCGAAGGGCGAGTGCACCCGAACCTTCCCGGAGGAACACCGTTTCCACCTGGAAGGGGTCATTTTCAATAGGGGGTGGGGTGGGGGTGGGGGCACAGGCACCCAGTATCCACTTTATTGATGATTTGTAAAAAATCCAACCAATTCTTGTTGCAAAACTTTGGTCAAATGTGCAACGATTTCATGCTATACCAATGGAGAGAGCAAGTCCTCACACTGAGCTAACCACATAACACAAAATGTGAATCAGCAGGCCTAGTCTAGCATGCTAGCACTGTGAGCTAACCACACAATACAAAATGTGAAACAGCAGGCCTCGTCTAGCATGCTAAACGGGGGGACGTACCCCTCCCATCCCCCAGTCACAACTGTGGCCTCACCAGGCAGTGACTTCTCCCCTCCATTTCCTCAGCATTGCAGGGCGGCCTGAGTCTGGTTTGCCGGATGGTGGTCCCATAACCACGGCTCCCACGGCAGGCAGTACTGAATGACCAGTGCCCATGACGTCCATCATGGCAAAACACCGCCGATTACACAACGCCGCACTTGTCGCGGCGGCCGCGCGGCCTTGCTACATTTGTGGTCAACTGAGACGCCGCCGGCTGTGCGTGCGGTATAAATGTCGCCGCGCCAAGGATTTGGCAGCAGAGTTGGCAACGGTGACTGCACTGGTTAGCACGCTGCAGCTGGGAACGTTACCACCGCGGCAGCCGTCATGAAGGTGGGTCGGCTGGTCACCTCGGCCATCGCCAACACCCGCCAATACTCCACTGTACTCCGGGTTCTCTAACAGTACAGTACTGTAATAGTGCCGTACAATCGGTAAACAAAGTGTTCATTAGTAGGTATCGATAGGTCAGGACATAGTGATCATCCTCACGTCACACTGCCCACTACCCACTGCCACTCCCGTTCCCCATCTTAAATTAACAATATTGGCGTTCTTTTGAAAGTATTTGCTTTTGAATGTGCTTTATTCCCTTTCGATATCAACTTCTTAGGTACACCGGTTACTTCTTCTGCGCATGGCACGGTACAAGAGGAGCAGAGGGACAGTGCCCCAAATTGGACGAGCTTAACAATGATTTTATGGACGACAGAAACTAACATGGACACAGAACGAATGGACATGACAGATGAAAGTCTACCATGACTCATGGTACGGTCACTCATGACTCATGATGTATTACCACCACGAAGGCTGTGTGGTGAGCTTTCGCACACCCGGTATGTTAAACTTAGCCGATTGAAACCGTGTTAATGCAACGATTTCCATGGTGAAGTAACAACTGTTCCGAAGTAGAATGATGCCTTGGTGCGTTTTGCACACAATTTTCTTTGCAAGCATACTTGCAAAGAAGAGTATGCAAAGAAGTTTCGAAGCTAAGCATATTTCCGACGTAGAAGGAAACCCGGCATAGGCATGCAGCTTTCCTATCACTGCTGCATTGGCATGAACGTCATACATTTTGTTGCGATTAATTGTATTTACGTGCACTATGACTTCGGTTTTTTTTTCTGGGAACGCAAGAATTTAGCCATGTATCATTCTCATGTGAAGCACCTTTGCAAATATACATTTGAAGAAACCGCTAGCCATCGCATTGTGTATGTACGTACCAGTTGGTTCCGTTGCTGTGTGCTAATGCTTCGACGGCCTGTACCATTCCCGCAGGTACTACTCCTTCTCACCATGCTAGCCATGGTGTCTGCTCAGAACTACAGACCTGCGTCATCCCCGGCTCCTGGGCGCAGTTATAAGCCTGCGCCGGCACCCACTCGGAGCTACGGGCCCGCTCCAGCTCCTACCCTGAGATACAAGCCTGCCCCGAGCTACCGGCCTGCCCCGTCTCCTGCCCAGAGCTACCGGCCTGCCCCGTCTCCTGCCCCTAGCTATAAGCCTGCGCCGGCTCCCAGCCGGAGCTACAAGCCTGCCCCGGCTCCCAGCCGGAGCTACGGGCCTGCCCCGGCTCCCACCCGGAGCTACCGGCCTGCCCCGTCTCCTGCCCGGAGCTACAAGCCTGCCCCGGCTCCCAGCTACGCCAAGTCGCCACAGGCGTCAGCATATGAAGAGGTAATGCGACATACAACGGTTGTCATCATCCTGTACATTCATAGTATTTGTTATGCTGGGTGATCTGTGTATATGTCTAGGGGTAAATTGTTGCTGAACATGTGGTAATATATGCCCAAGGGTAGCATTTTGCTGAATAATTTTCATTAACATCTAAAAGGCGCTACAACATTGCTTTGTCTAATTTGTCTAAGTTGGTGTTGAGGGCCACAGTCCCGCAATGAGAAATGTTTAGCAAACGTCAACGGCGACAGTTGGCGAACATGTGACACTGAGGTGCTATCGACACTGGCAGTACTCTCGCAAACCGGCCAGTGCGTCGACGACTGCCACACACACGTCCTCTCACCACCGGTGGTGTACCGCTTGCAGGGTGGACCCGCACAGTACTCATACGAGTGGCAGGTCGACAACGACTACAACCAGTACAGCCACCGCGAGAGCCGCGACGGCTCCGACACCGACGGCTCCTACTCGGTGTCGCTGCCCGACGGCCGCGTGCTGACCGTCACCTACACGGTGATCGGAGACGCCGGCTATGTGTCCGAGGTCAGCTACGAGGGAGAGGCTCAGTACCCGCAGCCCAGCAAGACCGGCTACACCGCCGCCTCGACACCCGGCACGTCCCAGCAAGGCTACTCTCGTCCCCAGCAGAGACCTTCCCGCCCCCAGCAGAGTTACTCCCGCCCTCAGCAGAGTACTACCCGTCCCCCAGCAGAGAACTTCCCGCCCCCAGAAGAGCTACTCCCACCCCCAGCAGAGCTACCCCCGCCCTCAGCAGAGTTACTCCCGCCCCCAGCAGAGTTACTCCCGCCCTCAGCAGAGTACTACCCGTCCCCAGCAGAGTTACTCCCGCCCCCAGCAGAGAACTTCCCGCCCCCAGCAGAGTTACTCCCGCCCCCAGCAGAGCTACTCCCGTCCCCAGACGCACGGCAGCTCACCAGCACCCTCCGAGGAGTATGGCGCACCAGCCACCACAGGCCCGGCGTCCGCCTACCCTTCCTACAAAACTAGCAGGCAGCCAGCTGCCGAGTATGGCGCCCCTTCCGCACTCTGAGTGCGCCCGAAATGAGCCAGGCTGCGGTCTGCCGGTCTGACGGACGGGCCACGACGCCCGGTTAATACCAACACCACTTTGTGTCGATGTGCATATGCATAGTATTTATTCGTATTCTTTGTATGTGTGTCAGTTGTCAGCTCGTCTTGTCAGTTGTCAGTTGTCAGGTAGTATTTATTCGCGTTGTTTGTTTGTGTGTTGTGCCGTCGTAACCGAGTTACTGTAGCTTGTGGTGGGAGGTCGTACTCACTCTGGCATACCTCTGTGCCAGCAGGCGCTGGCCTGTATCACACAGCAGTTCTAGTGGCGAAAGACCTGTGGGCGGTCATCCTTTGCACATAATCTCGCTAGCTAGACCAGCCATCTGGCGGAAAGATTACTGCACTTGAGATTGACGTCACGCGATTATGGCTAATGTGTTGTTTCTAGTCGAAGTGCACTCTGTTCGCGGAATCAAGTGGCACTCCGCCGCCACAGAAGGTATTGTGAATACAGTTGTCGTGTCGCTCATCTGAAGATGACGATCTGATGCAACTCGCTGCATTTCAAACCAGTTTTATCTCGAGTTGGAACATTCGGTGGTACCTAAAATGAGTGTGTCACGCACAGCCTTCGATTCTGAAGGCACGTACACATCGATTTGCATGTACATTCACATGCACATTCTCTCCATTTTCTTCCCCGCATATATTCATCCGCCGGGACGAATGTCCCACGCGATATCTTGAAGAATAACATGTCGCAGAAAAATAGAATTAACTCAAGATTAAGAAAGTTGAGGTCAGAGATCAAAGCGGATCACAGCAAAGGAATCGAGAAGTCAGCGTAACTCTGGGCTCAGTTAACTGACCCCCCACAGCGTCTCCGTGGGGGTCAGTTACCGCCATCTTGGTTGTCTGAAGACAGGGAAAAATGTGCGCGGTAGCCCGCCCAAATATTGTATGCCTTTTCCCGCAAAGATTTAGCATGTACTAAAATTGTGAGCCCATACATCTACAGTCATTTTCCTAGTAAAGTTAAAGTGAAGTCACCTTCAGGAAGGTTCAACAAGTCGACACGCTTTAACGGATTCATATATTGAAATCAAGCGTTCGGCGTTTGGTTTTCTGCACGAATACAAGAAAACGCACGATAGGAATTTTAGGTTTGGGTTTTCGTTTTTGACAACCTATTTGTGTTGCATATTTGTCATTTAGGCTAAAATCAAGGATTTTGGCTGAAGTAAGCACCCTTTATGAGGGGTTAAGCTGACTTAAAACAACGTTTCTCGGAACGCTCTACCCACTAGAAACAGAAACATTGAAGGAAATTGAAAATTGGACATATAGAATACTTCCGAAAATTAAAAGGTACATTTTTGTGTGGGTAAACTTTTTTTGGCAATGATCGATTCCTCATCCATTTTCTGAATCATACTCTGTTTAGTAGAAAAAAAAACTTAAAAACTTCTCCAAAATACACTCCCAAGAGTCAAAGCATGGCATCAGTTGTGATATGAAAGATAGTTAGAACGATAGATAGATATAATAGTTACGTCACTTTTTAATGGGATACAATTTAAGGCTCGTTGCGGGCTTTACTCATCAATCATTTCCGATGAAACGGTTTTGGTTTTCGTGCAACGATTAGCTTAGAAATTGGAGTGGCGCTTTGCTAGAGAGTGGAAGAGAGTGGAAATATTCCAAAATTGCGTTTGTTCTGAAACATCTCACACGATTAAAAACAATTCAAAGTTAAAGCCAGGTTTGGATGCCTGAATCACATAAGAACTGAATTCAACGTGGCAAATTAACCAAAGATAGCACTTCTCACCTTCGAATAGTCCTTATTTTAACGCCCAGGGTTACTGCGATTCATATGCCTTTGGGATGTTTCACGTCATATCTCAGCGACCTGATTTAATGTCCAGAGGAGACTTGGAACATCATGAGGGGACGTGATTTGTCAACAAATATCCCGTGCTTACACAGACACATTGCTTAGCTATAAAGATGTACAAAAGCAAAATAGACTTAAGATTATCGTTTGACACCTGACGTAATGTACTCTTTTCTTTTTCTTGCATATTGATCGGTTAATTTTCCTATGCATTCAGCTTTCAAATTTGATAGTGTCACCCACGGCTTGTTCACGAAGAATGCTTCAACACGCATATGAAACAATATTGTGATTATCTAATTTTAACCAGTTCTATCCTCGGGACTTTCACAGACTAGAGCTAATTTGTTTGCATCATGTGCCAATTCCATGTGTTAAAAGGTACCCCAAATTTTACCAGAGTGCCTTTAACTGCTGTCCCAGAGAACTGGAAGGCACGAGTGAGGGCGAATATGTTCGCGTCCTTCCTCCCCATCACACACCGCAGATAAGTTCTACAACAGCAAGATGCCGTGATTGGTCCAGCGAGCCACACAGCATCTCTTCAACGGCAGCATTTAGCGATCGTTTCCGGCGGATGGAGACGTGGTGTGGCGTCCTCACCATTCCAGACACGGCCTGCCAACTCGGAAGTGATCGGCGGCCGTGAATTGGCCGACGCTGCGGCCACCGGCGAGTCCATTAAATCTCGGAACGCCAAGCACGCGCCACTCGAATTGCTCTCGGCTCGGTCCAAGATCAGAAGAAATGCTTCCCAGGGGTGGCGGGCCGTGAACGCCAGTCGGACCGTTCTGAGACATTGACGCTGTTCTCTGCGTCCCCCACCCTCTCTCTCTCGCTCTCTCTTTCTCTCTCTCCCTCATTACATTTATCTCTATATATTACATCATTCTCATTGCATTCTCATTACATATATATATCTCTGATACTCTATCTCTCTCCTTCTCTCTCTCCCTCACTCTATCTCTCTCCCTCTGTCCGTGGAGTCAGCGAGCAGGCAGTATACACGTATTGCACCTGGTTCTGACTGTCGCCAGAGGATCAGTCTTCTGCTTGTAGTGCAACATTTAGAATTGCAAGAGGATACTGATGTCTCATATAGGATTCACATCTCAGCTGTACATTAGGGATGCACAATTGGACGAAAGATTAGTTTCTCAAAATTCTGCATCATGTCTCATAAAACACTACGCATATGTAACTTACAACTTCACCTAACGCTTGTAAAAAAAGAACGACCATAGCAAAGGGCATGGCTGGTTTTGACCAGTGCAAGCTTCTGTTGCACATTTCTGACACTATGTTAAATGAATGTATGATTTCCACCACATGCAGTATTACATTTAGTATTGAAATATTATTGACTAGTGACCGACGTTTTTTTGCATAGCACCATTATCAAGAACAAGTATGTCAGATCACCACTCCTGAACGGAGTGCAGTGGATTACGGATTACGAGATCACGTCAAAGAAGCGGCGGCAAGGAAACGCTCCACTGTCGCCGTCTTCCTGAGCCAAAAACAAGCATACGACACCATCAGCATAACAGAACTATTACAACACCTATACAACATAGATATACAGGGCAGACTACTACACTATCTTAATTTCTATCTCCTAAACCGCTCATTTTAAGTTCAAATTGGACTCAATACTTCAGACACCAAATTCCCCACAACCGGTTTAATGCAAGGTTCTGTCTTCAGCCCCCTCTCTTTAGTTTAGGTCTACATTCACTTATCACCGACAACCTTCCGACCAAAATTATAATCTGTGCAGAAGATATGGTCATATGGACCTGGCACGAAACACCAAACCACGCACTAGGAATACTTCAAAACTCATTCACAGAATTACATTAAAAAAAACTATCCCTACTAAATCTACACATCGCACCACATAAATTCAAATGTATGATTTTTGGCTACCACAAATACACAGACTTACAGCCACTAAAAGTAGACAACACACCCATACCATTCGTTACCAGGGCGAAATGTCTAGGTATCGAATTAGACCCACAACTCACCTTTCGGCCACACATCTTAAATATTCAAAAACGCACATAAAAAGAATAAACATCCTTCGAGCACTATCCGGTACAAACTGGGGATCCGACCGAAGTACTCTTCTGGCTCTTTACAAATCACTCATCCGGCCAATTTTGGAATACGGATCCCCACTCTTCGAAAACGCTGCTAAATCAAACCTCAAATTTATAGACTATCTTGAACAGCAATGCTTAAAAATAGCCTCAGTAGCCTACATCACCTCACCTCCTCTTGCTCTTCACATATACAACCACATACCAGGACTACAGCACAGACGCACAGAAACACTATTAAGATATCACTACAAAACACAACTTATCACACAACACCCATGCACTCAGACATTACAACTTCGCACCAAACGCGTACACCATCTCATGAACACAACACGACTCAAAAGTGCAATAGGCTGTCGCATTCACCAACACGCAAATAGACTACACATCACACTCCCCACAGCAAAAGCACTCCCACCACCAACTGCATGGTGGAAACACCAATGACACATAAAGACATAAAAAGACATAAAGACATAAAAGATTAGTGCAACTATGAGCCACAAGGGCCCTTCTTGGTTGCACTCTGTACACTGAACCAGTTGCACACCAAAACTGTTAATCAGCCCTCCCTGTAATACTGAAAAGCAAGCCCTATATTCTTATAATGATTGTCTATGCTGTTTTTAAAGATGTTCAATGTGCTGCTACTGACGATGTTTTCTGGCAGCTGGTTCCAGTGTTCCACTACCCTGTTGGTGAAGAAAGTTTGCCTTAACCTTGTTCTGCTGTGGTTAACTTTAATTTTGAATTTATGACCTCTAATTGCATCATTTCTGTTAAATTCAAACATTTCCCCAAGGTATCCCCTCTCCAGACCATTGACAAATTTAAAGACCTCGATGAGATCTTCTCTCAGCCTTCTATATCTAAGTGAAAACATATTCAATTTCTTCAATCTTTCCTCATATGCCAGGTTGCTTATGCCATTAACCATTTTTGTAGCCCTTTTTGTACTCTCTCCAAAAGCCAACAATCTTTTTCATAGCTAGGAGACCAAGCTTGGATGCAGTATTCCAAATGTGGCCTGACGTATGCACAGTAAAGCTTCCTGATCACTTCCTCACTTCTGTATGATACATTCCTATTTATTGCCCCGAGCATTCTCAGTGCCTTCTTCCTGGCTTCCTTGGTCTGTTCTGATGCCCCCAGTTTTGTGTTTAGAATAACACCTAAATCCTTCTCCTGTTGAGTCACTGATAGCACTTGGCCACCCATCAAGTATGGAGCCTTCATATGCTGCTTACCTACATGCATGATTTTGCACTTATCAAAGTTAAATTTCATTTGCCATTCTTCGGACCACTTCACAAGTTCGTCTAAGTCTTTTGCAGCGAGATATGCTCATCCTGACCAGTTATTGCTCTAAAGACCTTCAAATCATCCGCAAATTTCAAAACTTTACTGCTTAGGCCACTTTCAATGTTATTTACAAATATAATGAACAGTAATGGCCCTAGTACTGACCCCTGGGGGACTCCACTAAGAACATTTTGCCATGATGACTTTGTACCATTTAGCATCACTCTTTGCTGTCTATCTGAAAGCCACAACTCTATCCATTTTAAGATGCTACCTGCAATACCATGGGACTGAAGCTGTATCATTAACCGTTTATGGGGTACCTTGTCAAAGGCCTTACTAAAGTCAAGATATGCTACATCAACCTGATTTCCCTGATCAAATTGTTCTGTGGCGAAGTTCAAAAAGTCCAAGAGGTTTGTGAGACACGATCGTCCTTTTCTAAACCCATGTTGAGTATTTTGAATAATCTGCTACCTTCCAGATAACTAACTATTCTATCCTTGATAATTGATTCGAGTACCTTGCATACTAGGGATGTGAGACTTATTGGCCTATAGTTCTCAACTTTCCTCTTTCTCCTTTCTTGAAAATAGGAACTACATTTGCCCTTTTCCAATCGGTTGGAATTTCATTATGTGAAACTGATCTACAAAATATTATACTAAGTGGAAATGCCAGTTCCTTTTCAGTTTCCCGCAACACCCTAGCATAAATTTCATCAGGTCCTGCTGCCTTATTTTGCTTTATTTTCCTGATATGATTGTAAACAACATCACTATCAATGAAATCAACATCATTTGTCAGATCCCATGTCACTGAACTATGGTGTATGGTCGGCAGATTGGTCATATCTTCCAATGTAAACACTGATTTGAACTGCTTGCTCAGCTCCTCAACCATCTCACTATCCTCACCCAATGTAGTCCCATTTACTTCCAGTGGACCAATTGTGCTAGAAACTTTACTCAGCTTGTAGAAACTAAAGAACTTTTTACTGTCCCCATTACAGTTTCTAGCTAAATCCAGTTCTTTTGCTCGCTTTGCTGCTCTGGTTTTTGCTTCACAGTGTCTCTAGCTTTTCGATACGCCTTTAGATTAACGACATTTGAGGCTTCTTTAAAAACTATAAATGCAGTTTTCTTAGCCTTAATTGTTTTTATGACGTCTGGTGTAAGCCATGCTGGCTTCCCTACCCTTCTTTGCGTCTTTGCTTTTGGGGGACATGTCTAATCTGAGTTTCCTTCAAGTAAGATTTGAACTTTTCCCACATTTCACAGGCATTTAAATTGGAGAATTGTTCTTCCCATCTGATGGCACTTAAAGCCGCTCTCATGCCGTTAAAGTCTGCTCTGTTGAAATTTGGAACCTTTACCAAATTATCCTTGATAATTTCCCCTACATGTGCCTTGAATCTAACTATGTTATGGTCACTTTTTCCCAGAGTTTCGCCTACAGTCAAGTCTTGAACCAAGTCACTTAAATCCGAGAATACAAGGTCCAAGAATGAACCATGCCTGGTAGGTTCCGATACAAACTGGTGTAAGAACAGGTCCTCTTCAAGGCATTTCCTAAACATTTTGCATGATGGGGTGCCAACACCAGCATTTTCATAACCTTTTAGATTAAAGTCACCGAGAATGAGGCACTTCCTCTTAAAGTTTCTACTGATTTCTCACAAATCACCTTGTCAAGCTCCAGTTGCTGAGAATTTGGCAGGGTTCCTGATCGGTAGAAAGCTCCTATCCTAAGAGTATTGCTGTTGCCTTTTCCCACAGTGACATCGCCAAATGGACTCCACAGACACATTTTTATCCCCACCTGCTACTTTTTGAGAACTGAATAAGCTATTTATATAGAGCATTACACCACCCCTTTCATTGCTGGACCCCTATTGCACGAAAACATATTGTATCCCTGAATCTCATAGTCCTGTAAGTTATCTCCAAAATACCCTTCACTGACCCATGCCTCCGTAATGCAAACAAAGTCCGGTTCCTCCTCAGCAACATAACACTTGAACTCATCAAATTTGGAACGGATACTCTGAGCATTAAACATCATACACTTAACGAATGCTCCATAACCACCTTTAGCTTTTTCTATTGAGGAGTTCTCTTATCACTAGATGAACTATAACTCTGTCCCCTTGAGTTGCTGCTGTCCCTATTTGCAGACTTTGAGGTTCTATTGCCTTGGCTGACACTATTGGAATAGTCCTGAGTTGGCAATGCAATTTCATCCTCCCCACCCCATTTCCTAGTTTCCCTGAAGGACATGCTCGTATACTTTGCCTAACACATGGACCCCCTTCCCAGAAAATGCAGGCCATCCCTCTGATAGAGGTCCCACGATGCATAAAACCTGCTCCACTCGTCTACAATGTAAAACCTAGCTCATGGCAGGTTTCCTACCCTGGCTTAGCTGCCGTGCCCTGAGCTCCACTCGGGGAGGCTCTAGCCTAGGCAAAATTCCTGTTATAATGACTCTATTGGTCCTTGAGGGTGGCCGAAGGGCCCTGTACTCCCGCGAAGCTCCTCCTCCTAGTCTGCCCTATGTATTTACCCTACATGCACTATGACGTGTTAAACTGGTGATCACTGGTGACCTGCCACCGCGTACCGCCTCTGAAGGACACAATACACACCTCCTCATAGACAACCCAAAGCACACATACACAGACGCGGAAATACAATAACTCTTCCTCCGCTTCAAATCACAATATGCAAATCACAACACCATTTACACCGACGGCTCAAAATCACAAACACAGCAGACGGGCACAGCGGCGGTGCTGTACCCCAACGCAGCGCCGCCGCGGGTCATCCTTCGTGCCCGTCTGCATGACACAGCATCCACCTACACAGCAGAACTATACGCAATTTTATCAGCATAATCCACCATTTATAACACACAAATCGAACACAACATCATGGAGCCACTGACGCAAAATCAGCACTAGAAAGCATAACACCATTCACCAAAAACAAACACCCCCTCATCTCCAAAATACTGTACATTCACAAACAACTCAACGCCAGACAACGCCTACTTCTTCTATGGATCACAAGCCACACAAACATTCAAGGCAACGAACACGCAGACACCGAGGCCAACATAGCCACAACACTGCAACAAACCGCACCATGCCCACTCTCACAATCCGACTACTACTCCACAATGCATCAGGCAATCAATAAAAACATTCAACAAACATGGGACACAACAATCACGCAACTACACGAAATACACCCCAAACACGAATTCTGGAACATCATCAACCAAAACACCAGACTAAAAGAACGAACACTAACACGAATACACCTCAAACACACTGCACTTACACACTCCTACCTCACACTACAACGCCCACGAACACAATGCACAACATGCCAACGAACACTCACAATTAAACACATACTCATATACTGCACAAAATACATCACCGAAAGACAATCTATCACAAACTATTGCAACACGAACAACATTCCACTAAACCTCACTACTCTCCTCAACGACGACCATCTAACATTACATGAACACCTCTTCCACTTTCTCTCTATTACGCGCTTACTCGAATAACTATGAAAAGATGAAAACAATGATTGGGAAAAGAAAAGGATGGAAAGAAAATAAAAATAAAATAAATATGAAAAGGAGTAACAGAAAATCAACAAAAGGCTGCACAAATTTATGCTAAAAACGAAAATATCAGAAAAAACAAACAAAAGAAACAAAAAACCACCAACCCCCTGGTGACACTAATGCAAACGTTATTGCAATGTTCAACTTTGGCGATGACCCGACCCCAACCCCCAGCCACACCCCAACTCCAACTTGGCACCGCCCGGACCGGTAAATCTTCTCTTCCGCACCAGCTTCAGCCTCGACCAGAACCACCATCTCATCTGTCTACAAGCCAACTCAACTCTACTCATCTCTACGCTTCAAACTTCAAGATGGCTCAGATCTACATCGACACACCTTAACAAGCTATCTTTATTCTTCTTCTCTCCGTCTTATCCTCACCACGATACTCCTCATACCCGTTCACCACCACTAAAAAAAAAACAGCACAAATATACAACACCAACAACGCACACCCGGAAACAGCCGACATTACCACACGGTGGCAAGCTGACAAACACAATGACACACACAGACACGGATTGCATAGGATTACGATCTGGTTATCCTGCTCCGTCCCATATTCGCCCCTGATAAAGGTGCTCCACTGAAACGTCTCGGGCATTCTTCAATAACGTTTGAATCTTAAATGCAATACTACGTAGCCGCCATCCTGCACACATCTCTTTTTCCTCACTACCAAACTGACACCATTTTAATGTCTCGTCATTGACACCATAATGTCTCGTCATTGAGGTGGTCAAAGCTGAACATGTGATTCAGTAATAATACAAGTGGCAATTTTGACTGTCATACAGGTTGATACAAATTTTCTGGTTTGGACAGGTGCAAATGAGCGGTCTTTATCAAATATATTAATATGGATAGATTATATCCTTATATATATACAACTTACAAACTTTCCTTGATTGCTCGACATGTCACTCTTCTTAATCAGTAAATATGCAGATACATCGTTCCCGTGGGGTATATACAACAAGGCATGGGTGTAACCGCTGAGGGGGGGGGGGGGGGGGGGGCTGGAGTACATGTCCCCTAAATTTCTGAGAAGTGGCGATTTGTCCCCCCCCACCGAAGTATTTTCGTGACCACCCAAGCCTCAGCTACGTGAGCATCATCGTCGCAAAACTAGTTAATCGTTTATAAAGTGAAAACATATACGAAAGACAGTCATCATTAAAAGCCGATGTAGCCAATTAATGAGCATCACACGCTATCTGTCGTCACACAATTTCAGAGTGATAAATCAGCAAACGTCAGAAAATTCTGCTTGATTAACATGAACCTTTACCATCTTCTGTTTCCGTGTAGGTAGAAAACTATGTTCTGCCAGAAAACAAGTTCGCATTATCGCAAGGCTATATACGTCTTAGGTTGCATTCCCCTCCTAATATCGCGATATGTCTTGGACGAATGCGACTTTGTGTATCTTTTGGTATATTCAAGACCATTGAGGGAAGTCATGGGCAGCCTTAAGCACGTACTTCAAGTTAACGTCGTATTCGTATTCGTATTCCACGATGAATTCGCCAGAGGCGTATTTTTATTAGCATCGACATTCAGCGATGAGTTTATGATCGTTCGAAATAATTGTCACCAAGGTATTCACTGAACATCCTGGAATGAAATACATAGGTCTCACATTACCACTTAAACGGTCAAGGTTCAACGCAAACCGGTTCATTCGGCCGCCTTCCATTTTCTTCGATTTTCCCCAAATCTGCACAAATCTGGTATTAAGCAATTGCCTGTGGTGAACCATATTAAAACGATATCGGCCGAACCCGAGGTTCGGTTGCTATCGCTTCAATGTCCATCAAATGGACGTCATTCTACGTAGCTTGCTATGCAGGATCGGAAAGCTAAGCAATCGAATTATTTGTCGAGGACAAAGTCCAAGCGGATCCTCCGGTCGCCATTTTTATTTTTCTCTCGAACCTATCCAAATTTGATATCAAACAATAATCAGTCGGGAACACTCGAGTAACATTTCAAACCGGGACATGTCAAGGTCAAAGGGTTAACTGAGTTCTTTGATGTCATCGTGTTTCGTCCCTATGACTTCAATTTGCAGAAAATGTAGGTCCTTCGGGTTGTGTCACTCGTGTTGTCTTGTTGTGCAATATCACGAAGTTGATATTTAGAAATAATCTCGACAGGTCAAAATTCAAGCTGATTTCTTCGGTCACATCACATTTTTTGGGGGTTTTCGCCCAATCCTGCCCAGATCCACTATCAAGCGAAAGCCCGTCTTGAACCATGCAGCACATTTTTGGACCAGGAACTGTCAAGGTTAAATCTCAAGGTCAAAGACTAGTTTGTATTTTTTCAAAGCCCTACCGATTCGTCTCTATGGGTTCAATTTGTACCAAGTGAGTGTCATTCGACGTGACTTGTGCCGTATTATAATGCTATAAAATATAACTGATTGCGAACATCAAAGGTCAAACCGACTTCTTTGGTCACCTCGCATTTCATTTTTTTTCTCCCTAACCTACCTACATCTGGTATCAAGCAATAGCCCATGGTGCACCTCGAGTAACATTTCAAACCGGGACATGTCCATGTCAAACCACAAGACCAAAGGCTACCTTAACCCGTCCCGTCTCGGGGGGTTTTCAATTTCCTCCCTTCCCCTCCTCAGGTTTTTCGCGAATAGTGAACAAACGGCGCGCGGCAGCGCACCAAAATTGGGCATACCTCTTCCCACATCAATTTGAAATCTTGTGCCGAAATTGTGAAGTCAGGTCATCTAGGGTCAACGAGTTATTCACGGTCAAGTGAGGTCACCTCCAAAAACGTTTAACCAATCATCACGCTTTTAACGGATACAGACATTTTAATGAAACTTTCTGCGTTTGCTTACCTTTATGGATGCAACAAAACGTACGGGAGGAATTCATTTTTTCCCGTTTTTGACTATATATAAATTTTGCATGTTTGCCTATTGCAGTTCAAATCGAAGATTCTGGCTAAAGTAAACAATTTTCTTTGGTGCAAGTTGAGTTCCAACAATGTTTCTCGCTCTGCTCTACCCATTAAAAATGGAAATTTATAGAAAACTTAGAAACCCAAAATGTTGGAATTTCAAAAATTAACATTTAAATTGGGGGGGGGCAAACAAATTGTATGGCCCTGGTCCATTTCGTTGTCCTTTTGTAATTAGAAATATTTTTTTCTTCAAATATCCCACAAAATGAACTCCCCAGAGTCAAAAACATAATGTAAGTCGTGAAAGTCCTGGAAATCTAGCCCCTTGGTGACGTCACTTTTGGGGGAAAAAATTATTTTGTGGGTGGATCCGGACCCTACTCGTCGAGCGCTTTCCGACGACACCTCTTTTGTTTTTGTCCGATGCTTAGTTTGCATTTTAGATTGGTTACTATCCGCCTCCCCCCCCCCCCCCCGAGTGAGGATCTAACCGGAAAGACGGCACGGGTTAAATTGTTCGAAGTCTTCGCGCCTCGTCGTTTTGTCTTCAATTTTCATCAAATGGACTCATTTGGTGTGCCGTGAGGGACTCTTGCAAACTGTTCAGAAATCATGTTAATTTTCAAAGTCAAGGGTAGAACTCAATTCATCGGTCGCCCCGCGTTTCTTATTTTTCTCCGAAATATATCCATGCTTGGTATCACGTGAAAGCCCGTGGGCAAGCCCTGAGCAACATTTCAAACCGGGACATGTCAGATCAAGCCTCAATGTCAAAGGTTGTTTAAGTTTTCAGAATTCTCGCGTGTTGTGGGTATGACTTCAATTTGCATTATGTGGGTGATCTTCGACGCGGCTTGCCGTACGGCATCAGAATGTTAAAATATTGAAAAAGTTTCAAAGGTATCGAAGGTCCGGCGTGAGTACAATGATTGAATACAATAGGAATAGGATGGTCAAATCTATTTTTGTTTGCAGCCGTTGTGATAGCAAACACTCGTATCCTATATGACTAGAGGCTCTCGTTCATTTTTCGGTGCCCCAGCAGGATCTTTTCCGGGGTCCGACGCCTTCTTATTGTGGATCCTTGACGCAATTTTTCTGCTCGCAGGGTGACATTCCGGGTAGGTATTGGTTCTTGGGAAGCCAGCTGTGACCTGTGGGGCTCCGGCGCGGCGTTTTGGCCCAAACGAGATTTTCAAATGAAGCAGCCTGAATGATTTGGTCCAAGTACGATTTTTTGGCACCGTGATCACTTGTTTTGACGCCATGCGCTAGTTTTAGTGCTACACTTCTTCTTTTTGGAGCGGGGCCAACACGTTTTATGAACTTTGGAGCCACTGTTGTGGAACCTTTGGATCCAAGAATGATTTTTCGTGTCCGGTCTGTTTTTCGTTTCCAGGCTTCATCTGTTGGGTGATCCCAGGGAGACTTTTAAAGCCCCAGTGTGACCTGCCATGCATCTAGTGATTTCCAGGAGCCCGAACGAGAATTTTTGGTACCCAAAGGCTCAGCGTGATTTTTACGGTGCACCGGCTCGACCGTTTGTGGCCCCGTCATGATTCTCTTGAACACCACAACGCCCAGCAGCAAACTTCTGAGGCCCCAACGTCATTATCAGGGGCTTCTGTGCGACTTTTTGGGGACACGCAATGTGAATTTCTGAGCCACAGTGTGATTTTTGGGGGACCAAGGGGGATTTCTATGGAGCATGATGCATTTTTTCCTGAGCTCGGCGGATTCTTGGGCCCCACGACCTGTCAGGAACTGTCCACAATGCCTCCATTCGGTATGCCACTGTGCAATGCAATGCTGCAACATAAGAATCCAGAGATAGTTCATATGTTTCATCACTCACACGTGATTTAAACTCCCAAGTTCTTCAGACAGTTTGAGGAAAGCCAAACATCAACTACATGGATTAGCAAGGATGGAATATAAGGCAGCATGAATACCATGGAATTCAGATCACAGTAGTTATGCTACAATACACACCTTCTTCGCAGGCTGCTTTGGAGATGGATGCGCTCCTGAAGTTTGATCAGGGTTGGAGTTGGAGGTGGAATGAGCAGCACTGTAAAGGATATAACATATGGTTCAAAGAACTTATTTATGTGTTCCTTTTTTGGTGTCATTTAACCTCCCAATTGAGAAGTATGCATCTCCAGAGGAAATTAGTGGTCACATCATGTTCAGCACATTAATTAATACCGCATTGAAAAAAGGAAATTCAAAGTAGTCAGTGATTTCCATAAAGTGAAAATTAACCCAAAATGCCAGGCAATATTGCCGTTTGAGGTAACCACCAGACAAGTTTTCCACCTATTTTACCTCCATGAAGCATGCAAAGGGGTCAGGTTTGGTTAAGTCAGGAGAGGTTAGGCTTTGTTGTGAGAAAGAAAAAAAAATTGAGAAAGCAAAATAAAAAGAAAAGAAAAAGAGAGCTCATGTCAGCTTAGATTATGTTAGGTTATATTTTTTAAGTTGAAAATACTTTAGAAATTTGATTGAGAATTGAAATGAAAAGCAATTAATTTCTTGCATGGAAACTAGGGGCAGGTTATATAAGGTTATCTTACATCTTTATTGAACTTTGTTTTATGCTACAATACCTAATTCCACATTTATAGAGGAACGGATGGTAAATTTGTGCTTTTAGTTGTTTTATGAATGTTTGGAATTTATATTTCCAATGCAATGTTTATGGATGTGACTAAGATGATGAGACCACTCATTTTCTGTGTAAATTGGCTTTGAGTTAGGTAACATGGCATACAAATAAATTTATTAAAAATACAACATAACCTAACCTACCATAGCCTAACCTGGTTTTGGAGAAACCGATTGCAAAAACAAAATTGTGAAAAATATCAGACGATTTATTTTATTTTCTTGAAATTTTACAAATGGAAATCCTCACTCAACCTGACCAAGCAGGATTGTTGTGCTTTAAGGTGGTAACAGGACAAGCTCGTACCAACATTTGCCTCTCTAAAAGAAACAAATTGGCTAGGTTTGGTTATGTTAGGTTAGTTTGGGTGTTTTAAGTTGGAATTTTTTTGCAAAACTTTTCCAAAATTAAAAAGAAAATGGAACTTTTTAAGCTGCTGTGTTGGCTAGGTTAGGTTAGGCTGGGTTATAAAAATAGAAAAGGAAACATACTGCTTGACATTTTTCAAATGCATGTGTTGGTTCCCTTTCTCAAAATGGAGGTTAAGTTAGTGCTATCTTTCATTTTTTATTTGTTTTTATTTGTTATCCTATGTCAGATAATTCAATGCCCTTCTTGGTGATATTTTGCTCACCACCTGAAAAATAGGCATTTGTGCAGAAAATGTGTCAGTCCACTATCTAAACCTAATCTTTTCTTTACAGTACAAAATACTCTGGTTAATATCAACTAAGTTTTCTATACAGCATGATGTTTTCTTCTTTTTTCTTTTTTTTCCTTTGGCTTTCTTATGAACATAAAAACAGCATGGCTTATTGGGGGCCAAATCAACATGGGGGGGGCAAGATCAACAAGATCAACATCAACATCAACATGGCCCGACAAAAGGATACAAGTCGACGCCCCTGCCTCCGACTGAAAAATTCGAGCGGGTACACTGGAACCTTTTCAGAGGAACGCCCTTTCCTGGCATGAGGGACGCCACTTTCCACGTTGGGGGGGGGGGGTACATGTCCTCAGTGTCCCACACCATTTATCCACACTGGTTTCCCTTGCATCGAAATGTGTGCCCGTAAAACAAGAAAACATGGGAAAGGTATTTGGATGTCCATATTTGGTACTATAAGACCATCGTCCAATATTTTGTGTTCTTCCTGCCACAAGAGGGCAACGTTTAACATACAGCATTGTTCTATGGTGATCGTGATATCGGGTCCAGCACATAAGACAGACGGCTAGATGTTCATAGGCAGTAATAAGTAGTGAAGCTTGCTAATTTAGGCGTACATTTTATTCCACGAAATATTATTTTTAGCAATGATAAATCTGAACAATTTTAACACATTGAACATTTAATTGAAGTGGCTGAAAATGACAATGAAAAGTGGCTGAAATCCAACGATCTGTTTGGGGGAGAGGAGGCCCTTCTATCCTGTTCAAATTCACCCAGTTCCTGGTTTGTCCCCCCACCAATTTCAAACCAGTGGTTACACCCATGCAACAAGGCAACATCGGTAAACACTGCATGCAAATTCCATGGTTTCGTGACCCAATTCCAACACACATTGATGTGATTACAATGAGGCTGGCGTGAAATGGTGATGTTAACATTTTTAATGTGTTATTAAACTTGTATAGCAACAAGCAGGCCAACTCAAGTTTTCCTGAAACTGCCTATTCCAAATTTTGTGGCAGACAACAAGGATGGAGAGGGGAACTTTTGCAGTTCGGGTCCTCCCACCGCCTGAACTAGGCGACGTTTTCCATCCCTGCTCAGCATCTGCTTCCAACAGGTGGCCCTGGGCAGTTGGACAGCCGGGCATCTGGCAGCTCCACCGCAGCCGTGTGAACAGCACACGGGAACTTATCGCTAGCTGCTATGTGCAATTAGTGTGTCCGTTTTAACACGACGGACAACATATTCCTAGCCGCCTTCATTTGCCGCTGTCATCGGCCACCTTCACGCCTACGTCTCCACTACCACAAATCTGCATCCGCGAGCCCCCTCCCCACCGCACCTCTGCTGCCGCCAGCCCCCCCCCCACCGCACGTCTGCTGCTACCAACCCCCTCCCCACCGCACGTCTCCTGCTGCCAGTCCCCTCCCCACCGCACGTCCGCTGCTGCGAGTCCCCTCCCCACGGCACGTCTGCTGCTGCCAGCCCCTCCCCACCGCGCACGTCTGCTGCTGCCAGCCCCCTCCCCACCGCACGTCCGTTGCTGCCAGCCCCCTCCCCACGGCACATCCGCTGCTGCCAGCCCCCTCCCCACGGCACGTCTGCTGCTACCAGCCCCCTCCCCACGGCACGTCTGCTGCTGCCAGCCCCCTCCCCATGGCACGTCCGCTGCTGCCAGCCCACTCCCCACGGCACGTGTGCTGCTGCCAGCCCCCTCCCCACCGCACGTTTATGATGGGACGTGGCTGCCGCTGGTAGGCCAGGTAGTTAGTGATGATGGTGCCCTTGGGCAGGGGTCACAGTAGTGGTAATCCAATGAGAGCTGCCTGCGTACAGATCAGCGCCAGTAAGCCCCCACAAATAACGAATTAACACGCGCACTGAAGAGCCTTCCATAGTACGAAGAGCGGAGGGGTGGGCGGATTCCACCCCTGGCCGCCGACTGTAGAAATTACTGAAGCTAGAAAAACACAAGTTAAATGGCGGACTAACGTTCTTGTGAAACGTTCTCCAACACAAATTTGCTCAACTCAGGTAAAAATCTTCAGTATTCATATATGTTATATGTAAATACGTAAATGTTTCATGATCTCGTAGTTGATAGCTCACTTGGAACATATTTATGATGAAATCCGAAAAACAGGTGAGCAACAATTCCAAATGTTCAGTCGTGCATTCGATGCCTGAAATAATATACCGAAGCTTGAAAACTTGTATAGATGCGCATGTTGACGGATTGGAAATGTCTCTCAACAATAATTTTCAAAATATTTTTGGTATGAGCTGTACCACTTGACCACGAACATAATTAATTGGATATTGACAAACAATTAATAATATATTGCACCATATATTCGTGCAGTCGAGTCAGCAGATATATTCATGTGCTGGAAAATATCACATATTCAACAATCACTGAGTGGTCATTCACTTTCCTGTGATACACCGACTGGAAAGAAAATCGCTATGTCGCCATGGTAAGTGGTGACCAAGGGCGTCAACGTTCCAATGCTATGAAAGGAAACCTATGGAAAGCATGCATTCACGACCGCTGCTTCGCAATAAACCAAACGACATCGTAAACAGTGGACGCCGGATACTCTATCTGCACGTCGTGGTCCAGAGCCGCCGAGCCCCGGGGGCTAGCCGACGGTCCGCCGGTAAAATTTGCACCTTCACAATTCCATGCTTACCAACGGATTACAACATATTTTCGTATACAATGCACTTTTGAATTCGCGACGGGTAATACATATCAATGGCGGATACCCTACCTATTCATATAGGCATATATATATATATATATCGCTACTACTTCGGGGCAAAGCATACAGCACCCCAGTACACCCCAGCACATGCAGGAAACAGATTGTCATGTGTGGTGCCCTTGAAAAGTTGAAAACGATGAACTAGAGTGTACTAGGAGGAAAGATATTTTTGTAACACCCTTACCCTCTCTAAAACACCTGACCTCAACCATAACAGGTAGTGGCGTGTGGTGGCGGCCCCGCTTTTTAGAAGTGTTAAGTTGTGATTCGAGATAAACTGGTGAATTTCACGTCCTCTAGTTTCCGTCCGATCGCTTCTCCAGGGAGGATATTTAGCGCCAAAGTCTCCCATAATTAGACCTGGTGGAGGAGCCTAAAGCAGCAAGTCGCTCAGCTCCTGTGGTGCGAGGTTGCAACTGGTGGTGAAATGCACAGTGAGATGACTGTGGCTTGGCAATGGGCACTTTTGTGGCTGACCGGTACGCAATTCAGGAGAAAATTTTCCATTACTCGACGATGAAGTATGCTGTTGCCGATGAGTATGGTTGTGCTCTATTTCCGAAGTGGACCGCTTATGCTACCGAGAAGCGAAGGGTAATCTAGAATTTGAGTCCCGAAAGTGGGTTTCTTGAGGTTCAGCTGGTAATGGTTTTTGTTGCAGGAATTCTTATTTAAATTCTATGAACTTGCCTGGAAGGCCACCGGTATTCCACTGTAGAAAAACCCATTGGCGAACGCATTTAGTGTCTGTTGGTGCTTCTTTAATACTGGGGTGGTGTCGGTGTCGTGTTGGGAAAAGTTGGACCCCGTGGACGGAGAGCGGCGTGAAGTGACTCAGGCAGTGGTGGCAGTCTGGATTGGGCGCGCGGTTACTGTGGGGTGATGTGGTGGAGTAGTGGTGGGATTTGTGCTTGGGAGGCACGGTAGGCTCGGACGGGATTCGTTGGTCTGGTGTTGTGGGTTCGGGCCGGATGGGCCTGGCAGGAGTGGTGGGTTCGTCGTGGGTGGTGGCCTCGGACGAGGTTTTGGAATGGGTTCGAGTGGTTGCGCAGGAGATAGTGTGGAGGTCGGTCTGGCAGAAGACGGTGGCTGTGAGCTCGTAGGAGGTCTGTGTTGGCTGTGGGCTTATGCGAGGTTTGTGTGGAGTCTGTGGTGGGCTCGGGGTAGGCCTTGGTTTGGGCCGGCCGAATGTGTGAAGTAAGGGCTGAGGGTCCTGGGGAGGGAGTGGTTGGAATGCATCAGGCTGGCAGTGAGGGGCCTGGCCGGTTTGGGGTGGTGTGGCGAATGAGTACGGTCAATCCCATGAGGGATGGGGATACCGGTGGGGGAGTGGATGGAGACCAGGTCTGGGTCTGAGGAGTGGTGGATGTGTGATGAGGCCGGTCTGGGACAGAGTGGATGTGTGATGAGGCCGGGTCTGGGGCGGAGTGGATGTGGGATGAGGCCGGGTCTGGGACGGAGTGGATGTGTGATGAGGCTGGGTCTGGGGAGGAGTGGATCTGTGATGAGGCCGGGTCTGGGGCGGAGTGGATGCTGATGAGGCCGGGTCTGGGGTGGAGTGGATGTGTGATGAGGCCGGGTCTGGGGCGGAGTGGATGCTGATGAGGCCGGGTCTGGGGTGGAGTGGATGTGGGAGGAGCCCGTGCCAGAGATGGGGTGGTGGTAGGCTTAGGTCGTGTCTGAGATCGGGTGGAGGCGAGATAAAGCCGGGTCTGCTATGGGGTGGGCGTAGGAGGAGGTCGGGTCCACGGCGGGGTGGCGTGGGAACGAGTAGTGGGCGGTGGAGTCGAGGATCGGCGGGGCGGTGGAGTCGAGGATCCGTGAAGCGTTTGGGGGTTGGATGTGCCAAGCTCCGGGAGCCGACTGCTGGCGGGATGTTAGGGAACTGGTGGGAATTGGTGCTGGACTGGGTTTGGGTCTAGGTCTTGAGGAGAGCGCCGCTACGTAGCTGTCTCTGCTCATGCGACAGCTATGACAGAAAAGCCTGAGCTTGTCGCGAGCCCCCCGACCCGGTGAGTGTTAATAGCATATATTTTATATTCTGATGAAAATAAACATACGAACTCGTGTGATGCCCCGAATTAAGTTAGCAGACTTGTGGAAAAATTGGAGCAATAGTAAAAGAGTTGTGGTCTCTGATATTTTTATTGTCATTCGGCAAGAGTTCGATTTCAGGTATGTAGTACAATGCAAAAATAATGAAAAATGTTATAAGCTGTGCATCGCTGATTTCATAATGACCCACTGGGACCTCGTGGCCGCGACCTACTTCGACGTTCGGGACAATCAAGAAGTTATTTATAGTTCTTAAAAGTAATTTTATACAGGCGAACGTTTGGGGTTTAGGATGATTCTTGGTTTTTGGACCTTCTCGGACTTCACCAGTGTATAAAGATGGGTGTTTCAAAGGGCCTGTACTTCAGCTTCTATTGTCAAGCCTTCAACGAACTAAGGTCGTGAGTACAACATAAATGACCGAGATGCATGCTTGGCATCGTTCAGGGACATTTTAATTATTGCACGCCCTAATTGATTCGGACCACTTTTCGTTCCAACAATCGATTACGCTGATATAAAATGGTGTGGTTACATAATGCCTAAGCATGGCATATACATAGACATACATAGGGACCATCACAAAAATTTCACTTCGAGAATTATTGAAGGACATTTAAATTCGGGTCACTCACCTCACTTCGTGTCCCACCTTGGAAACGACAGAATTATTCGGCTGCAGACTAGCAGACCCATTTGCAACCGGCAAATTAACAGTTATGGCGGGAGTGCAGCGTACAGTTCCATATCGGGCTCAGGGAGAACCTATCCACGCCTTGATTCAGAGAAGGCAAGTGCAGCCTTACTTCGATGGCCTCTCTCACTACACGTTTGCTCAATGAGGACTCGGCTGCCAGAGTGTCAGCCTTAGACGGTTTGAACGCTTGGTCGCGTCCTGTCCTCCAATGATATCTAGCTTGCATATGTATCCTTTATGCTGTGCTCACAATCTTGGTTCGTTGAAGGCTCGACAAGAGAGCCCGGGGTACAGACCTTTCGAAACATCCATCTTCATAATCCAGTGAAGGCCGCTAATCATCCCAAAACCAAAATGACGATGGGGGAAAAATGCAGCAGTCAACTCTGATATTTTACCTTTGAAGCACGGAATGAAAATGATAGTTTTACCCTAAACCCGTGCAAACCTTGTATCGCTCAACGTATCTGCACGCATTTTGACGTTCGAGAAATGTGACGGGATGAGAAGGCTGGTAGTCTGATCCCGAGTGTTACTTTATACAAGTTCTCCACCTGGTGAACTCAAATGCTATGGCAAAAGGGCATGGGAAGATATTTCCGAATTGTGAAAGGTAGATGACGGATGCTTTGTTCCGTACGGTGAATTACAAGAAGAGCAATGCATCCGCGGCGTAGCAATCATATGTTGATGCCTGACAAACCATTCGCACAACCCACTTATTGTATCGGAAAAATATAATATGGGAAGGTAGTGAAATATCAGGAAGGGCACAACAAAGGAGTGCAGCGCATTGGGTTGCTGACTGTTCGGTGTTCACTCTCGCTGACCGTGGTGTGCCGACTACTCAGCGTTCACTCTCGCTGACCGTGGAGTGCTGACTGTTCAGTGCTGACTCTCGCTGACTGCGGGGTGCTGACTGTTCGGTGCCGACTCACGCTGACCATGGGGTGTTCACTGCTCAGTGCTGACTCTCGCTGACTGCGGGGTGCTGACTGTTCGGTGCTGACTCTCGCTGACCGTGGGGTGTTCACTGCTCAGTGCTGACTCTCGCTGACTGCGGGGTGCTGACTGTTCGGTGCTGACTCTCGCTGACCGTGGGGTGTTCACTGCTCAGTGCTGACTCTCGCTGACCGTGCTGCTTCTGACTGTGCTGCATTACCATCAGCACCTCGTTCTGGCGACGCAAGAGTGGTGCCAGAAACATTGTGCCTTGATAATCAGCAATAGCATGAACTCGGCGTGCGTGTGCACTTATCGTAAACGTAAGCTGTATCCGCTCACGGTCTTTCCGATCCAAAATACCCTGACCTCATCGACCACGTTGTGTGTGACAAGGAACACCGTGTCTGCATGATGCGCAATTGTGAGTACTGCCCCGGCTAAGAGGCGGTAATAGATTTTCTGGGGATTATCTTTACGGACAAAGCGAGGGAAGACAACGACGAAGCTGATCCAGATTCAGATAACGAAATGGATGTGGAACTTAGGTGCATACAGAGTTTGAGCGCGAATTGTTGTACGCACTTAGAAACAGTGCAGACATTGGAGGAAAGCATGCGATCTCTGAACCAGCAAATCGTGATGCTGACCAGACACCACTTTGTGGCTGACAAATACTTCACACGAGCAAGGGCTGGCGCCAGTGAGGGCGAAGTGATTGTCCAGGGTGATTTCGCTGAACATTACTCATTTACGGCGCAGGGTGTTACCCAAGACTCCCACTGGGGCCCGTCCCGGCGTACGGTGCACCCGTGTGTAGTGCACTGTGCAATCAGGGCTACTGATGCATCTCTGATTGCACAAGGCACACACCACCATAGTTGATGCATTCCTGAAACAGCTCATCTCTGAAATTCAGGCCAGGGTACCTACCCTAAGAAGTAATGGTTTTTACATGGCAGTTCTGTATAGCATATAAATACGTTGAACTTCATCAACTGCAAACAATCAAACTCAGTGTCACTATCACACAGACTTGTGGGTGCCCTGCAAGTGCCATTGTCTTGTCATATCGCATGGTAAGGGCGCCTGTGATGGCATCGGGGGCATAGCGAAGAAAGCTGCGGCTCACAAGAAGCTCAAGCGCCCCCTAACAGCCAGATACTGACGTCGAGGGCATGCATGATTATCTATCGCACAAGCTAGCCAGCTGTATCAAGTTCATGTTTGTTTCAAAGCAGAATCAATAGATGTCACGACCAACTTCACCGAGCGCTTCTCGAACACCATCAGCGTGAAGGGAACAAGGAGGCACCACAAGTTTTCCCCGGTGACCTACAGTACCGTAGTGGTTCATGCGCTGTCCACCGATGCGGGGAGTGTGGTAGGGGTATCTCGGTGTAGTGTGATATGGCAGTTAGCGAGCGAATGCAGATCATGCTGATGGAGTATACTTGTCGTGTCGGAGCATTATAGTCTGCGGCTTCCATACTATTATTATTATACTATTACCATTATTATTTCAGTCTGTAGCTGGGATTCTGACTGCCTGACAAGTTATGGAATGAGATGCAAGTGGTGCACACAATTGCATTATTGCATTTAATTATTGTTTAGCGTTGAATTGCATTTCACTGATGTATTTCATTGCATTATTCTGCTAAATTGTTTCATATCACGGATGTAAGCGGTTCATGGCCTATTTCGATTCATTTCAGGTGCAATAGGTGTTAATGGGTATGTTTTCGCCAAATACGATCATAGTAACACCACTGACATGGATACAGAAATATTTTGCACCGGGTGAAAACATTTCCATGCCTCTTCTGACCAGTGACAGATCTGAAATATTTGCAATTTTGACAGAACGTCACATCTCTTGGTTGATTATCAGGCAGAGGGACATCTCTTGGTTGATATTTTTTTAAGTGGGAAGGTCAAGAGGGGGATAGGATGCACTCCGAACTTCCAGAGAGGCGCATTTTTGGCTATCCAATGCTGCGGGAGGCGGTGGGAATTCTTTCGCTGAAAAAAAAATAGAGAGGAAGATACACTCAAATCTTACAGAGGGTGCATTTGCCAGTTGGGGTGTCATTTGGGCTCTAAGGGTGTGGGGAGGGGCGGCCACCCCATTGTCTTCTTTTGGACCCATCTCTGCTCTTGACAAACTTTATTATCTCATTAAATAAAAAAATAAGAGTGACTATGATTCATCGAAACTTCCGCATACGACACGTGACCTTAGGTCACCATGCAACTTTTCCAACATAAACATTCGCTGAAAGGCAATTTTCCTCAGGACACAATGGATCATAGTAGGATAAGACCTTGCTTGCCTAGCTAAAAGCCAAAATGACTAGCATTCGAAGAAAAACCATTCGTTCCGTTGTTTATTTTCAAGGACAAGTCACCCTTCTTCGATTCTGAATTAAAATACAAATCGTTATGACTGTCCCGAAGGTCAAAATAGGCCAAGATAAATTAGATCACGAGGTTATGATTTCAAAAGAAACGAAGAAAAACGAACAAAATATGTTGAAATAACAAGGGATGCAGTGGATCATGGCGAGAGCAGTGATGCATCGTTGCATACAACTTGGGCCAATCTTTATTGAGCTACAAGCCCACAAAGACATCGCTGCTAGTATTCTCTCAAAATGCCGCAGGCTGTACCCCCTTACCCGTTGCTCCAATCCTTGCAAAACTCCGACAGCCGTATTTGGAGGATAAGAGAACCGCATGGAAATATTTATATCTCAATATGAAGTATGAGGCATTATTTTGGTGTTTTTCGCTTGTCGATTTGTCATGAAATGGCACAACGGTTGAATGCCGGGGCATATGTACTCGTCCAGACAACCAGCATATAGGCAATACAAGTGCGAACCCATTTCAACCGGTTCGAGTGCCCAGGGTGTCCAGGCGTATCCTGAGTGCCCAACGGTGTCCGGAGGCCCAGGTGTATTCAGGAGTGTCCAGGCGTATCCTGAGTGCCCAACCGTGTCCGGAGTGCCCAGGTGTATTCAGGAGTGTCCAGGCGTATCCTGAGTGCCCGGCCGTGTCCGGAGTGCCCAGGTGTATTCAGGAGTGTCCAGGCGTATCCTGAGTGCCCAACCGTGACCGGAGTGCCCAGGCGTATTCAGGAGTGTCCAGGCGTATCCTGAGTGCCCAACCGTGACCGGAGTGCACAGGCGTATTCAGGAGTGTCCAGGCGTATCCTGAGTGCCCAACCGTGTCCGGAGTGCCCAGGCGTATTCAGGAGTGTCCAGGCGTATCCTGAGTGCCCAATCGTGTTCGGAGTGCCCAGGCGTATTCAGGAGTGTCCAGGCGTATCCTGAGTGCCCAATCGTGTCCGGAGTGCCCAGGTGTATTCAGGAGTGTCCAGGCGTATCCTGAGTGCCCAGCCGTGTCCGGAGTGCCCATGTGTATTCAGGAGTGTCCAGGCGTATCCTGAGTGCCCAGCCGTGCCCAGTGTCCGGTCGTGTCCGTAGTGCCCACGCGTACCCAGGCGACGTGCAACAGTTGCGCGCGGCGGCGGTGGCCGCGGTCCGGCGGGCGTCGTATCGGCTGGGCAGCAGTGGCTCCCGCGGGCGCGATAATGTAATCAAACGTCGACGCCGACTCTGGTCCGGCCAGCACCACATGATTGAACTCCTCACCGGGCAAATCCACTCACCGTCTGCGCTGCAATGATGACAAAAACAGGCGGCCGCGCTTGTTTCAGATGGCAGGGGGGATCGGAGTGGCGCCGCAAGCAGGGACTGGCCACTGACACAGGGATGCTGACTAGAGCGAACAGGAAATCAGCAGCGTGCGTAACAGTAAATCTACCGGCGCCCTGCAACTTGTTCAGCTGAACCGCTGGAGGTTGTGTCGACGCGTGGTGGTGGTTGGCATTGCGCTGGAGATTGTGCCGATACGGGGTGGTGGTTGGCATAGTGCTGGAGGTTGTGCCGATACGTGGTGGTGGTTGGCATAGTGCTGGAGATTGTGTCGATGGAGGGGGGGGGGTTGGAAAATGCTTGAGGTTGTGCCCAAAAGGGGGGGGTGGTTAGAATAGAAAATAAGATAATAAAATAAAAAAAAAAAATAAAAAAATAAAAAAAAAAACCCCCCCCCCCATCTAAACCCCAAAAAAAAAAAAAAAAAAAAAAAAATTCCCACTAATAAAAAAAAAAACAAAAAAACCCCCCCCCCCCCCCCACCACAGCCAATCTCATCAGTATGACATCGCAAAGGAAGTTGCCAAATCCACTGCTAGGTACACCCCATATAGTACAACATAATACTAGCATAATGTTATACCCTATATAGCTAGTGAAAATACTCAATATCCCATGCATCACAAGTTAGAATTCAAAAACAACATTTTCCTGTCTCAAAAAAATTATCCACCCTACTTTTAAAGACATTCAATGAGGGCCCCCCCCCCCCAAAAAGGGGGCCCCCTTTCCTTGGGAAAAAAACCCCTTTAAAAGAAAAGTTGTTGGTTTATAACTCCCCCATTTTGACTGAAGACCTGTTGTCGTTTTACTGTCCTGCACCTCATTTTGTCTTACCTTAATTTATTCCCCTATGGGATACTCTAAACTGCAGAGCATCATTCAAATTGACCTGATCTAGCCCTCTAACAATTTTGTACATTTCAATCATGTCTCCCCTTAATCTCCTATACTTGAGTGAGTACATATCTAATGCATTAAGCCTTTCTCCATATTCTAAGTTACTTAATCCACTGACGAGTCTAGTGGCTTTGCGCTGGACTCTTTCTAACATATCTATATCCTTTTCTAGGTAGGGGCTCCATGCTTGTACAGAGTACTCCAAGTGGGGCCGCACATATGCTGAGTACAGCTTTTTCATGACTTCCCTGCTCTTATATTTCACACTTCTATTAATGAGTCCCAGCATTCTGAGTGCCCTATTTCTAGCTGAGATACATTGTTTTTCTACTTTAAGGTCTTTTGAGACCAACACACCTAAGTCCCTTTCCTCTTCAATAACATCCAGTTCCCTCCCCCCCATTTTTTAACTAAATGTCTCCCCTGCAACCCCAATATAAAAACCCAAACCCTTATTTAATTTAAAATAAACTTCCCTTAAATAACCCCCCCTTTTTTGTTCTAATAAAATTAATTATTATTTATTAAATTTATTTTTTTTGTTAGCCACTCCTACCAGCTTGATGTCATCAGCAAATTTGAACACTCTATTCCTCAGCCCTACTTCAATGTTGTTCACAAAGATGATAAAGAGGAGTGGAGGTTGTGCCGATGTGGGGTGGTGGTTGGCATAGTGTTGGAGGTTGTGCCGACATGGGGTGGTGGTTGGCATTGGGCAGGAGATTGTGCCGATGTGGGGTGGTGGTTGGCATAGTGTTGGAGGTTGTGCCGACATGGGGTGGTGGTTGGCATTGGGCAGGAGATTGTGCCGATACGAGGTGGTGGCTAGCATAGTGCTGGAGATTGTGCCGATACGGGGTGGTGGTTGGCATAGTGCTGGAGGTTGTGCCGACGTGGGGTGGTGGTTGGCATTGTGCTGGAGGTTGTGTCGAAACGGGGGGGGGGCTGGGCTAAGGGTGGGAAATTGTGCCGATACGGGGTGGTGGTTGGCATAGTGCTGGAGGTTGTGCCGACGTGGGGTGGTGGTTGGCATTGTGCTGGAAGTTGTGTCGATGTGGGGTGGTGGTTGGCATAGTGTTGGAGGTTGTGCCGACATGGGGTGGTGGTTGGCATAGTGTTGGAGGTTGTGCCGACGCGTGGTGGTGGCTAGCATAGTGCTGGAGCTTGTGCCGACGCGTGGTGGTGGCTGGCATAGTGCTGGAGATTGTGCCGATACGTGGTGGTGGTTGGCATAGTGCTGGAGATTGTGTCGATGGAGGGGTGGTGGTTGGCATAGTGCTGGAGGTTGTGCCGATACGGGGTGGTGGCTGGCATAGTGCTGGAGCTTGTGCCGATACGGGGTGGTGGCTGGCATTGCGCTGGAGCTTGTGCCGATGTGGGGTGGTGGTTGGCATTGTGCTGGAGGTTGTGTCGATGGAGGGGTGGTGGTTGGCATTGTGCTGGAGGTTGTGTCGATACGGGGTGGTGGCTGGCATAGTGCTGGAGATTGTGCCGATGCGTGGTGGTGGCTGGCATAGTGCTGGAGGTTGTGCCGATACGGAGTGGTGGTTGGCATAGTGCTGGAGGTTGTGCCGATACGGAGTGGTGGTTGGCATTGTGCTGGAGGTTGTGTCGATACGGGGTGGTGGCTAGCATAGTGCTGGAGCTTGTGCCGACGCGTGGTGGTGGCTGGCATAGTGCTGGAGGTTGTGCCGATACGGAGTGGTGGTTGGCATAGTGCTGGAGGTTGTGCCGACGCGTGGTGGTGGTTGGCATTGTGCTGGAGGTTGTGTCGATACGGGGTGGTGGCTGGCATTGCGCTGGAGCTTGTGCCGATGTGGGGTGGTGGTTGGCATAGTGCTGGAGGTTGTGTCGATGGAGGGGTGGTGGTTGGCATTGTGCTGGAGGTTGTGTCGATACGGGGTGGTGGCTAGCATAGTGCTGGAGCTTGTGCCGACGCGTGGTGGTGGCTGGCATAGTGCTGGAGGTTGTGCCGATACGGAGTGGTGGTTGGCATAGTGCTGGAGGTTGTGCCGATGCGTGGTGGTGGCTGGCATAGTGCTCGAGGTTGTGCCGATACGGAGTGGTGGTTGGCATAGTGCTGGAGGTTGTGCCGATACGGAGTGGTGGTTGGCATAGTGCTGGAGGTTGTGTCGATACGGGGTGGTGGTTGGCATTGCGCTGGAGCTTGTGCCGATACGGGGTGGTGGTTGGCATAGTGCTGGAGGTTGTGTCGATGGAGGGGTGGTGGTTGGCATTGTGCTGGAGCTTGTGCCGATGTGGGGTGGTGGTTGGCATTGTGCTGGAGGTTGTGCTGATGTGGGGTGGTGGTTGGCATTGTGCTGGATATTGTGCCGATAAGGAGTGGTGGATGGGATAGTGCTGGAGGTTGTGCCGATACACCAGGATGGGATAGTGCTGGAGGGGTGGTGGTTGGCATTGCGCTGACATTACTTGGAGGCTCCGGGAAAAAGGACCAGGACGCTTCGGGGAAAATGGCATCGGTGGGGTTATTGTGCACTCCTCTCTGCATAATGACAACGAAATGATGAGGCCGCTATCCAAGCTCCCATCAATTGATATATGGTACGATGCACCAGATTTGTGTGATATATGACACGAGGCATCAGATCTGTTTGATATACGGCATGAGACATCAGCCCTGAGGGCCTACCGTTCCGGCCGGCTATATTGGTGATTGATTCGGCTGTGACTGGCGATCAAACCGAACTGACGGCGGCCACCTCGGCTGGGCCAGACGAGGTAGCCGAGACCGGCCTGCTTCACCAACCGCTGCCGCTGCCACTGGCTTCATTTGCTGCATCAGGCGCTGGTCTTGGCACCGCCTGGGCTGACTTGTCCAGAGACCTTGTGACGGCTGGCGACACCTGGTGACACCTGGTGATGTCTGGTGATGCATGGTGACACGTGCTTATCAGGGGCCTGGTCAGGGTCCGGCTTATCCGGCAACTAGTCGGGCCCCGGCTTACCGGAGACCTGGCTGGGCTTCGGCTCACCTGGTACCTGGTCAGGCTCCGGCTTCCTGGTACCTGGTCGGGCTCCTGTCCTGGTTATCCGTGACCTGTCGATAGCCCCTGGTTATCAATGACCTGGCCAGAGGCGGATCCAAGATCTTGCCAAAGTGGCGGGGTCCATGCTCTCGGTGCCCCTGGTCTTCAGCGTCCCTTCATATTGTGCCGACGTGTTTTGTTCGACGCGGATGGGCTGGGCGGGAGTGTACGCCGAAAATGGATCGGCTATATTTCAGGCAGCATCGTACAATAGCTCTGGTGTTCGTCTTCGTGGACTTCGTGGTATCAGCACCGTTTGCAGCGCACATTTCTGGATCCATCCTCATCGCTTGGGGATTAATCTTGTTGCTAACCTGATGCGGACTAATAATTTGCAACACGGGCCAATATGATAAGTGCATGGGGGGTGCGCCCCCTGCACCTATGCGGCCAGTGGACAGATTCCGTTGCGATGCCTGTCACACACAATGGCAATGAGAACATGAGGGATCTCCAGTTAGATAAGGAAAACTGATAGATTTCTGAGGCTATTGGCAAGAACTCTGAAATATGCGTGTGCGATAAGCGCGTCCGAATGCTCACTAGTGTATCTGCGAAGAATATAGTTACAATTTATGCTACTTTGCATGTGTAAAGTGCCTGCGAAGTTCATGGATTAATGTTAACCTGTTTTCAGATGTCCATTTCATTGTCACATACACCAATGCATTGCAAATGTTGTTGCTTTGCTATTTATCTTCCGGGACTATGATCTGGGACTCATTCGCCATTCGCGAGCCGGCCGCCGCCATCTTCCCGGCCAAACACGAAATCTGGATCTGAGCTTCGATGGACGGCCAATGCCAAAGTTACCGGCAGTTTTCACATTTAGACGCTAAGCGATGTGCCAGGCGTGATTTCCGCCACCATTGGAGTTGAGGCGGCCGTGTCCCCTCAATCCTCTTGAAGTCTAACATTGAGATCATGGGCGTTGCGTGTAAGCCTGCTTATCAACGCTCATGGGCGTTGCATGCATCGCACCTGCAACCGTAAATATTTCCTATACACTTGTTGCCGTGGCGGAGACGATGCGGCTTGGTATTATTGATAGAAACTTTCTAATATATAGGAGGGTGAAGATATATAGAAGGGTCGAACGTTCCATATATTTTTGTTTGGAGTTTATTAATTAAGAGTTTGTAGAAATACTTGTAGAAGAATGACAAATCACCATAGCATCCCTGGATGCGTCATCCATATCTACAAACGTTCCATTCGACACAGCAATCAAGAAAATTATGCGCTGTCTACGAAAATGATTATATTCCATCACCATGCCCCCTGGAGATTACCTCAAACAGATGCTTGCGATTTGCATAAAAGGTAGAGCCTTTCGCTCCCACATGGAAAACTACCAACAAGTAGATGGGGTGGTAATGGGAACCCATTGGGAATGATGGTTGCAGAAAGCTACATGACAGATTGAATTCCTTGCCATCAATGGGATGGCAGGGAAGCCCGACACATATTGTCGATATGCTGACAACATATTCATTGACATTGAAAACAAGCAACAGCTAAACATAATAAAATTCAGACATGAACATTGCTCCGTTCTTCAATTATCTATGAGGCCACCCTGGAAAATATAATCCATTCTAAGATATTCTTATCTATGGATATAATAGCACTTACGTCATTTCAGTACTGAGGAAATCCACCAATTCTGGACAATGTCAGAATAGTGATAGTGAATGTCCCGATACGTACAATGACACTGTAATCCGAGCATTCGGCCACCGTGCAGTTAAGCACTGCTCAAACGCGATATCGTCCAGTCTGTTCCAAAAGTCCAGATCCACACAGCTTGATTGTGATGTTCAATACCCCCCTTGGAAGTGAATGCTCTTCAGCAACTTCACTCATCTTCTTTCTCACCAATACCCTGTCAGCTACCCTCTTTCTACATACAATTTCAAGATCCGCTATGTGCAGCTCGTTGCCCAGCACGGGACAGGGCCGACCAATACTGCCCGGAGGCCCCTGCTAAAAAAAGCCACTAGCTTTGGAAAGAGGCCCCTGGAGCCCAACACCAGGCCAAAAGCCCATTAGGCCTGGCGGTAGGGGCTAGCGTTCACGAAAGATCCTCCTCACGTTCCAGGTGACGCCATGATGGTGTCCGAGGCCACGGAACAGAAAGTCAATTAGCATTGGTGGCAAACGCTCTGGAGGTCGCATAAAATTATCCAAAGCCTGGCAGGAGTGCCCTCGTGTTGTATATGGAAATCCTAGGTCAAAGTGTATGATAGTGATGGTAGTTTAGGGGTGTATGGACTGCACACGTTATATAGCGCTCATAACTCAATCATTATACATAGGGGTAGGTAAACGTCAGTTCAGGTAACAAGTTATAGGTAATGATGTCGGATATGACCAAGGATAAAGCTAGTGCTAACCACATCAAATCAAATGGTATGATGTAATGTTTCAAGTGTTCACGAAACAGTCTGAACTCCCGACAGGAGGCCCAAATGAGGACTATCTGAATGTCAAGGTGACGACACACACCAGTCTTGAGAGGGGCGTCAGTAGAAGGGCAAAAGGCCCTTCTATAAAGTATATTCCCAGCAAGTATAAAGGCCGGAAAGGGCCTTTATACTTGCTGGAGGTTCATCGTGTTGTATCAAGCCCTGCGACCTGGAAAACCATTACTCATGACCAGGACAGGGCAGTCAGCACCGACCAGGATAACTGTTCTCATGACCAGGACAGGGCGGTCAGCTCCGACCAGGAGAACCGCTACTCATGACCAGGACAGGACACCCAGCACCGACCAGGAGAACTATTGCTCATGACCAGGACAGGGCAGTCAGCACCGACCAGGATAACTGTTTCTCATGACCAGGACAGGACAGTCAGTACCGACCAGAAGGACCGTTACTCATGAAGCCGAAGTTGAACTCACGAGGCGTTCCCAAAGCCCGACAGCGGGCCCCTCGTGTGATCCGAAGACGACAGGATTTGACGCTTGCCAGAAATTCCCTTGAAGTTGCTGAACCTCTGAATAACCCAAGCTCCTAACCATCTAGCTAAGACCCCAAAACCTGGCAGGAGGCCTCACAATTCTGTTTCGATTCCCCATACCAGAACATTTTATATGAGGCTCCTCGACAACCTCTAGGGACCAATCAACGCAGGGATGTCCCCCGGCTTGATAAAACCTGATACAATGTGGACGTCTAGATGCAGAACCTCCCCCTCCTGCAAAAAATCGATGGGGCGGGCCATGAGCCAGGATACACATGGCGCAGGACGCTCGCAGGGAGATCGAGTTTCCAAATGGCCTGGTAATGTATTGCACGGTGGGACGGGCTATGGCGGTGTAGCCGCCTGGGAGCCGACACAATTCCCGCCGGAATTACCCGGGCTTAACTTGACACAGATGCTGGATGTACGGCCATTCTCGGACCGCGCCGATTCTCGGACCTGGCGAGCGCTTAGTCCTCGGGCGCAGTCCGCTCTCGCAGTCGGTCAGTTCTGGAGCAAAATTGAGGCAATGAAGGCTTAACTGGCGTGTTGGATAGCCTTCACGACGCGGCCAGCTGGTCTCTATATGCTGTGGCAGCTGGCATTTGCATCACACCATGGACGACTCAGAGCTAGTATACGATTCGCAGCTTGCGCAGTGCACTATCTGCTTGGGTCATGCTAGGAGAGCAAGATGGGCGACAAGATGGGAAAAGAGAACATGAAGAAACAACAGAGAGACAAGCAAGAAAGGAAACAACAGGCACTGCAAAAGCCTCTGTTTAGCTTTTTGCTGAAATTCTATCCCTTATGCCATGCAATCAGGAAAGGGCATGGCACTGGTTTTATTCTGAAACATCGTAGTATGTATTTAAACCAAACCTAACCTGACCAATCTAATAGGCGAACAAATCTGACACACGACCTAGTCACTCATCTTAACCGGAATGCTATTTAATCGGGTCAAGTTTAGTCTTTTAATAGTGTGCTAATTAATCTGATTAAGGCACTCGCATAGTATGTATGTGCCTGCATTTATTAACATATAGGATTCGACCATGTAAGTTCATCGATCTGCAATAGTTTTGCCTTAGACGAAACCCTCGAATCAGGGAACGTAATCCATCCTGTAACGTAAGTTCACAAATATACTTTTAAAACCATTGCTCTGCATAACAAGTACTAATGCGAGTTACAGATGATGTGGACGTCCTTACCGATATAGGAATATTTACGGTTCGCCATTGAGACACTTACAGTCAATTTAAATGGAAAGATGTACTTCAGAATCTTCAGCGTGGCATGTTTTATGCCGTTCAATCGGCCGAATGGGGTACTTTGAATTGGCAGCACATTTTGTTGACCTGTTTTTATGATGTAGCGATTCTGTGTAATATCATAAATTACGCCACATGTGACGTGGAAAGCATTGGCAGCATCGATGGCGCCAGGTACTTTGGGACTGGATAGGCATGATTGTATTTGGGTTCATTCTTTCCGTGAAACGCCCATACGCATAATGTTGTTCTCCACACGACTTGGGGGAGGGGCGGAAGGATCGTGCACACTTTGGTTCTGACCGTGATTGAGACGCGCGGCGGGGCACTCTTCACGGTGCACTCGAATCAAGCGGAGGTGCTCGCGAGCGACGTCATTGTGCAGCTCTCCGGACAACGGCCTACAGGGGCCTCATCAGGCACGGTCCAGTCACGTGAGTGCCGCTTTGTGCAGCTCTCCGGACAACGGCCTACAGGGGCCTCATCAGGCACGGTCCAGTCACGTGAGTGCCGCTTTGTGCAGCTCTCCGGACAACGGCCTACAGGGGCCTCATCAGGCACGGTCCAGTCACGTGAGTGCCGCTTTGTGCAGCTCTCCGGACAACGGCCTACAGGGGCCTCATCAGGCACGGTCCAGTCACGTGAGTGCCGCTTTGTGCAGCTCTCCGGACAACGGCCTACAGGGGCCTCATCAGGCACGGTCCAGTCACGTGAGTGCCGCTTTGTGCAGCTCTCCGGACAACGGCCTACAGGGGCCTCATCAGGCACGGTCCAGTCACGTGAGTGCCGCTTTGTGCAGCTCTCCGGACAACGGCCTACAGGGGCCTCATCAGGCACGGTCCAGTCACGTGAGTGCCGCTTTGTGCAGCTCTCCGGACAACGGCCTACAGGGGCCTCATCAGGCACGGTCCAGTCACGTGAGTGCCGCTTTGTGCAGCTCTCCGGACAACGGCCTACAGGGGCCTCATCAGGCACGGTCCAGTCACGTGAGTGCCGCTTTGTGCAGCTCTCCGGACAACGGCCTACAGGGGCCTCATCAGGCACGGTCCAGTCACGTGAGTGCCGCTTTGTGCAGCTCTCCGGACAACGGCCTACAGGGGCCTCATCAGGCACGGTCCAGTCACGTGAGTGCCGCTTTGTGCAGCTCTCCGGACAACGGCCTACAGGGGCCTCATCAGGCACGGTCCAGTCACGTGAGTGCCGCTTTGTGCAGCTCTCCGGACAACGGCCTACAGGGGCCTCATCAGGCACGGTCCAGTCACGTGAGTGCCGCTTTGTGCAGCTCTCCGGACAACGGCCTACAGGGGCCTCATCAGGCACGGTCCAGTCACGTGAGTGCCGCTTTGTGCAGCTCTCCGGACAACGGCCTACAGGGGCCTCATCAGGCACGGTCCAGTCACGTGAGTGCCGCTTTGTGCAGCTCTCCGGACAACGGCCTACAGGGGCCTCATCAGGCACGGTCCAGTCACGTGAGTGCCGCTTTGTGCAGCTCTCCGGACAACGGCCTACAGGGGCCTCATCAGGCACGGTCCAGTCACGTGAGTGCCGCTTTGTGCAGCTCTCCGGACAACGGCCTACAGGGGCCTCATCAGGCACGGTCCAGTCACGTGAGTGCCGCTTTGTGCAGCTTTCCCGGACAACGGCCTACAGGGGCCTCATCAGGCACGGTCCAGTCACGTGAGTGCCGCTTTGTGCAGCTCTCCGGACAACGGCCTACAGGGGCCTCATCAGGCACGGTCCAGTCACGTGAGTGCCGCTTTGTGCAGCTCTCCGGACAACGGCCTACAGGGGCCTCATCAGGCACGGTCCAGTCACGTGAGTGCCGCTTTGTGCAGCTCTCCGGACAACGGCCTACAGGGGCCTCATCAGGCACGGTCCAGTCACGTGAGTGCCGCTTTGTGCAGCTCTCCGGACAACGGCCTACAGGGGCCTCATCAGGCACGGTCCAGTCACGTGAGTGCCGCTTTGTGCAGCTCTCCGGACAACGGCCTACAGGGGCCTCATCAGGCACGGTCCAGTCACGTGAGTGCCGCTTTGTGCAGCTCTCCGGACAACGGCCTACAGGGGCCTCATCAGGCACGGTCCAGTCACGTGAGTGCCGCTTTGTGCAGCTCTCCGGACAACGGCCTACAGGGGCCTCATCAGGCACGGTCCAGTCACGTGAGTGCCGCTTTGTGCAGCTCTCCGGACAACGGCCTACAGGGGCCTCATCAGGCACGGTCCAGTCACGTGAGTGCCGCTTTGTGCAGCTCTCCGGACAACGGCCTACAGGGGCCTCATCAGGCACGGTCCAGTCACGTGAGTGCCGCTTTGTGCAGCTCTCCGGACAACGGCCTACAGGGGCCTCATCAGGCACGGTCCAGTCACGTGAGTGCCGCTTTGTGCAGCTCTCCGGACAACGGCCTACAGGGGCCTCATCAGGCACGGTCCAGTCACGTGAGTGCCGCTTTGTGCAGCTCTCCGGACAACGGCCTACAGGGGCCTCATCAGGCACGGTCCAGTCACGTGAGTGCCGCTTTGTGCAGCTCTCCGGACAACGGCCTACAGGGGCCTCATCAGGCACGGTCCAGTCACGTGAGTGCCGCTTTGTGCAGCTCTCCGGACAACGGCCTACAGGGGCCTCATCAGGCACAGTCCAGTCACGTGAGTGCCGCTTTGTGCAGCTCTCCGGACAACGGCCTACAGGGGCCTCATCAGGCACAGTCCAGTCACGTGAGTGCCGCTTTGTGCAGCTCTCCGGACAACGGCCTACAGGGGCCTCATCAGGCACGGTCCAGTCACGTGAGTGCCGCTTTGTGCAGCTCTCCGGACAACGGCCTACAGGGGCCTCATCAGGCACGGTCCAGTCACGTGAGTGCCGCTTTGTGCAGCTCTCCGGACAACGGCCTACAGGGGCCTCATCAGGCACGGTCCAGTCACGTGAGTGCCGCTTTGTGCAGCTCTCCGGACAACGGCCTACAGGGGCCTCATCAGGCACGGTCCAGTCACGTGAGTGCCGCTTTGTGCAGCTCTCCGGACAACGGCCTACAGGGGCCTCATCAGGCACGGTCCAGTCACGTGAGTGCCGCTTTGTGCAGCTCTCCGGACAACGGCCTACAGGGGCCTCATCAGGCACGGTCCAGTCACGTGAGTGCCGCTTTGTGCAGCTCTCCGGACAACGGCCTACAGGCTATGGCACGGTCCGTCCGTGAGTGCCGCTTTGTGAGCTCGACGGGGGCCTCATCAGGCACGGTCCAGTCACGTGAGTGCCACTTTGTGCAGCTCTCCGGACAACGGCCTACAGGGGCCTCATCAGGCACGGTCCAGTCACGTGAGTGCCGCTTTGTGCAGCTCTCCGGACAACGGCCTACAGGGGCCTCATCAGGCACGGTCCAGTCACGTGAGTGCCGCTTTGTGCAGCTCTCCGGACAACGGCCTACAGGGGCCTCATTAGGCACGGTCCAGTCACGTGAGTGCCGCTTTGTGCAGCTCTCCGGACAACGGCCTACAGGGGCCTCATCAGGCACGGTCCAGTCACGTGAGTGCCGCTTTGTGCAGCTCTCCGGACAACGGCCTACAGGGGCCCCATCAGGCACGGTCCAGTCACGTGAGTGCCACTTTGTGCAGCTCTCCGGACAACGGCCTACAGGGGCCTCATCAGGCACGGTCCAGTCACGTGAGTGCCGCTTTGTGCAGCTCTCCGGACAACGGCCTACAGGGGCCCCATCAGGCACGGTCCAGTCACGTGAGTGCCGCTTTGTGCAGCTCTCCGGACAACGGCCTACAGGGGCCCCATCAGGCACGGTCCAGTCACGTGAGTGCCGCTTTGTGTAGCTCTCCGGACAACGGCCCACAGGGGCCCCACGAGGCACGGTCCAGTCACGTGAGTGCCGCTTTGTGTAGCTCTCCGGACAACGGCCTACAGGGGCCCCATCAGGCACGGTCCAGTCACGTGAGTGCCGCTTTGTGCAGCTCTCCGGACAACGGCCTACAGGGGCCCCATCAGGCACGGTCCAGTCACGTGAGTGCCGCTTTGTGCAGCTCTCCGGACAACGGCCTACAGGGGCCTCATCAGGCACGGTCCAGTCACGTGAGTGCCGCTTTGTGCAGCTCTCCGGACAAAGGCCCACAGGGGCCCCACCAGGCACGGTCCAGTCACGTGAGTGCCGCCTCATTCTTGATCCCCCTCCAAATCCAAAATGCGATAACCAGGAGTCAGCTGCTCACTGAGTGCGCCCCTTGACATTTGGCAGGCCAGTTGACCAGGGCTACGGCAGGAGTGGAGGGAAAGTAGCTACTAATCCTAATACTAATCCCAACATGTACACCATCAGTTCAACCAGCTTTATCTGGGTTGTCCTTCTACGAGTTGCTTTTTATAGCCTCTGTAGTTACTGCATGATTGTTTAGCATAATCTTACCATAGCATAAGCGTTTGTGTTTTCGCACCCGTCTGATGTCTCGTTAGCAAACTTAATGAGAATTGCATGCTTAGGAACCCTACTGTATCACATTCCCCGAATAATATCTTGCCATAGGTCTTCACTGACCGTTTACTAACTTGTTTGATTTAAAGTTGTAGAAACTAAAGATCCGCCTAACACTTCCTGCTAAAGAGACTTCAGCTAATTTGATTCCAAGCAGTCCTTTAGATGGCTTGGTACATCTTCTAAATTGATTTCTAGCTGTCCGATATGCTTCTAGGCTCATTTCAAAGTTCAGGTCTTGTAGTTTCTGAAATGCTTGCTTCTTTGATTCTGGTGAACATTTTACTTCCCTGGCCAGCCATAGGGTGCTCCTAACCTTGCTCAATCTGATTTTCCTATTGGGAATGAACCTATCCTGACCTTTGAGCAGTTCATATTTTAGTACTAATCATCATGGGTGTAACCACTGGGGGTATCTGGGGGAGGACATGTTCCCCAATTTTTGAAAAGTGGCGATTTATCCACCTCATTTTTTTCCATGTCCCCCCTAGGCCCAGCTACCTGAGTATCATCACCGCAAAATCCCACCTAATCATTATAAAGTGAAAATACATTTGGAAGAGCATCACCAAAAATACCAAAAGCAAATATAGTCAATGAACGAGCTTCACAGGCTATCTGTCGTTACGAAATTTCCGAATGGTAAATCAGCAAACGGTAAAAATGTATACTTCGAGGTCATTCTTGAATAGCATGAACCTTGACCATCTTCTGTATACGCTTGGGTGGAAAATTGTGTTCTGCTGGGCAACATATTTACATTATCTCAATGCTTCATAAGTTTTATGTTAATTCCCTTGCCCATATATTGATACATCGTGAAAAACTGCGACTTTGGGTGTACTTGGGTATCTTCAAGACAATTGAGGGAAGTCATGGGCAGCCTTAAGCAACGTCGTATTCGTACGTCATGTTAACGTCGTATTCGTATTTGTATTCAGCGACGAGTGCACCAGAGGCGTATTTGTATTGGCATCGGCATTCAGCGACGGGTTTATGATTGTTCGAATCCATTACCACAAATGCTTGTACTGAGCACGCTGGAATGAACTACATAGGTCTCACGTTGCTACTTTAACGGTGAAGGTTCAACGCAATCCAACTTCTTCGGTCACCTCCCGTTTTTTTTCACCGAAACCTGCAAAAATCTGTTTATGAAGCAACAGCCTGTGGTGAAGACTCGAGTAACATTTCAGACCGGGACATGTTCAGGTCAAAGGTTTCATTGAGTTCTTCGATGCCCTCGCGTTTCGTCGCCAAGGCTTAAAGTTACAGAAAATGGATGTCATTCGTGTTATGTCCTTCGTGTTGTGCTGTGCAGTATCAGAAAGCTGATATTTCGATATAATCTCGACGGGTACAAATTCAAGCTGATTTCTTTGGTCGCCTCACATTCTTTTTGTAGTTTTCGCCCAATCCTGCCCAGATCCACCATCAAGCGACTGCCTACAGTGAACCTTCGAGTAACATCCTTAAGCCGAAACATTCAAGGTCAAACCTCGAGGTCAAGGGCTAGTTTGAATTTTTCGAATTCATCAGGACTCGTCACAATGGGTTCGGTTTGCATCAAGTGGGTGCCATTCGACGTGGCTTGTGCCGTATTATAATGCTACCAAATATAATTAATTTATAAGTTCAAAGTTCGAACCGATTTTATAGGTCGCCTTGTATATTTCGCTTCGCCCTAACCTGCCTATATCTGAAATCAAGCAATAGCCAGTGTTACCTAAAAAAATGCTACCTCGAGTAACCTTTAAAACCGGGATATGTCAATGTGGAACCACAAGACCGAAGGTTAGCTTAAATTGTTCGAAGTGCTCGCACCTCGTCACTATCTTCAATTTTCATCAAGTGGAGTCATTTGACGTGCTGAGTGGTACTCTAGCAAACTGTTCAGGAATCACATTAATTCTCAAAGTCAAAGGTGGAACCATTTCTTCGGTCGCTCCGCGTTTCTTCACTTTCTCCCAAAGCTACCATGCTTGAAATCAAGAGGGTTGCCCCTTGGGCACGCCTCGAGTAGCATGTCAACCCGGGACACCTCAGATCAAACCTCAAGGTCAAAGGTTAGTTTAATTTTCAGAGTCCTCGCGTTTTGTGGCTATAGCTTCAATTTGCATGATGTGGGTGTCATTCGACGTGGCTTGCTGTATCGTATCAGAATGCTGAGATATATAAATAATTGCAAAGGTTTCGAAGATCCGGCGTGTGTACAATGATTGAGCGCATTAGGAATAGGAGGGTCAAACCTATTTTTGTTTGCAGCAGTTGTGATAGCAAGCATTCGTATCCTATATGACTAGGAGCGTCCCAAAGAAATCCGTCATAACCTACCCAGACTGTGCTCTCATCATTGTTATTTTTACCCTGCCGCATTGCTGTTCCGTACATATGAAATACCTAAATTTTATAATTGTCTGCTTTCCTCTTAGTGGTTCAACGGAAGTTGTCAAATTTGCAAGAGAACCTACGCGTGAATGCACACAATTTCGTAACAAGCCAGAGTTCATAACCGCGAGAGAGCAATGTTATAATCGGGGGTAGATCCAGGAATTGTCATGGAGGCACTTATCTGGACGGGCGCCGTTTCTTTGGCGCAACGCCACTGCGAGAACACCTTGAGGGGCGCCTCTGGTTGCAAAATTGGACGGGGCGGGATGCACTCGGCCCTTTCTGAAAGGGCACCTTTCCTTCCAACTGCCTTTTTGCTTCATGTCTCCGGTTGAAATATGTGAGCGGGTACACTGATACCTTTTCAGAGGGACGCCTTTTCCCGGCCTGAGGGACGCCACCTTCCACGTGGGAATACATTCCCTCAGTACCACACCCTTCATCCACCCTGATTGTCATTTCATCGAAATGTGTGCTCGTAAAATAGGCAAACATGGAAAATTAATTGTATGTCCACACTTGCTACCATGAAACCATTATCCAATAATATATTTTGTACTGTTAGAAGAGGGCAACTTTTAACATACCCACAGCATTGCTGAATGATGATCGTAAAATCGGTTCCAGCACATGCGCCATAAAGCTAAATATTCATAGACAGTGATATGTAGTGACACTTGTTAATTTTGGCCGAACTTTTAGTCTCTAAAATATCATTTTAACAATTGTGAATCTGAAAAATTGAAATGCATTGAACATTGAATTAAAGTGGTTGGAAATGACATTGAAAATGTGGCTAAAATCAAATTATGTTTGTTTCCGGGGGAAGGGAGGGGAGGGGGCTAGGCCCCTATTAGGGGCCTAGCCCCCTCCTCACAAGGTAGGTGGTACTAGGCTTCTCTTTCCTGTTCGAACTTACCGCGTCCCTGGTTTGTTCCCTACCCAAGTTCGAATCCGTGGTTACACACATGCTAATACGCATCCGTGGTTACACACATGCTAATACGCATCTAGGCTTGCCTATGATTATTTATATATAACGTCCGTGCCTACAATGGCAAAACCGCAATATGATCATAGTAGTTAACCAGCCCCAAAGCCTAAATAACTAAATGGTGAAGACCATGACAGACGAAACTTGCGGCGAAAAATCGGTAGCATAGAGGAATTCCAGCCATGCAGGCGCGGCGCACAACCAATGAGGAGGCAGTCGGTCCGCCACCGTCGTGGCGGTCGGAGTTCCCAGTTCCCCAACACCAGACGTGACACATAGATCAACTGCAGCCTGCACCGACCAACGGGCACCGAATATCACCACAGATACACAGGCTGGGCTCGGCGCAAAAGGACCAGCTGTCACGAAAACAGACTGAGGTCACCATAAACAGGCTGACCTCGCTACAGACAAGCTGAGCTCTCCTCCAGACAGGCTGAGCTCTCCTCCAGACGGGCTGAGCTCTTTCGAAGACAGGGTGAGCTCCTCCGAAGACAGGCTGAGCTCGTGACGCACACACTGGGATCCGCCGAAGCTGAGACCAGCCACAGGCAGGCTGAGCTCTTCCGAAGACAGGCCGAGCTCGCCGCGTTGCGCCGTCCGCCGACGGCGCCGGCACGCCTGCGGCAGGTTCGTCTGACACCGCCGCTCCGCTCACCCCAGCTGTTCGCCGCCAGCTGGGGCGTGTGCCGGCCGTCGGCGGCGACTGATGAGCGTTCTCACGAGAGCGACACGATGGCGTGCCGGGCGCCGCAGGGAGCTGAAAGACCGCGTGCGCTGCTCGCCGCGGTGCTCATAGTGATCACCGCGGCGCACGGCGTCACCTGTCGCACCGGTCACGTCACGCCCGCCCAGCACATCAGTGGCAGCTCGCTGTCGGCTCGACCTGCGCCCTCCCGGCTGCAGTGCGGCCTGCTCTGTCTGTCGACCGAGTCGTGCGACACGTTCACCTGGCGACCGGCTGGCGGTGAGTGCCGCCTGTTCACCTGGCAGGCAGGCTGCGACCAGGAGCGACTGGCCGACAGCATCGACGGCACGAAGGCGGTTCGTCTGCATCGTTGTCCGCGCACGTGTCGCGACGTGCGTGACATGGGCGTCGTCGCCGACGGCGTGTACCGGCTGTCGGCCGTGGCCGTGCCCGTGCTCTGCGACCTGACGCTGGACGGCGGCGGCTGGACGCTACTCGTCACCTCCACGTCCGTCGACGGCTGGGACACCACGTCGGCACGAGAGCGCAGCGCCCAGTCTCCGTCGCTCACCGACAACTATTCGATCTTGCGCTTCGCCGACCAGGTCAAGGCGGTCGGCACCGGCGCCAGCTTCCAGTATCGCTTGGAGGGGCGCGCCCAAGAGGCGCGCCAACAGTGGGGCGGCATCTGGCGTGCGCCAAGAGTCTACAACATCATGACAGAGAGCGCAGAGCAGAGCAATGTTACCCTGCTGAAACGCTTCAGCTCCTGGAGGACGAGCGACCATGCGATTGGAGACCGCATGCCGTGGATCAACACGATTGGTTTCGCCCAAGGCAGACCGATATTGACCACCGCCGACGTCCAGCGCTACTTCTGGGGAACCCTCATCACGTCCCCGACTCTCCGTCTATATTCGCACAGCGCATGGATTTACGACACACCGGGACGGGAATCTGGCACTGTCCACTACTGGCTCCGAGAAGAGGATGACGAACTACAGTGAACAGCTTCAGCTTCACAGCGAAAGAGCAGCCACGCAAGGGTATTTCGATATGTTTGGCTATTTGTTTGGCTGTCTGGCACCAGTCTTGACTATTGCCTACTGTACCGTGCCTTAAGTGATGTGGAAAGTATGTATGACGAAGGCACCATGGGTGGATACTGGTCAATACCCGTACTGATTTGGTCGTATCAAGTGATCAAACAAGGGGACGAGTAGTCTAAGGGTAAGTTACCCGTTTGGAGTTCGAGTCTCACCTGTCGCTACTCTTCGCCCGCGACCAATCGGCGTGAGATATTGGCGATGTTACATGACTCAACGGTCGACGTGTCGTAAAATCAACCACCACCAAGTGATCAAGCAATGATTATGCTACAGTGTAGTTGAATCTTGAAGGACGCACAAAACATCACAGATGCATGTGATCTTACGTGTTTATATTGAAGTGTACGCACGTTCGGTTTGAATAAACACACCTCTTCAACAGTTAACTTGTACGCTCAAGTTGAGACGTCGCCATCGACCGCTACAAACGTCACGAGCAAGGCATGCTTCAGCCCAAACACCCAACCACCCGATGTCCGTCATACTTCGGCTCGCGGGACCTCCGTTCAGTTGGTGGTCAAATTCGACACATTGAAAACACATATGAATATACCATGATTCGTTCTGGAGCCGTATGAACGATACTGACAATTATCCAATGTACATTTTTTCTTCCACCTATTTAATTCCAATTGAAATTGTGACACAGGATGTGAAACATATGAACGTAGCAATAGAATGTACGATCGCGTTGGATTGTTCGGGTATTCTAGGAAAAATCGATCAGACCCTCCCCAATAACACACCATAATATCATAGTTTTGGTATAATTTGGTTCTAGGGGTGTGATGTGATGTGATGCTTCACAATTTCAACTCGATCTGGTCAACGGCATCGTGGCAAGGCGAACTTTTGGTTTTGGTGAACTTGACCACTTCATTCTCAAAATTGTGTGAAATACTTTTCAGTATTTCATCCACGGTAAGTTCATAAAATGAAGCGCCATATTCATACCAGCGATGAGAAAGGTGACTACCAAGGATGTCTAAATTGCGCGAAGCTATCAAGAATGTAGTCAAGCCACCACAAGCTTAGCATCATCCACGGAAGAAAATACATGCACAGGTCTTCGGGAATGAAGTTCGGTTCAAACCCGCATGTTACCGCCACCACCAGAACATGATGTAGGTGCTGCTGTAGTTGCAAATATGTTGGCGCTTTTGGATGCAACTCGCTAGTGCTAACCGGTAGGATTTTAGACTTTTATTATGCTATTTATTATGCTAGCGAACCAGTTCTTTCTTCATGTACTTTATTCCAATAAATGTGTTCAATACTGTTCACAAAGAAAAACTGGGCGGGGATGGCCGAGTGGTTAAGGTGTTGGGATACGGGTACCAAAGGTCCCGGGTTCGACACTAGCTCCGCTCAAGACATTGTCCAATCCCGCGGCCCACCGGCGAAACAGTGTGAGCGGTGCCATCATCCGTGAATGTGCATAAAATGCGTCGTGAACCACCCAATAAACGAAAGAAGCATAGGTAATTACATGATACTGATAGTGCGGAACATATTTCCTAAGTACCATGGACTGTTATCGACTATTCAAAGGCGCATGCTCGGGACGCTTTTATATACTTCCTCCTGGGAGCAGCTTCATCTAAAAAATATACAAAATATACGCAATGAATGCATGCATACTTCATACATGGCTCCGGATCGGTGCAGCTGGAATCCGTCTGGAATTTCTCCTTCGAGATATAAGGCTACAAGTTAGGCTACGATTCCTTGCATCGTTGTAGCCTACAGTTCCTTGTACAAGATTTAAGGCTACAAGTTCCTTGTACTCGACCCTTGGGAACGTTGCTTATTGGACATTCTTGGGGCCCGACCATCCTTCCGAATGCGGGATCTCGCTTCCTCGCATACCGATGTAGAATGCATGTACCAACGGCATCGAAGCCGGCGACATTCCTGTCGTGATCTCTGCCGGGCAGTGGGAGCTCGCCTCATCCCACGGAATAGCGCAACGCACCGAGCACAGTCGCCGCGTGATGCTTTCACACCGCTTCAGTGCATGTATCGTTCAAGAAATAGTGGAGAGTTCGACCGCCTGCCGCTCGTGTGGTACTCGAACGGACTGCCAAGTTCCAACTGGCTGCAGGGATCCCGGACAAACCACTCTCTTACCAAACTTAACAATTGCACGAAGATATTATCAACACCTAGCGTATGAAAGCTGTCCATTCCAAGCTTTATCCAGTGCCTTCCACTATTGGGCAGCGAGCGCAAGGCACACCTTGAACCGCTATGCCACGGAACAATCCATATTCTATGACTCACCGTAGCTGCAGGACGAAGAAATGACAGGGTAATTGGTAAAACTACGCAGTCTTTGACCACATACGAGAGCAATAATAGCCGTCGCGTCTAATGCGCACCGCAGGGCGAGCCGCACTGGTAATTTGCATTCGTACGTTGTTACCGCATGCGTAATGGCTGAGGGAGAGCAAACATGCTAATGTGGAAATGGCTTCTGGAGCAAGCTGATGGTGGGGGTGGGTGGGGTGGGGGTGAGCATGACAGAGTCATTATTGAAACATGATTACCAATTTCAGCATAGTAACGCAAGTGTTACATCAGCTGGCGATGGAAACCTCGACGTCGAAAAGGGCCACGTTCCAGCATGAGCCATAAGCGATCACGTTTTCCAGCAAGAATGTGCAACAAGACGAAAACATAAACAAGGTACGTGCACCAGAAGGGTCGGCGGCTGGTTTCCCCGAATTGTTCGCGGTCACTTGGAAAACCTGAATGGGAGATCAAAGCTGGTAGAGCTTCATTTATCTGGTGATTAAGTAAGCCATCTTCTCAACCAAACTGACCTGAACTCAAATTGTATCCAATACAAGCGTCGGCCTTACCCAGCTGATTAGATACCGGACAAAATTGACAATTGAAGCAGTCTGCGCGCAGTTTTTTTTTCAACGGCGACGCAAGAAGGCATGCAAAGATAAATACATCGATATATGTATATATATATATATATGTATATATATATACATATATATGTGTGTGTGTGTGCGCATGTGTGTGTGTATGTTCGTGTACTTGTGTGTTTGTGTGTCTGTGTGTCTGTGTGTCTGTGTGTCTGTGTGTCTGTGTGTTTGTGTGTCTGTGTGTCTGTGTGTTTGTGTGTTTACTTGTTTGTGTGTTTGTGTGTTTGTGTGTATGTATGTATTTCCAGTTACATTTTGACTAGTGCATAACAGCCGTGAAGCAAGTGAAGGTCCTTTAAAATGCGACTTTAAATAATCTTTGGCCGTTGTGCAATTCTTATTTCTTCCGGAACTTCAACAGCCATAGACTCAGCAGCCAGAATTAACCCAGGTCTTGAGGTGTCCCGCGAAGATCAGGGATGTAGCGCTCAACATCTATGTCTGCCGAAAGGGAACGTAATCGCACGCTGGCCAAGTTGTTTGCATTTCCTGGCCTTGTGATTTGATTTGATATGACGATTGCATGTATGCAATTGGTGCTTGCTAATTAGTACTGTAGCACTTGCTGCGATTGGTAGGTGGAAGTCTGCAAATTAATTCCGTTGTTCGTGGAGGCAAACAGACCAAAAGAAAAGTAATTTGCAAACAAATTCTTCATAGCGCAAGTGATTTCAAGAAAGCTGGCCCTCACTAACAATTAAGCAACACCACGGCAGTTTGCACTCAGTGCATATATACCGTAGCGGTCGACGACGAACGTTCTTTGTGTCCACCCTGAGAACGGCAACAGTTTAGCTTTAATGGCCGGGCACAACAGGACCAGACGTGCTAATGAGAACTCCCTTGAGCGCGCCCGGCCTGCCCGACGTCACAGCCTACCCACCGACCGGTGACGGGAGCGTGGTCCACCGCCGCGGGCGCTACCCGCCGCCCGGTGACGGGAGCGTGGTCCACCGCCGCGGGCGCTACCCGCCGCCTGACGGGCGCTACCCGCCGCCCGGTGACGGGAGCGTGGTCCACCGCCGCGGGCTCTAACCGCCGATCAGTGACGGGAGCGTGGTCCACCGCCGCGGGCGCTACCCGCCGCCCGGTGACGGGAGCGTGGTCCACCGCCGCGGGCGCTACCCGCCGCCCGGTGACGGGAGCGTGGTCCACCGCCGCGGGCTCTAACCGCCGACCGGTGACGGGAGCGTGGTCCACCGCCGCGGGCGCTACCCGCCGCCCGCCGACCAGTGACGGGAGCGTGGTCCACCGCCGCGGGCGCTACCCGCCGACCAGTGACGGGAGCGTGGTCCACCGCCGCGGGCGCTACCCGCCGACAGGTGACGGGAGCGTGGTCCACCGCCGCGGGCGCTAACCGCCGACCGGTGACGGGAGCGTGGTCCACCGCCGCGGGCGCTACCCGCCGCCCGGCGACCAGGCACGACCCTGGTACACGATTGGTTGTCACCTGGCGGGTACAAGGCATGCCACTAAAGTTGTGATTGGCCGATACGGTCGCGTGAATGTGACTTTACATGTTTGACACTGACGGGGGTATGTGTGCTCGTGGACGTCGCCAACAATACACCTCTTCACGAGTCGCTCGTCTCTAAGTGTGCCACTTGGGCGACAACACAATCTCAGTGTGCCATCTGGGCTACAACACATCCTCAGTGTGCCATCTGGGCGACAACACAGCCTCAGTGTGCTATCTGGGCTATAACACAGCCTCAGTGTGCCACTTGGGAGACAACACAGCCTCAGTATGCCATCTGAGCGACAGCATAACCTCAGCGTGCCGTCTAGGCGACAACACAACAACCTATGCAACCGCAAATTAAACTATGCGGACAACTAGGTTTTGTAGATGTTTCCTTTCGCCTTAACCTGAACTCTATCCAAGAAATACAAAGTGAATAAAATACGTCAATGTTCAAGCCAGCACGGAGATATGTTGCCATTAAATGCATGTCATATCACAAGCTCATGCTAAATGTAATCCAAGTGAGACGGTAAGACATTGTTATGAACTACTTAGCACCGAACCAAATCAAGCCACCAAGTGAGCGCAATTCAGCATGCCCAGCATACCGCTCGGTATACCGCTCGGAATACTGAGCATGCGAGCGCTTACACTGTGAATGCGTCGCTCTGACTTAGTGTCTGGCAGTCGGTATTTGTGGAGTTGGAGGAGGAGAAATGTGAATCTAAAACTCGTTCTATTACCATGAGGACACAATATCAATGATCTTCTGAGATCCATTTCGACCTAGAATTACAGCGGATCCCAGCAACGCGTCTCAGAAAACGCGTCAGTTAGGGCAGCTCGGGGGACCCCCGTCCCCTGTGGTCAGAGGACGCCGGCCCAGCCGAGGACCGGCCGGGAGTCAGGTAGGGAAGAGGACGGCCAGGGGACGCCGGCCCAGCCGAGGACCCGCCGGGAGTCAGGTAGGGCAGAGGACGGTCAGAGGACGCCGGCCCAGCCGAGGACCGGCCGGGAGTCAGGTAGGGCAGAGGACGGTCAGAGGACGCCGGCCCAGCCGAGGACCCGCCGGGAGTCAGGTAGGGCAGAGGACGGCCAGGGGACGCCGGCCCAGCCGAGGACCCGCCGGGAGTCAGATAGGGCAGAGGATGGTCAGGGGACGCCGGTCCAGCTGAGGACCCGCCGGGAGTCAGGTAGGGCAGAGGACGGCCAGGGGACGCCGGCCCAGCCGAGGATCGGCCGGGAGTCAGGTAGGGCAGAGGACGGCCAGGGGACGCCGGCCCAGCCGAGGACCGGCCGGGAGTCAGGTAGGGCAGAGGACGGCCAGGGGACGCCGGCCCAGCCGAGGACCCGCCGGGAGTCAGGTAGGGCAGAGGACGGTCAAGGGACACGCCGAAGGAGCTGGAACCCGTGCACATCACATGTGTCAGCGTAGGCCAGGTTGCACGTCCTAGCATGACACGTGAGGGAATAGCATCGACTATTTCAGTGGTAGGCATGCTGGTCGATAACATCAAGGGTACATGTATACGAGTCTTAGTGAGTCATCAGAGTTATTTCCTACTGCTCCTTAGTGAATATGCACACACCTATCCATAGCAAACACAATTGGAAGAACATGACTACATCCCATCATAGACGCTGTATTCACTTCTCTTAGGGTGTTTCACATTTTCCCCGTGAAATATGCGACCAAATATTGATAATTTTTCAGAACTTTCACAGACCTTTTTTTGCATTTCCCGATCGTTTTAGAGTGAACATGTCTAATCCGCCATGTATGCACCGACGTTATTCAGAAACGCTAACTGCTACTGAAGACGTTACATCCGCTTGAAGGTAGTGTTGGACTTCAACGTCCGAAGCTCGATATCGCTCAAACTTTAGCCTCGTGGCGTCGACCCATACTTGCAAGATTTGAAGGTATAACTTCGAAGATGTTGTTTTGTGCCCATTCCACCGGAAGAAAAAAGAGTTGTTTCTCGAACAAAAATCGCTAAGTGTTCTCCTGAAACGCCTCGGTCCAATTTCATTGCCGATTTTAGAGCAGAAAAACATAGCACCGGGTACGCATTGCAACACAACATCCTACATGTTGGAAAGAGGTGCTAAGCATATGAAAAAAAATGCCATCGGTGCGAGCCTGTTCGCGAAGCATCGTCAAGCATTGTGCTCACATCATGACACAAGAGTCGACTGTGCTCTCTATTGAGCTGAGCTGCATTTTGCGATCTACAGAGCAGGTGTCGAACAGCTAAGGTGCGCTTTGCAGCCTGTGGAGCAGGGTGCAAGAACGGTGTCATTATTCAACGTGTTTCATATTTCAACGAGAAAACTTGCAGCATGTTAAACATAACAGACCAAGCCGTCCTCTCAACGTGATTGGCAACTTGATCCCTAATATAATTGGTGATTAGGATGGGTAATACAATTTGTGGCTTAGTAAATGAGGATCGAACGGTGTTTCTCAGAAGGCGATACATTGGAGACATTGTCACGTTTGCGCTTGATCGAGTAAGAGAAGCACGTTAACTTAGCCGGACAGGATTAGTGTTGTCACCTTGAGCCGGCTTATAACAAAGTTCACGTGGAGGACTTTGCAACCGACGTGGCAAGCCATGGGCCGGTGTACCTTTTCTTAAATGGTTGATAATAATGTAAAGCTAAAGTTGGTACAGACGGTCATAAATCGAAACCATGCATCATAGATCCAGGATTAAGGCTGGCTGCCATGCAACTGCTTGCTCCTTTATCTGATGCATTTAGCCATGGGCATAGGCAATGCGATCAGAGGCCGGTCTAAAATGGACTCAGTGTGGAGATGTGGACGTTAAAATATCCAGCTATGAGGAGGACACTGTTATAATGGATGGATTGGAGGATTCGCTGCATGCATGTGCAGACCATTTTAAGTTCAAGAAGGTATCTGGATAAGCATGAGCCAAACACAATATTAGTGTTCTGTGAATAGGCAAACAAACAACACCACGTGGAGCGAGTTTTGTGTGTTTAAATCCCAATTAGATCAGATCAGACCAGACATTGGACCATTAATGCATAGGGATAATAGTACACCGGCGTGAAACGCATTTCGCATGCGAAAACTATCCATTTAACATTTAGAACGTGAAGATGGCCCCTCACATGCGATTGAAAATGGGTCTCTATTCGGAAGGACGTATCTCATAAAAGAGGTAGCACTTTTATAATTATGATTAACAATGTCCACATTAAGCAAACGGACAAGCGCCAGTTGAACCAGAACGAACCAGCATACTTTGATTTTGGATGAAAAAATAATGAAGCGAACGATGTTAAAAACTGAGGCTCTTCTTGAGAATCTGGAGTATCTGATCCATCGGTCCAAGTCGATAACTTAGAAATAGGCTGTATTAGAAGACGCGTGAGAACCATGCAAGGGATGTAAATGGAGGCAACAAAAGGAAACTAAGCATATCACTTCACTGGCTTATTTTTCATTGTCATACGTCATGTAATACGTCATGAAAACGTCATGGTCGGACTCACTAAACTATGCCAAAAAGTTTTCGATTGAAATGATACAGGCTTGGCGGTGCGTGGGGGCAAAGACACTAAAACGGATCAGAACATGTCGGGTGAGCATTGTTAACTTAACAAATATTTACGATTACTATGAACCCGCCACACATAAAGCAAAATGCTGCAGTAGGGTACTTAGTAAATGGGCGGGTAGATGAGGACTCACATACATAATTTTCGACGAGAGAATGTGGTAGCGGATTAGGAACTACAAAGGCTAACACCCGAGGGCGTCAACTGTAGAAATGATGATAGGTGAATGATATACAGGTGCGGATGTTTCATTATACGAACAGTGATTTTAAGAATGATACCACGAACTGGAAGCAATCAATAGGTGGAGTAATACCCGCGTCACTTGAAAAGGAACCCAGCATGTACCACGACTTCTAAAAGAAAACACCATCGACTAAACGTGTTTGCCGAAGGTCAATGGAGAATGTCCACATGTATACCAAACAACATTCAAACAAAGCTGGAGAGTGAATTGAAGTGAACCAATAATCCTACATCATTATATTAACCCATCCGATGTTACGGTGATGTTTTGTTGTTCCGAAACACAAATGGTGTCAAGTGATTAAATTCACTAGCTCCGTATATTGTACTTAATGCTGCTAAATAGATTGTCGGGCATGTTTCGGATTCACGATCCTGGATGCTTTGAACGCTATTCTGATCGAAATTTGAATATATCACACTTTTTGGGATTGGAAGCATGTCAAACCGCTATGGACACAAATACAGGGGAAATTGCTTTGTCACGCGCTCTCACTCGAACGGAAGCAATCCCAGAGACCGCGCGAGCCAATGGATTGTTGGCTGTCGCTACGTTCGCGCTGCCGAGGATTGCACTCTGGAAAAAGGAACTCGTTTGGTAGCGCAGCACCATTGGAGATGTGCTGAAAACTCAGATCTTTGTAGAGCTTGTTAGACGTACATGTCAGTAAAAAATGCATAACCGAACGTGACGATAGTGTTGGCAAACGTACGTCATAGTGCGGTCAGGCGATGCTGCAGTGGGACCTGTCGAGAGGGCGGATATGATCGTGCCTCGAACTGCTGCGTCTAACATAAATAGCTGGAATGTGTTCAGCTCAAGCAGCCGAGTGATCGTGTCACGCGACCGTGTCGTGTGTCGCATGTACGAGGACAACAAACCGATTAACGCACGGATCATAAATTGCAAAAACGAACACAAATGAATGCTCGCCAATCGACTCGATGTCGCTGACTACGCTGCATAGAATACAATGCATAAAATGCGCATTCCGTGCAGGCTAAAGTATTGCATTCTATGGAGCGTACGTCAGGCCTAGTGTTTCACTATATGCAGACCGTGTTTATAGGAGCACTGACTGCACACGGATTCCCATCGGCGTGACCCCCATTAACGCATACTAGACATGACAACTTCATTTGATGTGTCTTTCAACAATACATAGGTAGTCGAGCGCACAACGACGGCATGCTCTCTTCTAGAAGATCTCTTGGCCAAGAGCATAGACCACGGTTTTAATGGACGACAGTATTTGTGAGGGGCATGCACCTTTTGGGAGATCCCTTGATTTATCAGGGCGGACGGGAACTGTAGCATTGCTTGTATTGGATATAACATACAAATATTGGTTCTTCAACACCAACGTTCTCGAAATGTATGTTCTTTAACATGCGCACCAAGGCAAATTGCAAAACGTTTAACAATTGTACATGCATGGTCTTTAACACGCACACATTTTGATGCGGGAAGGCAAAAAATGACTGCGTTACAATTTCCATGTCTATTATGAGACCTCGTCAACAAACAGAAGGGGAGGGCGGGTTCGGTTCCCTCAGTTGTGCATGTTAACCTAATATGCAACACCAGTTTTTTTTTTTTCATTTTGGCAACACGAACTTTTATATCCGCAACAACAACTTTGTCAGCAGCCTTTCACACGTGCTTGCTTGTTAGCTGGCAAACTTTACGTTTATCGTGGTGGCGGGGGGGGGGGGGGGGAGTGTGCAAGACTGGGACAGTATCTGTCCATAGCAGCTAGCGGCGGCGTTTTAGGCCGTAACCAGCGCGGCGGTAAGGGAAGGAGCGGGCAGGTACAGGCTTGGAGAGGCTGTCTCAAGATAGCCTGCCCGGAAAAAGAAGCCGGCGGTGAGGGAAGGAGTGGGCAGGTACAGGCTTGGAGAGGCTGTCTCAAGATAGCCTGCCCGGAAAAGGAAGCCATCAGCACTGGTTCTATCAGAGACACGTGAGGTTGGTGACGCATCCCCTGTCGCCGTGGATGCATCCCTGACATGGCACACCCATGTCCCATTGTTCCTGTCATAACGCTGCTATCATTGCTGTTCCAGCAGCCATCCGCCGTACCATGAGTAAAAGAAAGGTGTCGCGGACAGGAGAGGGCTTGTCAGAGAATTTAGATTGCGTGCAGCTTGCCACGCACTGAACGGATGACTGGGTTGAGTTGGGTCGGGACTGGGTGGGGACTGGGCTGGGACTGGGTTGGGACTGGGGGCTGGGACGGGACGGGGCTGAGCTGGTTGGGGACTGAGCTAGGATTAGGCTAGGATTGGGCTGGGACTGAGCTGGGACTGGGCTGGGATTAGGCTGAGATTAGGTTGGGCTGGGGTTGAGACGGGGCACGGTTGAGCTGGGTGCATGATTTGTCCGGAGGCTAGGATTGTCAGTCAAAGGGAGGTAGGCATGCACGAAGGTCAGTATAAGCTCAACCCATTTTAATGTGGCACTTTGTTAAGGTGGTTAAATCCAGATGGATGTAATCTTGTAACTAGTGACGACACATGCGATATAACGCTGAATTCAGTTTTATCGCATGGCTTCATTTACATGATGTAGAAGTCTAGCCATGCGTGAAAAAATTGGGTGCGGGTGGAGTGGGGGTGGGGGTGAGGGGAAATGCATGAATGCGATGGACAGACCCAAATGGATTGGGGGCCACTCCATTTGGTCACATATTAAACGTTGAAAATATTGTGGAGGGCAAAGCCAACATTGATGACGTACTTTTCCCCTCAAAAGCATCCATAATTATACCTCTGGGCCCAGATCTGTCCACCTCTCGTGTGTCTTATCCGCTGCTTTCCCGCTACCGGAGGGAATATTGGTGGCATGCATGTTCAAGTAAAAACAATGTATCTGGGCTTTGAGTGTTTAACCCGCGCCGTCTTTCCGGTCATATCTTCACACCCCGTATCGGGGGGGGGGGGTTGAAGACCCCCTATAAAATCCAAACTAAGCATCGCACGAAAACGAAAGAGTCGTCATCGGAAAGCGCTCGAGGAATAGGGTCCGGATCCAACTCCAAAACAATTTCCCCCCAAAAGTGGCGTCACCAGGGGGCTAGATTTTCACGACTTTTCACGACTTACACTATGTTTTTGACTCTGGGGAGTACATTTTGGGGATGTATGGAAAAAATATTTAGAACGAGAAAAGGACAGCGAAACCGACCAGGGCTGTAATTTTTTGCCCCCCCCCCCCAAATAAAAATTCCTTTTTCTGAAATTTCAAAATTTTTAGTTCAAGTTTTCTTTAATTTTAATTTTTCAATGGGTAGAGCAGACCGAGAAACGCTGTTGGAAGTCAACTTGCTCGAATAAAAGATGCTTACTTTAACCAGAATCCTGTATCCGAATTGCAATTTGGCATATACGGAAAATTTATATTTAGTCAAAAACGAAAAAATTGAGAAAAAAAATCCCACTCGTGCGTTTTGTTGCACCCGTAAAGATAAGCAAACGCTGAAAGTTTCATTAAAATATCTGCACCGTTAAAGCGTGACGACTGGTTGAACTTTTTTGGAGGTGACCTCACTTGACCTTGACTAACTCATTGACCCTAGATGACCTGACCTAAAAATTTCGAATCAGAATGTCAAATTGATGTGGGAAAAGGTATGCCAAATTTGTGCGCGCTGCCGCGCGCCGCTCGTCCGCTATCCGCAAAAAACCTGAGGGGGCGGTTGAAGACCCCCCCTGCCGAGACGGGACGGCTTAAAGATGTCGATGACTGCATGCAAATGTGCCAGTATTTACCAAAAACGTTATCTGTGGTATGCACACGTAAAGTTATCTAAATTGAATAGATAAGTATTCTGTGCATTCCACTGATCAGCAAGCTTCACCATGCATAGATAATTTGTGTGGGAATTTTAGCAGACCCAGCGTGCCCTGATGGAGCTTCGAATGCTGGCATACAGCATTTCAAGTTCAGATTTCTCATTTCAGAACTGGGTGTTCTCTCTTCAGTTTGAGATTGGCCACCTTCGCAACAGTAGTTCGCAGTTGGGTTTCCAGTGGGTTCCGTTCCCGCGCGGGCAGATTACCACACATCTCCCTCGGCAGCCGGTGCTGGCCTCCCGTCCCGAGTGGGAGAGCTGGCGCCTCCTGTCCCGAGTGGGAGAGCTGGCGCCTCCCGTCCCGAGTGGGAGAGCTGGCGCCTCCTGTCCCGAGTGGGAGAGCTGGCGTCTCCCGTCCCGAGTGGGAGAGCTGACGCCTTCCGTCCCGAATGGGAGAGCTGGCGTCTCCCGTCCCGAGTGGGAGAGCTGGCGCCTCCCGTCCCGAGTGGGAGAGCTGGCGTCTCCCGTCCCGAGTGGGAGAGCTGGCGTCTCCCGTCCCGAGTGGGAGAGCTGGCGCCTCCCGTCCCGAGTGGGAGAGCTGGCGCCTCCGTCCCGAGTGGGAGAGCTGGCGCCTCCCGTCCCGAGTGGGGAGCTGGCGCCTCCCGTCCCGAGTGGGAGGTGGTCTCGTCCAGAATGGGAGAGCTGGCGCCTCCCGTCCCGAGTGGGATAGCTGACGCCTTCCGTCCCGAATGGGAGAGCTGGCGCCTCCGTCCCGAGTGGGAGGTGCGTCCCGGGTGGGAGAGCTGCCGCCTCCCGTCCCGAGTGGGAAAGCTGGCGTCTCCGTCCAGAATGGGAGAGCTGGTCTCCGTCCGAATGGGAGAGCTGGCGCCTCCCGTCCCGAGTGGGAGAGCTGGCGCCTCCCGTCCCGAGTGGGAGAGCTGGCGTCTCCCGTCCCGAGTGGGAGAGCTGGCGCCTCCCGTCCCGAGTGGGAGAGCTGGCGTCTCCCGTCCCGAGTGGGAGAGCTGGCGCCTCCCGTCCAGAATGGGAGAGCTGGCGCCTCCCATCCCGAGTGGGAGAGCTGACGCCTCCCGTCCTGAATGGGAGAGCTGGCGCCTCCCATCCCGAGTGGGAGAGCTGGCGCCTCCCGTCCAGAATGGGAGAGCTGGCGCCTCCCATCCCGAGTGGGAGAGCTGACGCCTCCCGTCCTGAATGGGAGAGCTGGCGCCTCCCATCCCGAGTGGGAGAGCTGGCGTCTCCCGTCCCGAGTGGGAGAGCTGGCGCCTCCCATCCAGAGTGGGAGAGCTGCCGCCTCCCGTCCCGAGTGGGGGAGCTGGCGTCTCCTGTCCCGAGTGGGGGAGCTGGCGTCTCCCGTCCCGAGTGGGAGAGCTGGCGTCTCCCGTCCCGAGTGGGAGAGCTGCCGCCTCCCGTCCCGAGTAGGAGAGCTGGCGCCTCCCATCCCGAGTGGGAGAGCTGGCGTCTCCCGTCCCGAGTGGGAGAGCTGGCGTCTCCCGTCCCGAGTGGGAGAGCTGCCGCCTCCCGTCCCGAGTGGGAGAGCTGGCGTCTCCCGTCCCGAGTGGGAGAGCTGGCGTCTCCCGTCCCGAGTGGGAGAGCTGGCGCCTTCTGTCCCGAGTGGGAGAGCTGGCGCCTCCCGTCCCGAGTGGGAGAGCTGGCGCCTCCCGTCCCGAGTGGGAGAGCTGGCGTCTCCCGTCCCGAGTGGGAGAGCTGGCGTCTCCCGTCCCGAGTGGGAGAGCTGGCGCCTCCCGTCCCGAGTGGGAGAGCTGCCGCCGATGCTGCGCGCTCCGAGGCCTTGAGCTCAGCCCCGGGCAGTGATGATGCCGGTTTATTTCTGCCTTTGGTGACGCGATTTGGTGACTGTCCCATCGCAAATCACCTGAGGTCTGCGTGCACCCTTGGAGACTGTGTGACTGTGTGATCAATAAAGACGATGTGACTGTAACTGACATTCACGGATATCGGACTGCACTGCGCTTTCAATACTTGCCATCTCTCGTCTGGCGCACACAGGCTCCTTAAACTGGCCCCTTACTCTCTCTAGCTAAGCACAGTTTATTCAGAAAAATGTCCACTCCAATGTCCATCACCGACTTCTCTGAATCTCACGTTGACCGTGTGCCACGACACATGACCTGATACCTGAAGTATTTGTCATGCATGACATGCACATTACGCCATGAAGCCACTTTCATGACCAGACTCCAACGACTAGGTACGTGTTAGTGTGTGTCCTGGGCTACATTCACACACTCGTAGGTGGCCCGGGTGAGTGAGCGGCATTGGCAACAGCAAACTGAACTGAAAGGCGGGCCAAACCGAGTATAAAAAAATGTTCTCAGCAGTTCATAATAGTCAAGGACCGTGTTGTTTATAGGATCTTCCCAAATAGTTTGTAACAAAAGTTGTGAACATAAAGCATAATTGTGCCACAAGGCTACAATTCCGTACCCAAATGTGTGAGGTAATTGTGCCGTGGATCGGGTACCCAAATGTGTAATGTAATGTTGCCGTACATAGGGTACCAAAATTCATGTTGCTTTTTAGAGATTATCAGAGCAAACTGCCGTGCTGGCAATATTCCCAAAAGAAAACGGAGCTCACTGACTTTAATTGTTGTCGAAGAGCACTACTATTGCCTGCGAAACATGCATTCTAGAAGATATTGGTTGTCTGAATTAATACTTTAGCGACCATGGATCACCTTCTCAATTCCCAGAAATAAAGTAAAATCGTTTTTATATACTCCTCTGTATGTGCGTATCACACTTAGAGTGAACCAGGAGGATTTGGTCTGACTCGGCTCGTCAGCCACCCACGTTCCGAGATATGATGAGATGTCAGTGCATTTGCACCAACCTAAGCTACACCATTGAATTTCGTGTTCGTTTTCCTGGAACGGATTTGTTCCTGATTCGGCTGCAATTGCTGATACCAGATCTTTCTTGAAATGTTTACGTTTGACTTGTCCTAGATGGTTGAAATTATTTGGAAGCATACAATTTTGATGCCATTCAATTCGACTCTTGGCAAGCAGTGCGCTGAGTTTTTCCTCACCGTCTATCTTAATTACGTGTGGAATGACAGAGGAGTGGCACCACTCCCTGGATGGGAATACTGGGCAACTAGTGAAGGAGTGGCAGCACTTCCCGGATGGGAAGGCTGGCGAAATGTGTTCGGTAGGCGATTGTCAACATCGGTCATAGCCAGAATGTGAAAGCAGATCCAGTCAGAGACATACATTGGCAAATCCAGCTGAACGTTTCGAGGGCAAGCGATGATTTATTGAGCTATATAAAAAAATACAGCCAATTCCGATAAAACCATTCGGTTTTAAATCACATGGACAACTATGAGGTTAAACTAACTTTCTATAAATAAAGTGCATCCAGAAGGGACGAAAAGCCAGACTTCTTTATCGCCGTGGGTCGGCAATCGTAGGCAGACGATTGCCCTCTCACGGCAATCGTAGGCAGACGATTGCACTGCGGCCCTCTCACCCGCCGCTCACCATCGACTTCAGCCGACCTCTGAACAGATTCACCTTTAGTAGTGCCCCGCCACTATCTGTCGGGGAGTAGTGCCCCGTCACTATCTGCCCGCTCGCTATCCGATAATGGTGAATACACATGACGCCACATTGCGAGTAAGAAAAATGTTTTGTGAAAAAGAGCTCACGCGTGTGATTCGGATCCTAAAACATTGTTCGACAGGCCTGACGGTCGTACAGAACTCAGCTTCGGGTAGCTCGGCCAACTAACAGACAGCACAGCGAATCAGATTGGCGCCGGCATGACGTCACGCCGGTGTGACGTCATCACGACATAAAACACGGTCACAGGACGTGGCCAAATGTCGGCCCCATATATGGACCACGACCACGGAGTCTCCGTCCGCCCGGTCGTGGCAAGCCCGCACGCGCACTTATTGCTTTGTACATGCACACATGCGGTACGCGGCGCAACGGCTGTCTCTGCCGCTGTCAAAATAGTGCAAAGCAGCCAGCCGACGTTCGTCCCGATTACAAAAATCACAGGGGTGGCGCCACCTGGTGCACCTGACGCACTCGCCGCCGGCCCTCAACTCCAGGCTGGGCGCTTCTGCTCACCGCACCTCCGTCGTGCAGTCCCTCTGAACTGGGCTGTCCGGCGTCGTCCGAGGTTTGTCGCAGCTGGCTCGGCAGACTCCGGGGCCAGCTGCGACACCCTGAGCCGGCCGGGGCCGGCCGAGGTTTGTCGCAGCTGGCTCGGCAGACTCCGGGGCCAGCTGCGACACACTGAGCCGGCCGGGGCCGGCCGAGGTTTGTCGCAGCTGGTTCGGCAGGCCTCGGGGCCAGCTGCGACACCCTGAGCCGGCCGGGGCCGGCCGAGGTTTGTCGCAGCTGGCTCGGCAGACTCCGGGGCCAGCTGCGACACACTGAGCCGGCCGGGGCCGGCCGAGGTTTGTCGCAGCTGGCTCGGCAGACTCCGGGGCCAGCTGCGACACACTGGGCCGTACAAGGTATTTCGCAGCTGGCTCGGTAGGTCTCGGGGTCAGCTGCTACAGACTGGGCGGTCGGAGGTTTGCCGCAGTTGGCTCGGCAGAGGCGCGTGTAGCACGCACCGCACTGGCGCCGAGCTGCTGCGAGACGATCGAGGCCGCCCACTGACCTGCTGGCTCACTGTATGGTCCACTGGCCTACCGTCTGGTCCACTGGCCCACTGCCTGGCCCACTGTCTGGTGCACTAGCTAACCGTCTGGCCCACTGGCCCACTGTCTGGCCCACTGGTCCACTGTATGGTCTACTGGCCCACTGTATGGTCCACTGGCCCACTGTCTAGTCGACTGGCCCACTGCCTGGCCCACTGTCTGGTGCACTAGCTAACCGTCTGGCCCACTGGCCCACTGTATGGTCCACTGGCCCACTGTATGGTCGACTGGCCCACTGTCTAGTCGACTGGCCCACTGCCTGGCCCACTATCTGGTGGACTAGCTGGCCCACTGGCCCACGGTCTGGCCCACTGGTCCACTGTGTGGTCCACTGGCCCGCTGTCTGGGCCACTGGCCCACGATCTGGCCCACTGGTCCACTGTCTGGCCCACTGTCCCACTGCCTAGTACACTGTCCCACCGGCCAAGTTGCTGTGGCGGTGGCTGCGGCTTGTGTGTTCACTGGTGTGCTCACAGGCACATTCACTGGCATGTTAGCTGTTGTGTTCACCCGCGTGTTTCTGGCAGTGCTCACTGGTATGCTCACTGTTGCGTGCTCTGGTGATACCGGAGCGATCTTGAGGTCAAGTCTCGCTGCGATTGCTTGAGACGATATCTCGAGCGACGTGATAGGCTTGCGCGGGTGGTAAACACAGTCGATGTCCAGTGTCCAGTGTCTTGGGCAGAACAGGGTTGACAAAGGTGACGCCCACCAGGAGAAGTCAATTCGGCTCCCCTCGCACCAGACCTGTAAACCAAAAGCTATGAGTGGGCGCCTGCGCCGAGGGTACACCAGCTGTTGCTCATCAATATGACGAAGTCATCTGGGTGTGGCCGACTTCGTCATATTGACCCAGATGATGTTCAACACTTACATCGGCTTTTGGTGGGTGATTAACTACAATACGCGCAGGTGAGGCGAGAAATATTACCAACAGGCAGGTGAATTATCAGTTGTGCACGTTGTCATAGCTACGCGAGCATATCGATACAATGCAGGGGCAAGTCAACACCCATGTACATAGCCGGCACACTATTCAGCCTAAGAACGTCACACAGCGTTTCAAATAGCGATATCAGTCGCATATCAGTCTGTGTTTCATTGGGCTTATATGTATATATATATATATATATATAAATACCGTCAGCTCGTTATTGTCGCTAGTCAACTTAGCCATCGTCACCGTCACTACCGTCACCATCACTACCGTTGCCAAGCCACCGTCGCCGTCACTACCGTTACCATAACCACCGTCACCGTCACCGTCATTACCGTCACCATCACTACCGTCACCATCACTACCGTCGCCGTCACTACCGTCACCGTCACTACCGTCACCGTCACTACCGATACCGTCACTACCAACACCGTCACTACCGACAACGTCACTACCGTCACCTTCACTACCGACACCGTCATTACCGTCACTTTCACTAGCGTCAACGTCACTACCGACACTGACTACCGACACTATCACACTATAATGGTGACAGTAGTCACCGTTACTACCGTCACCATAATTACCGTTACCATAACTACCGTCACCGTCACTATTGCCATCGTCATTACCATCAACACCACAACCATCACCGTCACTACCGCCACCGTCACTGCCGTCATTGTCACTACAGTCACCGTCACAACTGCCAATGTCACTATCATCAACACCGCAACCATCACCGTCACTACAGTCACCGTCACAACTGCCACTATCACTACCGTCACCGTCACTACCACCACCGTCACTATTGCCTGTGCCGGACTAAAAACAGCGGCACAGTGCCGGCCGCAGTTTGCATCAGCTGACGCACCATGGGCGCACCTGACGTCGACAGCACGTACCTCTGCTTCACCGGGTCACCGCTAGACGGTGGTGGGCGCGTCGGCGTCAGGGCGGCCGGCAGCTGCGGACTGCTGAGCGCAGACTGTGCTGTACACGTCACGACTGATGCTGCCTGCGCCACCCTTCTCACTGAAACGTCCGTCTGATCAGTCAGGTCACTTGACCTGGTCAGGTGAGGGTCATTGACTAAGGTCGCTAGATGAGATTACAGCGGTACGTTGGCTCCCTGCACCTTACATCATCAACACAGGCGGGAAATGGTTATTGGAAAATGTGCATGCAAATATATATATATATATACATATATAATAAATATATATAAATAAATGTATATACAAATATATATGTACAATGATATATATATATATATATATATATATATATATATATATATATATATATATATATATATATATATATATATATATCTGTATGTCCTCCAATCTTGTTCCAAAATACATCAGAAATATCAATTGCGAAAAAAAAACAAGCAATATAATTCTGCCACTGAACTTCAGTTCCAACAAGCTAAGCGCACGCAATAGCCATACTTCTAAGACCGTGTTCGTGACGTAAGCTACATCTAAAGAAGCACAGTGGGAGAAGTATGTTCTCTTTGTTGCAATTATTATTACATACGCATTCTTTTAGCTGAACTCGCTCTGTAAATAACTGCCCATAAACAAAGATGTTCGGAAGGAAATAGCATTCAGATGTCGTTATGTCCCGCCGTCTCGGATTAACTTTACTCCATCCCTAAAAAAAATTTTTCGCGGACAGTGAAAAGCGGCTCGCGGCAGCGAACAGAAATTCGGCATACCTTTTATCAAATGAAATTGACATGCTGTGTGAACATTTTGAGGGTAGGTCATCCACGAATGCCGAGTTAGTCAAGGTCAAGTGAGGTCACTTTTAAAAAAGTGCAACCAGTCGTCACGCTTTCACGGGAAAAGTTATTTGAATTCCACTGTAAGCTTTAACTGTAAAAAAACACTGGATGCCTTTTTTCGTTTTTGGTGACTTATTTGCTTTTTATACCTGCCCATTGGGGTTAAATCGCAGATTCAGGCTAAAGTAAACACTTTTTATGACGATTAGCTTGCTTAAAATAATGTTCTGTTCTTTTTATACCTTAAAATAATGTTCTGAAAAACATAAAAACACAAAATAAAAAATGAAAACAACAAATTTTGGAAATGTGGGGCCCAAAAGTATACATATATATTTTTGGGTGGACAAACATTTTAAGACCATGTCGACTTCGCCTTTCTTTTCCGAGCTTTGTTTTTAAAGTTTTCCCCAAAATTAGCTTCCCGGAGCCAAAAGCATGATGTCAGTCGAACCACATAAACCCCCCTTAGTGACGTTGCTTTTCGAGGTGACATACAATTTGGAGTGGTTTCTGGCCCGGCTCACGGAGCGCGTTCCGAGCACAACTCTTTCGTTTTCGCGCGGCACTTAGTTTGGAATGTAGAGGGTATATAATGACCCTCACCCCTGAGACGGGATGTGAGGATTTGGCCGGAAAGACTGAAGCGAGTGTGTTTAAAAGTTCAGGTTAATGTCATTGATTGAACTGCCAATAGCAGGACAAATATTCCCTAGCTGCCGCACACGATGCTATCGCCGTTGACATTTTCATCAGTCCACTGAATATACCAGAAAAGAAATTTTCCGGCTTCCAATTAGCTTCCGTGAACAATTTAATTACATTAAATTGTGCTTGCTTTATCACCGGTGCACTACAGCCGTTAAACCTGAAGTGAAAATCTTCGCTATACATCAAACGATTCTATATACATTCAACCAATAATATAGACCATCAAGCGGTGAAATTATCGGTAGTTTTCGGTAATTGAATACGGTTCTGTGACTAACTATTCGGAGCCCTAAGGTGATCCAATATTCGAAGGTAATCGACCATCCGCAGGGACTAGGTTAGGCCAGGCTAGCTCTACAGCTAAATGTTTTCCCACTTAACCCCCGCTCCCACATTGGTGCTTCCACAATCCCGGTATACCGCTAATTTATCATCATCACCACAGCAGATGGCTAATCATATTGACAAAACAAGGTGAATCTCTACAACAAACATCTACAACAGACAACAAGTATGTATATTTGGACTCCGTTCGGTTACGTCTTCTAGTGATAATCAGATCAGCTGGTGATAAAGCAGACGTGCATTTCCAACAGATATGGCAGACTCTCGCCCTAGGAATGCCAGAGTTTGTGCCTGATCCTTGCATAGGCAGCATTCCCGACATGCAACTGACTGTATAGCCTACATGGGCAGCATTCCCGCCACGCGACTGACTGTATAGCGTGCATGGCACGCGACTGACTGTATAGCCTACATGGGACGTGACTGACTGTATAGCCTACATGGGACGTGACTGACTGTATAGCCTACATGGCACGCGACTGACTGTATAGCCTGCATGGCACGCGACTGACTGTATAGCCTACATGGCACGTGACTGACTGTATAGCCTGCATGGGCAGCATTCCCGCCACGCGACTGACTGTATAGCGTGCATGGCACGCGACTGACTGTATAGCCTACATGGGCAGCATTCCCGCCACGCGACTGACTGTATAGCCTGCATGGGCAGCATTCCCGCCACGCGACTGACTGTATAGCGTGCATGGCACGCGACTGACTGTATAGCCTACATGGGACGCGACTGACTGTATAGCCTATATGGGACGCGACTGACTGTATAGCCTGCATGGGCAGCAGTCCCGCCACGCGACTGGCAGTATAGCCTGCATGGCACGCGACTGACTGTATGGGCAGCATGGGCAGCATTCCCGCCACGCGACTGACAGTCCAACTCACCGGTCCATGTCACTGGGTTTGAAGCCTCCTCTATCTGCAAACGAGGAGGACAAGCCTATTTTGAAGGCAGGGGACAAAAGAACAAGCGCAGAAACATTGGTGGGATGGGCTATGCCTGCTCGCATTCTACATCGACCGATTGCGCGGAACCCCGCATTTCAAGGAGTTGACACGCTCGAGTGAGGGCCTCACGACATCACGACACGATCACGTGCTCACCATTGCTCGTCAGGTTACCTATTGCTCGTCGATATTCCGATCAACACCAGCATATTAAAATGCAGACGAGAGCAGATTTAAACGTCCCGTTGGGATCGGCAAGTATGACTAATGACTAGCATGTGGGCAAATACAGTTTTTTTTTAACAGGATGTTCCTCAGATTTAGACATATCACTTCTGTGTGCCCGTCTCATGTCAAAGTGCATGAAATGTTCCCAGTCTTCGAGAGAATCACGGTTACGCGCCATTTTTTTTTTTGCACGGGAGCCCATATACGAGTAGAATGGTGCAGTTGCACATACGTAAATGTAATGGTAGGCCAGTGGTGTGGGCAGAAATCACGATCAGGTGGGCAGTGTTCACGGTGGATAGAGAGTGGTGTGCTAATTGGGCAAATGATGTGGACACATCATCAAAAAAACGGCAAGGTAGGTAAGTGTCACGTCTTGACATGTGGTGTTACCAGGAAAACGCCATCGTTCGTGGCAGCTGCCGCCAGCGAGGCCGCTGTTCTGTTGGAGATGGTGGCATTGCAGGCATCTTTAAAGTTTGCCGTCATACAACAAAATGGCTTGATTATGAATTCCTTGCGTTGGGCTGGGCTGAATGCCAAAACTTCATCCACAAAGTTCTTCAAAGAAAGCACACGACAAGTATGGCAAAGAGAAAGTATTCCATAATGAAACTTGTTCCAAAACGAATAGACACAAACAGATTTGGCTACCGCATGTATATAAAGAAGTTTCAACTTTTACTTCCTGACATTGAAGTAAGATTATTTGTTGTTGCTGCTGGGTGACCGATTTGGACCAAAATACCTACGGTACTTGTCACACTAGTCGAATAGGGCTACGTGGGATTTACATGGCAGAAGCTTCGCACTCTGCAGTGCTACATTAATGTATCTCTGGTACCTTAGCTGCCCAATTACACACACACTCCAATTACGTTAATGCATTTCACGTGCCTTAGCTGTCCATTGCACATACACTCAAACTTTATTAATGCATCCATCGTGCCTTATCTGTCTCATTACACATACACTCCAACGACATTAATGCATCTTCGTGCCTTGGATGCCCCATTTCATTCACATTTTGACTATATTAATACATCTCTCGAGCCTTATCTGCCCATTGCACACACACTCCGACTATATTAATGCATCCCTAGTACCTTAGCTGCCCCATTACACATGCACTGCGACAATATTAATGCATCTCTTCATGCTTACATGCCCTATTACACATACACTCCGACTGCATGAACGTATATCTCGTACTTTAGCTGCCCTATTACGCAAACACTCCGACTGAATTAATGTATTTCTCGTGCTTTAGCAGCACCATTACACACACACATACACACACCCACACACACACACACCCACACACACACACCCACACACACACTCCGACTACACTGAGACCTGAACAGCCTCACCAGCGGTTACTCACGAGACACACACTCCGACTACACTGATACCTGCACAGTAGGGTGTGTCACGAAGGACCTTCTTTTGGAAATTGCACTTTGCTTAGTGAAATTATCGTGCAGATCACCTAAAAAAGCCTGTGGTCGAAACCAAATCGAAATCAAACAATAAACAAATATGCGACAATCCGATAAAGAAACAAATTTGCCGGGCGCCCGGCGTTGAAGTCTCCAGTGATGGCGCTCCGTTGCGATTGGCATCTAACACCACGCGTCCGGCCACCGTCGGAGCGCCGCCGCGGCGCTGTGACGAAAAAGGCGGCAGTCGGTGCTGTGGATGACTGATGAATGGATTCTGGTGATGAAGCTCATTAATAAAACTCAATGAAAGTGTTTAGTGGGGTAAAAGGCTTTTGATAAGCACCAGTCGCTTAATAAGTTGCCTGGATATCTGACGCATGAAAGAAAGATTCACTTTACGTCGCTTGCTCGTTCCATTTTCAATCAGTAGATCTATCGGCGTATAATGTTAATAGTTTCACTTTTGAAAGCTTGAACATCTTCAAAATTCCTCGTCTGTTTACATCGAAGACCAATTAAATCATTCTGAGACACTTGATATCTTATTGTTATGACAAATAGACCAGGCGAAATCGGCATCATGCTCCGTTCCACTACAACCGAAGGAGACGGGCATACAGCGACGTCACCTTTTGTACGAGCGGCCATATTTTTTGTACGAACTATCATTTTATAACTGTACTACTTGTCTACATGCTCGACAGAAAACCCGACATGAAATCCTTTTTGCTGCTGAGCACTGGCATTGCTGACCTGTGTTTCAACTTCGCCACAATGTAACCGTGGCGGGCCTCTTCACCAATTACCTTCAAAGACGCCTCGGTCACCACTTTCACCATCCGTTCCACCGTCCGACTGTGCACGGGGTATGGCGGTACTTCGAGAGGACTCGCGATGATGTCTAGTAAGTCATCATCGGACAGTTGTTGCGTCAAGGGCGGCTCGGTTATCGCCTCATTACACCAATCAATCAGCCGCATGATGCTGTTTGCCCCCATATTCACTTTTGGAAGCTTGAACTTCCGCACTTCGTCAGTATCACTATCGACTTGAGCTCTGCGACACTGCTGGATTTGAGTGACCGCCCTTTCCCGTGTGGCTTGATCTTGGCCCGCTGCAATTGCTAGCAGTACTGCCTCAGGGTGATACCAGTAGCTGTTGCGCTGTATTACCGGCTGCACCATGGCTGCTATCTCAGGTCGCAAACTTTTAAGAAGTTGTACGCTGTGCAGCGCATTGCCAGGACCGTCAGAACATTTCCAGTTCTTCTTGATGCAGAACCACATGAGAGTATAGTAGCACACGATGAACTCCGCTAGCATTCTCAGACTGTCTGATGGCTGTTCGGTTGATATGTAGAGCCGGAGAATTCGCGCCGCCAGAGTCAGCCACCTGGAGTGGTTTAGTGGACCGATCTTCATTTTCGCAGTTCTATCTGAGGTACAGCCCGTCTGGACACTACGCGCCAGACTGTACAGAATAGCCTGATCTGAACTTAGGTCACTGAGAATCTCCTGCGTCATTTCTGAAACATTTCCGCCATCGATTGGCTCAAAATCGACCACTGGCAAGGTTTCTACTGCGCCTGCAGCAGCCCGGCCAATCAGCCCACTAAACGACTTAGGTCCTGTTGTGACTCCATCTAACTGGCTAAATACTGCACGAAGATTAAGTTCATTTGCATCAAGTTGGCACACAAACCAGTGGACGGGGCGTTTTTGTCCGAGCTCAAACAAACGTATACACCACCTTTTTGGCCAGTATTAACTCTCGTGCCGTCACAGCCAAGCACAGAAACATCCGCACCAAACTCATATGCCACGGCGTTCAAGTCCTGAAAAATGTCCTCCGCTTTCCCAGTCTGTGGGGTAAAATGTCCTAAATATGCACTGTCTGGCTCGGATACAACCACAATGTGCTCTTCCGTCTTCTTTGAACTGGCTGCGTGTCGTCTTTTCTACCGTCGAAGTAGAGACCGGATACACGACCTGCATGATCCTCATGGCTCTGGGCTACTACCTCTCTTCTAATCCGATCCCTTGCTCGCCATACTTTTTTGCTATCCACTATCCAGTCCATATCGTCAGAAGTGATCCGACCAATGTCCACTTGGAAACCGTTTATGATCGCAGCACACGCACGATTAGACACTCCGTACCGATCTGCTGCTAAAGCCGTATTTAGCAGTTCGTCTGTGTTACTGTTCACCGTATACTCTGACTCATTGACTACAGATGTGAGCGATGATGAATCTGTGGCGGAATCTTGGTCTGAATTAGAATCTAGCTGGGCCATTCCAGAAGGTCCCGGTTGTGGTGATGTGACTCTCTCGGCGGTCAGACGCCTCCTTTCGTCCATGGCGCGTCGACGAGTGGTTTCACGGATATCTGCGGTGCCGATTTGCATTTGGCGAGGTCCTCTCTGGTCTTGGACAAAGGGAAACTCCATTCGTGGCACTCTGTCGGCCATCGCACATTTGCAGCTCTCGAAATCAGCACATTTGCAGCGGGCTATATGAAACAATTTTCCAAACCACTCATCACCGGACGGACGTACACCTGGTGATCCGACTTCTTTCCAGCAGTTTTCATGTATCGCAAGTAGCGATCGCGGCATTCTCGAACCATATGTTCGGCTCGGGCCCTCCCAACAATTGGTATTCCTTCGCAGCACCACATTTTCATCACACTTTCCGCGACAAACTGTATATGGGGTGCTAGCCTCTCTTTCAACCTTTTGTTCGCAACGCATGAGTCTCTATTCACTTTACTCAAGTAATTCAGAACGTCAATTCTCGTGGGGAGTCGGTTTGTTTTCAGTTCAGAAGGAACCAAAAGCCCTTTGGTGGAAGCGCGGGTCTTCATGTTCGAACTCTTACCCCGATCACACCGACGCAGGTAATATCACACTTCACAGGCAATGGGCACAACTTGCAGACACCAAACCACTCTTTTTCGGGCTGTCCCGCCGGGTCTCCGCCGCCGACTGCCTTGTCTCGGCGGCCCTCCCCTCCCCTGTCTCCCCTCCCCTCCCCTGCCCTGTCTCGCTCTTTGTGTTCTCTACCCTCACCGTGCGCCGGCCGTCTCCCGCCCCATCCCAGCCCCTCCCCCGCGCCATGCGACGATCGCCGCCGGCTCGTGTCGCCCTCGTTAATAGGTTGTCCCTACTGCTGATAATCCCAGTTTCCCTTGAAACTTGAGTAACGAAAAGGAACAGGAGACTTGGATTGACTAATAAAACAGGGATGTATGGCATGCGAAGCTATTTTGTGTCGTTAGTGCGTTCGCAATTTATTCGAATGATGATTCATAGCACTGTGAAAGGTGGAGCACAGACAAAGGAAAGTGGAGCGATCAGTCCTTCAGTGAAGTTTAATCTTTACAATCAGATATATCCCGGCTTCCTTGATCTGTTTTTGAATTACCAGAATCCATTCATAAGTCATCCACAGCACCGACTGCCGCCTTTTTCGTCACAGCGCCGCGGCGGCGCTCCGACGGCGGCCGACGCGTGGTGTTAGATGCCAATCGCAACGGAGCGCCATCACTGGAGAATTCAACGCCGGGCGCCCGGCAAATTTCTTTCTTTATCGGCCTGTCGCATATTTTGTTTATTGTTTGATGTCGATTTGGTTTCGACCACAGGCTTTTTTTAGGTGATCTGCACGATAATTTCACTATGCATAAGAAAAACCGTTCAGGCGACACATCCTACTGCACAGCCCCACCAGTGGTTACTCACGGGACACACACTCCGACTACACAGAGACCTGCGCAGCCCCACCAGCGGCTAATAACGGGACACACACTCCGACTACACTGAGACCTGCACAGCCTCACCAGTGGCTACTCACGGGACACACACTCCGACTACACTGAGACCTGCACAGCTTCACCAACAGCTATTCACGAGACACACACTCCGACTACACTGAGACCTGCACAGCCCCACCAGTGGTTACTCACGGGACACACACTCCGACTACACTGAGACCTGCACAGCCCCACCAGCGGCTACTCACGAGACACACACTCCGACTACACTGAGACCTGCACAGCCTCACCAGCGGCTACTCACGAGACACACACTCCTACTACACTGAGACCTGCACAGCCCCACCAGCGGCTACTCACGGGACACACACTCCGACTACACTGAGACCTGCACAGCCCCACCAGCGGCTACTCACGAGACACACACTCCGACTACACTGAGACCTGCACAGCCTCACCAGCGGCTACTCACGAGACACACACTCCTACTACACTGAGACCTGCACAGCCTCACCAACAGCTACTCACGGGACACACACTCCGACTACACTGAGACCTGCACAGCCTCACCAGCGGCTACTCACGAGACACACACTCCGACTACACTGAGACCTGCACAGCCTCACTAGCGGCTACTCACGAGACACACACTCCTACTACACTGAGACCTGCACAGCCTCACCAGTGGTTACTCACGGGACACACACTCCGACTACACTGAGACCTGCACAGCCCCACCAGCGGCTACTCACGAGACACACACTCCGACTACACTGAGACCTGCACAGCCTCACCAGTGGCTACTCACGGGACACACACTCCGACTACACTGAGACCTGCACAGCCCCACCAGCGGCTACTCACGGGACACACACTCCGACTACACTGAGACCTGCACAGCCCCACCAGTGGCTATTCACGAGACACACACTCCGACTACACTGAGACCTGCACAGCCTCACCAGTGGCTACTCACGGGACACACACTCCGACTACACTGAGACCTGCACAGCTTCACCAACAGCTATTCACGAGACACACACTCCGACTACACTGAGACCTGCACAGCCCCACCAGCGGCTACTCACGAGACACACACTCCGACTACACTGAGACCTGCACAGCCCCACCAGCGGCTACTCACGGGAGAAACACCATTTGTCCTTCCTGAAGGCGCTCACCACCACGCCGATAGAGACGGCCAGCAACAGCAGTGCTCCGCAGCCCAGCGAGGCCATGGTCGTCCGGGACACCGGCCCTGCCAGCGGCACACCTGAAACGCCGCCACAGGTCACCGCCGGCGGGACACCAGCCCTGCCAGCGGCACACCTGAAACGCCACCACAGGTCACCGCCGGCCGGGACACGAGCCCTGCCAGCGGCACACCTGAAACGCCACCACAGGTCACCGCCGGCCGGGACACCGGCCCTGCCAGCGGCACACCTGAAACACCACCACAGGTCACCGCCGGCCGGGACACCGGCCCTGCCAGTGGCACACCCGAAACGCCACCACAGGTCACCGCCGGCCGGGACACGGGCCCTGCCAGCGGCACACCTGAAACGCCACCACAGGTCACCGCCGGCCGGGACACCGGCCCTGCCAGCGGCACACCTGAAACGCCACCACAGGTCACCGCCGGCCGGGACACCGGCCCTGCCAGTGGCACACCTGAAACGCCACCACAGGTCACCGCCGGCCGGGACACCGGCCCTGCCAGCGGCACACCTGAAACGCCACCACAGGTCACCGCCGGCCGGGACACCGGCCCTGCCAGCGGCACACCTGAAACGCCACCACATGTCACCGCCGGCCGGAACACCGGCCCTGCCAGCGGCACACCTGAAACGCCACCACAGGTCACCGCCGGCCGGGACACGGGCCCTGCCAGCGGCACACCTGAAACGCCACCACAGGTCACCGCCGGCCGGGACACCGGCCCTGCCAGCGGCACACCTGAAACGCCACCACAGGTCACCGCCAGCCGGGACACCGGCCCTGCCAGCGGCACACCTGAAACGCCACCACAGGTCACCGCCGGCCGCCTGTAGCCGCTAGTACTAGGAACTATAACCATGGTAATACTAATGTGCAGCATATCAAAAATAATAATAAAGATGTTACTGCCAGAAAAATTATACAATGCTTAAAAATGTAAATCATTGTTATCACAGCAATGCTACTACTTATAAGAATAATACTAACACTATCATACAAATTATGAGGTCACTTAAAAAACGGAACAGCACTGACATTAATGGAGTGAAAATGAAGGTAATGCACTTCAATTGTCTTGTATATGCCACTCGCAATTCCGCTGTCAAGTGTAATGTTTGCTTTTTCAACCTTCGTGATTGTCGTGGTAAACTACGGAAAATATGAAATATGTAGTGATGACCATGATGGTGCAGAATGGTTAGACTAGGGTTCACTTTAGGAAATATGCACATTGAAGTCGCCTCGGATATGATTCGGGTTACCTTGTGTGTTCACATATTATTTTGAATCTTATGTTAAAACATGTTGGAAGAAATCAAAGCAAACAACAAGCAGAATTATACTACTTAAAAAAGTTCACAACAAAAAGACAACCTGTGATTTTACGTTGGGGCCGTCCAGTGACCCCTTCCTCCCATTTCCCCATCGCAACAGGTAGGAAACTCTGCCTCACTGCGATGGCTAGACCTGGAGGGATGTCAGTGAATTTTGGAGGGAGCGACACAGGAAAGCGACATTATTCCTAATTCGTTTTCTGAAGGGAGTATTATGGTAAATGCAGATAGGTATTCTCTGGGCACAATTGATGTTCGGACTGGCCCAATCCCGAACAAGCGTCGTCTGTCCTCATGACATGAAAGTGACATAGCTTGTTTTTAACGAGCTTATCACAGTTCTTGCGTTTTTATGCCGCTGCCTTCCGACCTGGCTTGACCTTCGATCTATCTGTGACCACACTTTCGTCGACAAGTATTCGCTAATCGAACCTTTTGAGGCTGGGTGGCGTCCTCCGTCCTAATCTTGACCGGCGATTGTGCATAGATCTAAACTTCAGTGTGTACTAGCCTGGCCTCTGGCACTAGCAATGTTCTCCGGCTTGATTTATGACGACAGTGCGCGTCCTGTAACGTCACACGACCTGTGCCGACGTCGTCTGGTCTGACCTTTAACGGTCAGTGTGACTCGTCGGCGGTCGGATCCTAGCTCGTTCTCCACGCTGAGTAAGAAGTCACGCTCGTCGGCGGGACTGACGGCTGTCACTCGAAGACGAGCCCGGTAGCAGCCTCCGTCAATCTCCTGTAGACACACCGCTGGTGAGCCCAGCTGTAGACACACGGGAGTTGAGCCCAACTGTAGACACACGACGAGGTGAGCCCAGCTGTAGACACACGGCTGGTGAGCCCAACTGTAGGCTCACGGCTAGTAAGCTAAACTGTAGACACACGGCTGGTGAGCCCAACTGTAGACACACGGCTAGTAAGCTAAACTGTAGACACACGGTTAGTGAGCCCAAGTGTAGACACACGGCTGGTGAGCCCAACTGTAGACACACGGCGAGGTGAGCCCAACTGTAGACACACGGCTGGTGAGCCCAACTGTAGACACACGGGAAGTGAGCCCAACTGTAGACATACGGCGAGGTGAGCCCAACTGTAGACACACGGCTGGTGAGCCCAGCTGTAGACACACGGCTAGTAAGCTAAACTGTAGACACACGGCTGGTGAGCCCAACTGTAGACACACGGCTAGTAAGCTAAACTGTAGACACACGGTTAGTGAGCCCAAGTGTAGACACACGGCTGGTGAGCCCAACTGTAGACACACGGCGAGGTGAGCCCAACTGTAGACACACGGCTGGTGAGCCCAACTGTAGACACACGGGAGGTGAGCCCAACTGTAGACACACGGCTGGTGAGCCCAACTGTAGACACACGGTTAGTGAGCCCAACTGTAGACACACGGTTAGTGAGCCCAACTGTAGACACACGGCTGGTGAGCTCAACTGTAGACACACGGCTAGTAAGCTAAACTGTAGACACACGGTTAGTGAGCCCAAGTGTAGACACACGGCTGGTGAGCCCAACTGTAGACACACGGCTAGGAAGCTCAACTGTAGACACACGGTTAGTGAGCCCAAGTGTAGACACACGGCTGGTGAGCCCAACTGTAGACACACGGGAGGTGAGCCCAAGTGTAGACACACGGTTAGTGAGCCTACTGTAGACACACGGCTAGTGAGCCCAAGTGTAGACACACGGTTAGTGAGCCTAACTGTAGACACACGGCTAGTGAGCCCAAGTGTAGACACACGGTTAGTGAGCCCAACTGTAGACACACGGCTGGTGAGCCCAACTGTAGACACACGACGAAGTGAGTCCAACTGTAGACACACGGCGAGGAGAGCCGAACTGTAGACACACGGCGAGGAGAGCCCAACTGTAGACACACGGCGAGGAGAGCCCAACTGTAGACACACGGCGAGGTGAGCGCAACTGTAGACACACGGGGAGGTGAGCCCGTCTCGTCATCGGTACCCTGCGGCGCTTCACTGAGGTCACTGGGTGTGTGCGTTCTACGGCCGACACATGTGGCCGACACACAGCTGACACACAGCCGACACACAGCCGACACGCAGCTGACACACAGCCGACACAAGCCGATACACAGCCGATACACAACTGACATGCACCCGACACACAGCCGACATACACCCGACACACAGCCGACACACAGCCGACACACGGCCGACACAAGCCGACACACAGACGATACACAACCGACACACAACCGACGCACAGCCAACACCCAGCCGAAACCCAGCCGACATACAGCCGACACACAGCCGACACAAAACCGACACACGGCCGACACACAGCCGACACACAGCCGACACACAGCTGGCACACAGCCGATACAAAACCAACACACGGTCGACACACAGCCGACACAAAACCGACACACAACAGACCCACAGCCGACACAAAACCGACACACAGCAGACCCACGCCCGACAAAAAACCGACACACATCAGTCACGCAGTCGAAACAAACACAGCCGACACACAGCCTACACACAGCCGACACACAGCTGACACACAGCCGAGACACAGCCGACACAAAACCGACACACAGGCGACACACAGCCGACACACAGCTGACATACAGCCGACACACAGCCGACACACAGCTGAGGTACAGCCGACATACAGCCGACACACGGCCGACACACAACCGATACACAGCCGACACACAGCCGACACACACCCGACACACACCCGACACACGGCCGACATTTGGGACACTCGCACCTGAGGTCACGCGGCCTGACCGCTGCGTCCTCTCCCGCCATCCGTGCCGTCTAGCCGTGCTTTACGCAGCACAAGACATTTGGTGTGTGCTTAATTGATCATTTAAGAGCCAAATGCAGAAGGATCGCTGGGAAGCACGCTCCCGAACTGTGCGCGCCCAGCATCCCTAGCATCGCTGTTGTGTGTCGTTAGCATACCCTCGTAGCACCACGGCGATAAAGGATGAAAAATAATACATGCAATCAGGATATATTCGCACGATCTAGCATATGAAACAATGCATCACAGGTCGGACAGCCATGCAATATCGGTGTGCATACTTCTATTTTTTACCCGCCCGTCTCGGGATGGTCTGTTTACGTTCGGTTTAGGTTTTCCACAGATAGTGAAGGAAAACAAAACGGCTCGGAGAAGTACGCCTAAATTGTTCACACGTTTTACCACTTCAGTTTGGCATGTTGTGTAAAAATGTTGAGGTTAGGTCATCTGCGGTCAAAATGATTAATAGTTGAAGGTCGCGAATTATTGAAGTCACCTCCAGAAAAGTTCAACCAGTCTTCACGTTTTAGCGGATACAAATATTTGAATAAATATTTCAGCGTTTCCTTATCCTTATGGATGCAATGAAACCACCAGATGAATTTTTGAAAATCCCGTTTTTGATGACGTATTCGTTTTACATATTTACCCATTCCGGCTAAAATAGAATATTCTGGCTAAAGTAAGCATCTATTGTATAAGGGCAAGTTGACTTCAAGCAACGTTTTGCGGTCCGCTCTACCCATTAAAAATTTAAATCATAGGAAATTTAATGCTCAAAATGTTGACAAATTCAAACAATACAATGTTGATTTTTGGGTGCGTAAAGATTTCAGGGCCACGGTTCATTCCGCCTTTCTTTTCTGATTTAGCACCAGCTCAACGGGAAGAACATTGTGGAGACTTTGCGCCAGACATCCGAAGCGCCTCTTACAAAGTTCAGCCTTCGATATTGGAAGGAGCAACAGCTGATCTTGTCTCGTGAATTGCTCACTCACATCGTGGCTTAATTGCAGCAATGTGCACAGTTGTATTGGCTGCTCATATTCACGTGCGCAGATGTGCGCATACGCAAATGTATGCAAGCGCAAATGTACGTAAGCGCAAAGGTATGTATTGGCAAATGTACGTAAGCGCAGCTGTACGCATGCGCAAAAGTACGTATGTACAAATGTACGTAAGTGCAAATGTACATAAGCGCAAAGGTACATATGCATAAATATACCCTCATTGTCTCATACGCACGTTTGCTCTTGCATAATCTTAGGTTTGTTTGCAATTGTCCATACATGCGTTTATGTTTACGTACATTTGGTCCTAAATACATTTGCGCATACGCACATTTGCTCTTACGTACATTTGCGCTTACGTACATTTGCGCTTACGTACATTTGCGCTTACGTACATTTGTGCTTACGTACATTTGCGCTTACGTACATTTGGCATGCGTACATATGCACTTGCCTAAAATTGTCATAAGTACATCTGCTCTTACGCGAATTTACTTACGTGCATTTGCGCACGTACATCTGCCATACGTGCATTTACTTTACATGCATGTGTCCGGTTACCGCTTTTGCGCTTGCGTACATGTGCAAGTACGTACACTTACGCATACGTATATTTACGCGAGCGTACATTTCCGCATACGCACTTTTACGAATACGTACATTTACGCATACGTGTATTTGCGCATACGTACATTTGAGTATATGCACTTTTGCGCATACGTGCATTTGCGCTTACGTACTTTTGCGCTTACGTATATTTACACTCACGTACATTTGCTCCGGTACTTTTGCGATATATACGTTTGTTCTTCCGTAGATCTGCCATACGTACATTTGTCCTTGCGTAAATTTGTTATACAATCCTTTCAATCACCATGGTCATGACTGGTATGCTGGACACAGGCTGACAACTAGAAGCGTCAGCGTGATGACCAGTGTTGAGGACTGTGCGTACGAAACATTGTGTCTTGAAGCATGGAAGGCGGGAATTATACAAGCAGATGCTTAAATATGAAGCATAATATCACAAATAGCTGGGAAGATTAAGTTCACGACCAGAGTGGCAAATTCCGTCCGGTCCACAGGCAGCTGAACTGAGCATGCTGACCATCGCTAAGCGTCGCCAAAGTGACCGGCAACAGGTAGCACCTTGAACACAGCGCTGGAGACGCCAGTCGGACACTGACCTGGCGGATCTGGTCGGCCCTGTAGCGGCCCCGGCTGCGACCGGCCAGCAGTCGCAGGCCGGCCCACTCCCAGAAAACAGTGGCCGGCGCCGGGTCAGAGCAGAAGTCCAGCTCCAGAACAGCCTCGTCACCGGCGACCGCCGTCGGCGCCCCACGTCGGCCGGCAGCGTCGTCATCAGGCAGGATCTGAGGCCGCCCTGTGACCAGCAGCGTCATTAGGCAGGATCTGCGGCGGCCCTGTGACCAGCAGCGTCATCAGGCAGGATCTGAGGCCGCCCTGTGACCAGCAGCGTCATCAGGCAGGATCTGAGGCCGCCCTGTGACCAGCAGCGTCATCAGGCAGGATCTGCGGCAGCCCTGTGACCAGCAGCGTCGTCATCAGGCAGGATCTGAGGCCGCCCTGTGACCAGCAGCGTCATCAGGCAGGATCTGGGGCGGCCTTGTGACCGGCAGCGTCATCAGGCAGGATCTGCGGCGGTCTTGTGACCGGCAGCGTCATCAGGCAGGATCTGGGGCGGCCTTGTGACCAGCAGCGTCATCAGGCAGGATCTGGGGCGGCCTTGTGACCAGCAGCGTCATCAGGCAGGATCTGGGACGGCCTTGTGACCAGCAGCGTCATCAGGCAGGATCTGCGGCGGCCTTGTGACCGGCAGCGTCATCAGGCAGGATCTGGGACGGCCTTGTGACCAGCAGCGTCATCAGGGAGGATCTGCGGCGGCCTTGTGACCGGCAGCGTCATCAGGCAGGATCTGGGGCGGCCTTGTGACCAGCAGCGTCATCAGGCAGGATCTGGGACGGCCTTGTGACCAGCAGCGTCATCAGGCAGGATCTGGGGCGGCCTTGTGACCAGCAGCGTCATCAGGCAGGATCTGGGACGGCCTTGTGACCAGCAGCGTCATTAGGCAGGATCTGCGGCAGCCTTGTGAGTAGCAGAGTTTTCAGGCAGGATCTGGGGCGGCCCTGCAACCAGCAGTTTTCAGACAGGATCTACAGCGGCCCTGTGACCAGCAGAGTTTTCAGGCAGGATCTGGGGCGGCCCTGTAACCAGCAGAGCTTTCAGGCAAGATCTACAGCGGCCCTGTGACCAGCAGAGTCGTCAGGCAGGATCTGGGGCGGCCCTGCAACCAACAGCACTCGCCAGTGCCGGGCAAGCTGTGGCGCCCTGGCAACCGTCACTGTCACGCAACATGAAATGCCCCCTGGAACCGCCCAGTATCGCCCAATCACATGCAACTGTGCAACCTGCAACCTGCAACTGTGAATGTCGCAAATCTCAGTCGACCCTGCAACTGTGAATGTCGCACAATCACATGTGCCCCTGAAACTGTGAATGTCGTACATGCAGTGACCCTGAAGGAAAAATGGTTGGGGGGGGGTGCAACGATTTTATGTTCATTCATTCCATACAGCTTCCATGGCCATACTGCTAGTTTCAGATGAGTCGAGTGGTGTAGTCAGTTTTGATCACCACATTCGAAAACTCACCTTTTACAAGTCGTGTTATGCAAAATGCTTAGCATGTTACATATTGAAAACGATTTTCGACAACCCCATTATATATAATTATATAATTGCTCATTTAAGAGCCAAGTGCAGAGGGATCGCCGGGAAGCACGCTCCCGTACTGTACACAGACACAACCGATACACAGGCGACACAATGCGGCTTCAATGTGGCTGCGTTTTGTACCTCAGTTTTGGCTGCAGTTTTATAGATGTTTTACCTGCTTCCAGTTTTCCTTTTGCATGTGTCGCCAATAATTGTACAACAGCTAAATTGCAAAGTAAAGTAGCATGTTAAAAAGGTGAGTAGAATGCACCATATTTTCCGATCAGCTACTTTAACCCGCGCCGTCTCTTCGGTCAGATCCTCACGCCCGGTCTCGGGGGGGGGGGGGCAGATAGTAACCCCCTTCTACAATCCAAACTAAGCGTCCCACGAAAACGAAAGAGGTGTCATCGGAAAGAGCTCGACGAGTAGGGTCCAGATCCACCCCTGAAACAAATTTTTCCCAAAAGTGACATCACTAGGGGTGCTATATTTTTCACGACTTTTCACGACTTACATTATGTTTTTGGCTCTGGGGAGTTCATTTTTGGGGATATTTGAAAAACAAAACTATTTGGAGTCAGAAAAAGATAGCAAAATCGACCAGGGCCATACAAATCTTTGGACCCCCAAAATAATTGTTTATGTTGTGAAATTTCAAAATTTTGAGTTTTCAAGTGTTCTTAAATTTTCCTTTTCTAATGGGTAGAGCAGACCGGGAGAACGTTGTTGGAAGCCAACTTACGCTAATACAAAATGCTTACTTTAGCCAGAATCTTATATTTGAACTGCAATAGGCAAATATGCAAACTATATATGTAGTCAAAAGGGAAAAAAATCATCTCGTACGTTTTGTTGCATCCATAGATAAGCAAACGCTGGAAGTTCCCTTAAAATATCTGTATCCGTTAAAGCGTGACGACTGGTTGAACTATTTTGGAGGTGACCTCACTTGACGTTGACTAACTCATTGACTCTAGATGACCTGACTTCAAAATTTTGAAACAGCATGCCAAATTGATGTGGGGAAAATGTATGCCAAATTTTGGCGCGCTGCCGCGCGTCATTCGTTCAATATCTGCGAAAAACCTGAAGGGGGCGGGCGATTGAAGACCCCGAGACCGGACTGGTTATCTTCTGTGAAGGCTAGTGCAACGAAATACGCAGGGTGGATGGCCACGGTAGTGAACTCTTTTGTATGCAAATTTCGTGACCTTAGGTCAATATATTAAAGATCAAATGAGGTCACAATAACAACAAAAAATGGTGTTGCGTGGCTTCGCTTGCCATTGTTATGGATCGCTGCGATTGTGTTTAAATGTTCGAAAATTAGCATTAATGATGTTTTAGACATTACTAATGATGCAATACAGATTCCAGATCCGCCATTTGACCTCAGGTCACCTATATAAGAGCACTTTATCAGGTCATTACCTGCTCCAGCTACCCGAATCGGTCTGCCCACCCAATTGCTACATTGGGCGGCTCGGCACAATCGGCTTCGCAAAGAAAGGAGTGAAATGCATGAATAAAGTCTGGAAAAGCTTAGGCACACAATGACAAACAGTAGATTTCAGGATGTATAGGCAGTAACATGCAAAGTGACATCAATCGCATGACAGTCAGTTGCATTTATGACAGCATTCCAGTTGACCAAGTTTGGTTCAATTAACCTGTCATGAACTTGACCTGACTTGACCTCGGCGACCTAAAATGACTTTTAAATTATATAGCATAACAATATGCATGAAGCAAGTCGCTAGTGTTGTCAAGAACCCGTTCCTTTTGTCAATATACGGGAAGCGATTCAGCACCGAATTTTGTGGTCTGGCACTGCTAATTTGATTTTAGTTTATTCACCCCTAACTTGACAAATTTTCGGTCGATTTTAGTTTTTCTTACTTTAAACAACGCCCCGGTCATTACTAAGTAGGTAGGAAAAATGACGTATATCGGCCGGTACAATATGGAGTTATGTACGAAACATCGGAGGGGCGGGCGGATTTCGCCTTCCACTCCTTCAGGGCGTGTGTAGCAACAACAATATACATCAAACAAGTCGCTAGTGTTACCATGAACATTTCCTTTTTGCCAATATACGAGAAGCGCATCAGCACCGATATTTGTTGTCTGGCGCTGATAATTTTGTTTTACTTTAACGAACCCTAGCTGGAAAAATATTCGGTCGATTTTCGTCTTTCTTACTTGAAGCAACGCGCCGGTCATTGCTATGATTGCTAAGCAGGTACACAAACAATAACGTATATCGGCGGGTAAAATCTGGAGTTATCTACGAAAAACCGGAGGGGTGGGCGGATTTCACCCCCACTCCAGGGCGCGTGTTAAAAGCGTACAACTCCAGCAATAACGGTTATTTCACGGAGAGTTATAAAATACACCATTATACCTATGAATAGACTCATGGTAAGGCAGTTAACCCTCTCCGGTTTCTCCTGTCAGATCCTTACACCAAGCTCAGCGGCTGGATTATTGTTATATCCACCCGTCTAGCTTCCAAATTATGCAGTGTACGAACGTGAACCGGATATTATCCGAAAGCCCTCGATAATACGGTTAGAAAATGACCTCACCATTAATTCTGCACTAATCATGAAACTAAAAAAAATCATCTAAAATAATTGACTTTTCAAACGCAGTTCATATCTCCATTCCTGGCACAGGTACCGAGTGAAAACACACACCATTCGATTGCAGAAATTAATTACGCAGAACTTATTACACAGTCACATTGTACCACCATTGGACAAAATTGGCAGTCAGCTTAGCTCATCTCAAACACAAATACAAGAAAGACGTGGTGCAAACGCTGCGAACTTTGAATCATGTATTATGCCTCATTTTACTATATTCTCACATGTAAAAGCTCCAAAACTTTTAAAAAGTATATAACAGTTAGCACACGTTATCTTGACCTAGCCTCTGGTTACCTGACGGAGGCCAATCAACTTGGATAAGAAACTTCTCATATTTATGCATTCATACCAAGGAAAACCTGCGGTTCGGGCATGCACAATACAAAAATAGGAAAATTGGTCCAAATTGGCCGTAACCGGAAGTCACTAACCTGACTGCACACAAATTTGAGACATACGTTTTGTAGGCTCTATCCGATTGTACCTACGTGGCAAATTTAGCTTGAAAATCTTCTTATTTGGTTCAGTTATCGAGCCTGAAAAAAGCTTGGACAGGCCCTCTTTGACCTCAGCCAGGTCAATGGTCGTGCACGATCTGAGGTTGAAACTTTTACACCAGAAGCACAAACGCATGAAGGGAAAGGTACTGAAGATTTCGCAGCGTTGTGCTCGTACGTCTAGGAACGTGTGTTGTGTAACTGTGTCAATGTAAGGCGTCCAGGCTGTGTTAATTATTGCTGTAAAACATATTTTAACTTGCCTGTGTTAGGCTTCTGACGACCAACACCAGAGATTGCCCCTGAGCGGGCAATGGCAGGGATGAAGTGTGGTAGTACTAGCTGTAAATGCCTCGTACTCTCTGTCTGACTTTAATCTGAGAGAAGTGTTATCCTCCCCTGCCCAATTTCTCAAGCGATTCTCATCGGGACGGGAATAAATTGTTCAGCAGGAGTGAATGGGTCTGCGCCGTTGATTTACTTCTTGCTCGGTTTCATTCACTTGGAAGTTGGCTGGCTGTCAATAAGTTCGACTGGGGCTGGTCGGTGGGGGTCGGGGGCGCAGTGCTGCTCTTCCTGCCGACTCCCTGCATTCCTAGGCGTTTATCTTGCCTGAAAACCACTCAAGACGTTAACAGCTGCTGCATACCGCATACATCACTTCTGCTTATTACTCGAGCGAAGCCTCTCACGGGGTCGCCCGAAGTAGTGTGGCCTGTGTGGACGGAAACGCATGGGTGGACGGTGCCAACTTGGAAGTCCCAACAGCTGATCGGCGAACAACGCTGTGTGCGGTGACAACACATCACCACTTCCAAGTGAGCTCCAACCTTTGTTGCGATTCGTGCGGATCGCGCCCATTACAACTTAGCAAGCAAACACAAACACAGGATATATTAGTTGGCGATGACATTGCTCACGATAAATGGTGCTTTTCATTCAGTGCATGTCTTCAGGGCATGTCTTTCAAGAAGTTTTCCCGTGATGTCAATGCGTCATCAAAGTTTCTGTTGTGAGTGTACAAGTTTGTGTTGTCTCAGCTGCGGGAAAGTGATAGGGAGAAGCAGAGAGATAGAGAGAGTGAGAGAGAGAGAGAGACGCGAGGGAGAGAGAGAGAGGGAGAGAGATGGAGAGAGTGCCAGCTATATATTGGCGTGGAACAGGGGATAGGGAACTGGGTGGCAGATGGTCAAGGGAAAGACGGAAAGAGGGACTGGAATGAGGGGAAGGGAAGGGGGACTGGAAGGAGGGGAGGGGAAGGACTGAAATGAGGAGAATGGAAGATGGGAAGGGAAGGAGGAAAGGAAGGAGGATTGAACACACATTCATCTGGTCAATTCGGGCTTCGTCAGAAGTTCTTATATTTGGCATTGTTGCCGCCACTAAGGATGGAGGCTGCCACGCGGCTGACCCGTATATGCCTTACCATATTACCCGTGCGCGGCGAGGTAAAGTTCACGCGAGTGGCACACGGCAATTATGCGCGTGACGTGCGTAAACGACTCATGCAAAACTGGCAGTGTGCGGCCGCCCTGACCCTGTTTACATGCATCGTGCGCATGGATCCCGACATCGATCCCGACATCGATCCCGACAGTGTCCGACAGTCAGTCCAACATGAATCGCACGTCTTCGTCTGTGTGCACCCCTGCCCGCGCTGCATCAGAGAGTTTGCCACCGGTTCGGCTCAACAGCGACACCCGCCGAGCGGTGTCACCCTGTGTCACGGTCACAGGACAGTACACGGCCACAGCACATCACACCGACATCCATACACACCGCATACCGACGGGCATATCGACACCGCCGCCGGGCCCACGGGCACTCACCGATCACACCGAGCTGGACGGGCCCGGCCCGCGCGTACCGACACCGTCCGTTGATGGTGTTGGCGGCCACGCACAGGTACCGGCCGCCGCTGACGTAGGTGACGTTCTCGAGGCGGAGGCGACCTCCGGTGGCGACCAGCAGCGCGGGCCCGTCGGAGCCGAGGGCGCCGCCGGCCGGCACGTACAGCCAGCGGTAGGAGGGCGTCGGCCGGCCGTCACCCTCGCACAGCAGCTCGGTGGAGTTGTGCAGACCGACCGTCACGTGGGTGCCGGGCTCCAGGCGCGAGATGCGTGGCGGGTCTGCGGAGGCACGTGTCCCGGTCACGTGACTGGCCCGTACAACGTGAACAGGTCACGTGACTGCCCAGTGCAACGTGTAATACAGATATTTTAATGAAACTTTCAGCGTTTGCTTACCTTTACGGATGCAACAAAACGTACGAGTTGAATTTTTATCTCTTTTTTTCGTTTTTGACTACATATAAATTTTGCGTATTTGCCATATTGCAGTTCAAACACAGGATTTTGGCTAAAGTAAACATTTTTTATTAGGGCAAGTTGACTTCCAACAATATTTATCGGTCTGCTCTACCCATTGGAGAAGGAAAATTAAAGAAAACTTGAAAACTCAAGACCAAGACATTGAAATTAAAAAAAATTGGGGGGGGGGGGGCAAAAAACAAATTATGGCTCTGGTCGATTTCGCTGTCCTTTTCTCATTCCAAATACTTTTTTTCTTCATATATCCCCAAAATGAACTTCCCAGAGTAAAAAACATAATGCAAGTCGTGCAAAGTCGTGAAAATCTAGCCCCCTGGTGACGTCACTTTTGGGGAAAAAATGTTGGGGGTGGACCCGGACCCTACTCGTCAAGCGCTTTTCGTTTTCGTGCGATGCTTAGTTTGGATTTTAGAGGGAGGTCTTCAACCGCCCCAGCCCGGAGACAGGGTGGGAGGATTGGATAGGAAAGACGGCGTGGGTTAGGGTGAGGGCAAATGGACATGTTTCCTCCCACAACCCCTCCCCGCGGTACCATCCTCTGCCAGTGACTATATCTTAATGGAAGCATGACATAAATCAGTGCACGCTTCAACATGCAGACATGCACTAAGATGTAAATCACATTTTAACGGTCCTCACGACCGACGCTATTATAGTGTCAGGATTAAAAACATGCCCAATTCAAACGCGACCAGCTTTGCCGTCGGTTCCGCTTCCGGTGTGCAGTACTCGCATTTGACGTCGAGCCGGAGCCGGGCCGGCTGGCTGGTGCCGATGGTGTTTGTGGCGAGACACGAGTAGGTGCCGGCGTGCCGCCTGGTGACGGGCCGCAGCTGCAGCGAGCCGGTCGGCACGGACAGCGGGACGGCGGCGGCGCCGCGACCGGCGAACGTCCACCGCACCACCGCCGGAGGGTTGGCGTCCACCGCACAGCGCAGCACCACCGCGTCCACCGACTCCTCCAGCTGCCGCCGCGGCAGCCCTCAGCAGCCGCACGCGCGGCGCGTCTGCGGTACAGGTGCACACCTGAGTGACCTTGGGGCAGTGCAGATGCAGACTGATCTGCGGCGTAAATGCACACATAAACCTCGGGGCGGCACAGATGCAGACTGGTCATCGAGTACAGGTACACACCTGAACCTGGGGGAGTACATATACAGACTGATCTGCGGCATAAGTACCCACCTGAACCTCGGAGCAGCACAGATGAATTGAGGATAAGGCTCGCGAACTTGTACCCGATTCTCAACTCTCCAAACTAAACCTGGGACAGGCTAGTCCTGACCCAAAGTAAGTTCGTCCTCAAGGTACATAAGTAACGTGATGAAGTATGCAAATATCCTTGGGCACTAAAGAAGCAGCATGACTTACAAAACAAATAACGCAGCAAAATAAACACACAACTTCGTCTCACAGCTGGACGATATGTCATGGCGGAAGCAATCTCCATCCGGCAAGGCTCCCACGTGAGCGTGGACATTTCGGCTGCAGCGCTTCCAGGAGCGGAGATGCAACACTCACACAGCAGATCGAGACGGACTATGGTGTCTCGAGAGTGGGACTGAATGGCGTCCGGGTCTGGCGCCCGGTAGGCTCGGTGCAGCGCCACGCAGCGCAGGTACGACCCGGCCCGGTGCCGCTGGAAACTGTGCCGCAGCACAGAGACGGCCGACCACCGGGCCGTACCGTTGGTGCCGTCCGTCCTGTTGTGTTGTGTGGCCATCCCGGTCAGGTCAGTCTCGCCTGCCGCACGGGTACAACCAGGTCATGTCAGGTCGGCTTTGGTCAGGTCAGTCTCGAATGTCGCACGGGTGCAGCCAGGTCATGTCAGGTCTGCTCCGATCAAGTCACTCTCGCCTGCCGCACGGCTACAGCCAGGTCATGTCAGGTCGGCTGAGGTCAGGTCAGTCTCGACTGTCGCACGGGTGCAGCCAGGTCATGTCAGGTCTGCTCCGGTCAGATCAGTCTCGCCTGCCATACGGGTACAGCCAGGTCATGTCAGGTCTGCTCCGGTCAGATCAGTCTCGCCCGCCATACGGGTACAGCCAGATCATGTGCTGACCACCTTTGGTCAGGTCAGTCTCGCCCGCCGCACGGGTCATGTCAGGTCGGCTCCGGTCAGGTCATCCTTGTCTATGTCCGACGCAAATTATGTTCGTTCAGGTGGAGTAAAATGCATATGCCACCACTGAACATATTTAGGTCGAGACAATCGCGCAGGCACCGGCACTGTTTTCCCGGGTGTGTTTGTCATACTCTTGCAAACACGCAAGCTTCACATGCCGATGGACATCACGGAATATCTCGCTGGCAGCAGCTCTCACAATCCTAAGGTAGCCCATGCATTCCAACTTTAACAGAGCCGCACACTTCCGCCGTGCTCAGTCAGCAGCCACTATAGATCGACGCCCGCAGTGTTTCTGCGCGTCAAGCGCCGCCCCCCGCCCCCCGTGGAGATCTGCAGGGCATGATTACGTCGTAAATCATGCTGATCCAAACACCGGCCAGAATTGTGCCACACACAATGAACTGGCTGCGGTGTGTGTGCGGTCGTGGGGTGAAGCGGAGGTGGAGGTCTCAGTCCAACGTCATCACCTGACGTCATTTGACGCCTCTCGACTCCGTACTGCCGTCGGCACACCCAGTCGGCCGCCGTCGGAGTCCTCTGAGCGCTTCGGAAGAGGCGCGTGGGGTATCGCACGGTATGCACGGTGTGCATGGCATGCACGGTATGCCCAGCAGCAGTGCGCTGGTGCGTCATCAAGGCGTTCCCCTCCGGCCATCTACCGTCGGCCATGTGCCGTGCATTGACTGACCCGAGCACTCATTGGCAATTTACTGGGTCGGTTTGCCGGAGCTCACGACTTCTCTGGTGCCAATATCAGGCGGCCGCCGCAGACCCCACATCGACGTGAATGCCCGTATCGCCGACGACCCGCCTGTTGGATGCCGGACGCTCGCCGACGAGCCGCGTGATGGGTGTCGGCACTCACCGATGAACCACCTGATGAGTGCCGGTGGATTTCCGCCGGCGGCACTGCACTCCACCTGCACGTGCTGGCCAAGTCGAGCGGTCAGGTTCCCTCCCGACGGAATGAAAGTCGAGCCGAACCTCACCTGCGGCGGTTTCGGCTCCACTGCGGGCCAGGTAACAGGTCACTGGTTACATGTCGCATGTCACAGGTCACAGGTAGCAGCTTACAGGCCACATGCCAAAGGTCACAGGTCACAGGTCACATGACACGTGTCACAGGTCACAGGTCACAGGTCATAGGTCATATGTCACATGTCACAGGTCGCATGTCACATGTCGCAGGCCACTGGTCACAGGTCACAAGTCACAAGTCACAGATCACAGATCACAGGCCACAGATAAAAAATCACAGGTCACAGTTCACAGGTTACAGATCACATGTAGCAGGTTACAGATAACAGATCACAAGCTACATATCACAGGTCACAGGTTATAGGACACACATCGCGTTAAGTCAGACGCTACTCGTTGCAAATAATTCGTCGCTCACTGGAGAGGTTAGATGACATAGCACCATGCAGGACAACAGAGCACCCAGCCTACGTTAGTGCAAGGTGGCATTTATGCCTGTTGTTAATCAGGGTGTGATAAGCCTTAACTACGTCTTCTTCAGTTTTACAACCGGCAAACCATTTTAGATCAATGAGCTTTGAAAGAAACAACTGCCGGCTTTGTAGTAATCAGTAGTAAATTGTGAAGTACAAATGATATATTACCTGCTAACATATTGCATTTTTAGGATTTGTTATGTGGATTGTGTGCCTCGCACCTCTGGCCAGACAGAACACTGTTGTGTGCCGCGAACCTTTGGTCAGACAGAATACTGTTGTACCTCCGGTCAGACAGAATACCGCTGTGTGCCTCGCACATCTCGGCCATACATAATACTGTTGCGAGCCGCGTACCTCCCGCCAGACGGAATACTACTGTGTGCCACACACCTCTCGACCAGGCGTAATACCGTTGTGTACCGCGCACCTAATACGAGGCAGTTGTGCGAGCCTGACTAATACTGAGTCGTCCAAGGTGCTGCGCATCTCCCGGCCAGGAAACAGAGCGCAGTTGTCTGATGCACCCACCTTGCCCAGACAGCAGACCAGCGGGACACCTATCACACGGCCGAAAACGACTGAGAGTGACGAGTTGGCGTGGCATCTGACTGAAGAGCTACGACTCAGAGGGATTGCTTAAATGGCGAGTCTAAAGACCCTGCGAGTTACCAGTGCACATCGCCCGTGAAGATGGGTGGGAAGTGGTTACGTGGAAAACTAACATAGCTAGTTCAACCACAGGGGAGAGTGTGCTGGATGATAAAGGTGATTTCGGGCGTGCCGGATCATAAAGGTGATTTGCACCGCCTATAAAGCGAACACGTTGCATGTCTGTCAAGTAATGCAAGCACAGTGCAGGCAAGTGCACATTTGCGTTAAGGGAATTTTACGTCATAGTTCGTGCGATATTTTAGATGCTGAAAGGATATCTCCCTGATTTATAAATGGCTTTCATTTTACTTTACTCTGCAAAATAAGTTGAAGTTAAGGAGAGGGGGAGTGGAGAGTTGAGAGTGTCGAGAACTTGATTTGTCCAGTGTGTCGGCTTCAGCTTACTCTTACCGAAGAGCACCGGGGGATCTTTAACGGGCGAGGCGACGGCCGTTGCCTGTTAGTTGTTAGTAGCGGATTAGTCTCAGCATGCCATGCAGGGTTGCCGGTTGGGTTAGTGTGGTGTTTTGTATTTCGGCTCATCTACGTCCATTGTATCTCTGGGTAGCCATTTTAAGCCATGAGTTACAAGGAAAACCGGCTCATCTACGTCCGATGGCTCCTCTGGGTACTAATTTTACGTCATGCCTGTTTCCTTTTCTTTCTGTTTTTGTAAAGTTAGTCGGCTCACCTACGTCCGACGACATCGCTAGGTAGCCACTCATTTCTAATGGGGGAGCGAATCGGCTCATGTACGTCCGACACCATTCTGGAATGGCCATTTATGTGTCTCCTATGAGTGTTCGCGGGCATGCATTGCGTGTTGATGTGAGTCTTGGTAGTGCGGTGTCTGCAGTGTTCCTGCTAGTTTTTCGGTGTACATATATTCAAATAGAAGGGGTTCTGGGTGTTTGTCACCAAGAGGCGATGGAAGCGACAGTGCGACGCCCTCTCTCCTTGGCAGAATGCCGTAAGTGGTCGCCTTTAAGAATTAAAGCTACTAAAGTCTAGCAAGATGAGGCCTATGTTTAACGTGGTTTTGCAGGTGTCGCAGTGAGGTATTGCATATTAGTCACCCTCCAGTTGAGGATGTGTTAGGTTTGTGCGACCATCTCTATGTCTAGTGAGGATTGCCTCTTTTTGTCGGTTAGATTTATTTGATAAGTTCCATGTTCCTACCGTTAGCTTGATTGTGTGGGTGTGGCTGAATTTGTGTTGCATTGAGTTGTGCTATGTACATGTATTCTGGTGATGTTGAAAAATGTGCCGCTGTAGGAGTGCTTTGCAGTCGTCTACAAAATATTCCATACTGGGGTAAATGTTCTATGATAGAGCTTGCTTTGCGAGCCGGTCAGCTTCTTCGTTACCTGGGATGTTGCGGTGTCCCGAATTCCAGAGGAAGGAAATGTTCATGCTTACGTTAAGGGTCACGTTTATGCTATGGGATTATATAAATGGCGTGATGTGGACAGTAGGGGACGAGTAGCTTAGGGGTAAGTTACTAGTGTCACAATCGAAAGGTTGTGGGTTCGAGTCTCACCTGTCGCTACTCTTCGCCCGCGACCAATCGGCGTGAGAGATTGGCGACGCTACATGACTCAACAGTCGATGTGTCGTAAAATCAATAACCAACCAAGATGTGGACAGTATCGGGTGTTGCTAATTGAAGTGAAGAACATATTTAGAGCTCGATCAAATTACTACATCTCTAGCTTTACGCCTTATGAGAATGGATATAGCGGCCAGAATAGCCATGGTTTCAGCGGAGCAGATGGAGAAGTTATTCGGCAGACGTTTTGAAAGCCGAAGACCTGATTCAGTGATGCAGATGCCTGCCTTAGCCTCGTGTTTCGACCCACTCGTGAATACGAGCGTTTTGTGGTTATTGTCATCGGCGAACTTGTGGAAGATGCCAATAATTTCTGCCGGTGTGATGGTGGATTTTGTTTCCGAGAGCAAGTACTCGACCTTTGGTTGACTGAGAGTGTAGAATATTCCAGTGGGCGTTCGAGCTGCAGTGGCTGGCATTGTAAGGTTAATATTTGAGAAAACGTGGATATTTGAATACTATTTGGTGGAAATTTGCTCCAAAACCGGCTCCTGTCGTATCTGACAGGCGTAAAGCAGCGCTTTGCCTGATTATTACAACACAAATAAATTTGGCTTTGATGTCGTTGTAGCATAGCTGTTGTGTCCTCTTGGAGTGGAGTATTTGAGTTCACTAAAAGACTGGCTATCGGTGTGGTACTGAGGGCACCTGTGGCTGCTCTGATGCAGCTTTCTTGGATGATTCCCAACTGTTTCCTCTGGCTTTCTGAAATTGTGCAAATATGATGCTATTTTATTCTAGGATGGGTCGTATGATTGAGGTGTAGAGTCGTAGTAGTGTTTTCCTGTCTCCGCCCCATGTTGTGCCTGCAAGTGCACGGAGTATGTTGACGCGCTTCGCGCATCGCTTCGGATGGATGTGTTGTGTGTGTATTTGTGTCTAAACTATGTTTTTTAGCCTAAATATATTCCTAATAACTTGGAACTGTTCGCCTGCTTGATAACTTTACCATCGATTCCAAGTAGAGTTGTGGGTGCAAGGGGAAGACGACTATATGTGACAGTGGCCGACTTTTCTGCGGACTGGGCGACGTCCCATGTTTTGCACCCTTTGCAAGGTGGTCTAGACCTGCCTTAATGTTGTTGATTTTTAGCTTTTAGGAAGCATTGTGACGTCCAACTGGCTATATCCTCCTTGAAAAGTGAGCATTGAAGTGAAGTGTCTGAGTGGTCAGTAAGTAGGTCGCTGATCATGATAATCAAGTGGCTCGGCAAGAAAACGTTCCCCGGGGCCAGGCCCTTTTCCTGAGTTGTGTTTGATGTGACACCACTACAACGTACCCTAAAGGTCCCGTCTATGAGGAAGTTTTGAATGAAGTGTGCCATGTGTGCCACAAGATGTGCAGCGTAGGCCTGTCTTGTGGAGTTTGTGTATCAGTGCGCACTTGTGTACTCGTCGAATGCGACGGTGATGTCTGAGTAGGCAGCTATTGCTGTGCGTTCGATGCGTAGACCACTTTTGATGTCATGCACTAGTCTAATGAGATTGTCTGTAGTTGACTTTTGACGCTGGAAGCCGCACTGAAACTCGTCAAGGAGGTCGTTGTGTTCTAGAAATGTCGTCAGTCTTATGTTGACCATGCGCTCGACCAGCTTATTAGCAGAGCTAGTGAGATGGGTCTGTAGCCTTTTGCGGTGGAGTGATCTTTGTGTGGCTTTGGCAATGGAATGACTACGCTTTCCCGCCAGGAGGCGGGAAAGGTGTCGCTTTGGTACAGCTCATTTATGGTAAAAGCGTTAGGGAATTTTTGCTGAGATTTTAAAGATCTTTTTTAAACTGCTTTTAAATTGCTAATGGATGTCGTCCGGCCCATCGAATGTGTTTGCACGCTTCATGACCATGAGTTATTGTTGTTGTTGTTGACCACTTGTTAGCTTTTAGGAAGCATTGTGAGCAAGGAAGCATTAGGAGCATGAGTACCATTTTAAAGTTGGCAGTCGCATAGCCATATTTGATCAGTTACGCGCTACATCCGGACGGCGGAAGTGCAGCTCGCCATAAATTTAGCCGATGACGTGGGACAATGCTCTGCATCGACAAGCCAACTGGCGCCAATAACAAACGTGCACGAAATGATCAACGCAAAAGGCAGCACATATATTCCCATATGTGTACAATGAAGACACCTCCACTCAAGCAGTAATTGATAACGTTTTATTCCCGTGTGTATGGGAGCAGCTTGGTGAGAAAGGACCCGCAAGCGTCCTTTTATATCAAAATACAGTATAGAGCAGACTCGTGGACCGAAATGAACTTCAGAATGTTGCATTGGACCATTTGCGACCATCAAAATCAAAATATTCGCAGCTAACCTTACAGCGTAAGCTCTCGGGCGCGGTTACAATTGGTTCCTTCTCCATTATCAAATGTCACCTCCAAACACGGAACGAACCAGAGCAATCCTGCCGTTCCAGCTTTCGACCTTCCACACGGTCCCTTGCTCGTCTTTTCCGCAGTGAGTCGTCCCGCTCCTGATACCAAGGTCTGAGCGCAGTCAGTTGTCCCGCTCCTGATACCAAGGTCTGAGCGTAGTCGTCCCGCTCCTGATACCAAGGTCTGAGCGCAGTCAACCCCCACTTCTGATACCAAGGTCTGAGCACAGTGAGTCGTTCCGCTCCTGATACCGGGGTCTGAGCGCAGTCAGTCGTTCCCTTCCTAATACCAAGGTCTGAGCGTAGTCAGTCGTTCCGCTCCTGATACCAAGGTCTGAGCGTAGTCAGTTGTCCCGCTCCTGATGCCAAGGTCTGAGCGCAGTCGTCCCGCTCCTGATACCAAGGTCTGAGCGCAGTGAGTCGTTCCGCTCCTGATACCGGGGTCTGAGCGCAGTCAGTCGTTCCCTTCCTAATACCAAGGTCTGAGCGTAGTCAGTCGTTCCGCTCCTGATACCAAGGTCTGAGCGTAGTCAGTTGTCCCGCTCCTGATGCCAAGGTCTGAGCGCAGTCAGTCGTCCCGCTCCTGATACCAAGGTCTGAGCGTAGTCAGTTGTCCCGCTCCTGATACCAAGGTCTGAGCGCAGTCAGTCGTCCCGCTCCTGATACCAAGGTCTGAGCGTAGTCGTCCCGCTCCTGATACCAAGGTCTGAGCGCAGTCAGTCGTCCCGCTCCTGATACCAAGGTCTGAGCGTAGTCAGTTGTCCCGCTCCTGATACCAAGGTCTGAGCGTAGTCAGTTGTCCCGCTCCTGATGCCAAGGTCTGAGCGCAGTCGTCCCGCTCCTGATACCAAGGTCTGAGCGCAGTCAGTCGTCCCGCTCCTGATACCAAGTTCTGAGCGCAGTCGTCCCGCTCCTGATGCCAAGGTCTGAGCGCAGTCAGTTGTCCCGCTCCTGATACCAAGTTCTGAGCGCAGTCGTCCCGCTCCTGATACCAAGGTCTGAGCCCAGTCAGTTGTCCCCTTCCCGATACCAAGTTCTGAGCGCAGTCAACCCCCCGTTCCTGATACCACGACCTGGACGCCAACAGGCACATCGGAGGTCATCCTCAAAAGCAGGGTTGCAGCGGTCCATCGTTTCATAGGTCTGGACGCAACCAGCTCAGTGAAGGGATATTCACAATTGTAAGCGCATTGGTTTCATGCAAAGCTCATGATCTACTGCAGGACTATTGCGGGGATATGTCCGTCTCAACTTCAGTGGTGGCAGAACGTCGCTACAATTCTCCAGAACTTGTGTAAGGCTGTACCCTGGGAGGAACCGGCCGCCAGGAGTGTTTGCTGTTTATTGTGTGGGCTTTAGGGCTCTGAAATTATAATGTTCTTCACATGGCTGTAGGCACTGTTTTCCTTTTCGTTGCTGTTTGGGTGCTTGTTTAAATAATATTTTTTCCAGAGGAACGGAGTCACTACGAAGAAGAGCAACTTGGCACATCTTTCTCCTGCACTCTTTTGGCATCGCCTTTTTAAGTGAAGGACTAAAAAACAGACACCATCTCACCGACACGGTTTGACCGACACCATCTCGCCGACATGGACCGTCTCAGCAACCGCTGGCTCGATCTTCATGAAACCTACACCAAACGATCGCCAGTGTGCCAGAGGCGTGCGGTTTGGACTTTCGTAACCTTGGGTCAGGTCAAAGGTCACCAAATTGAAGAAAAACATAATTTTGTAATTATTGACATGGCTGATCTCGGTAACCGCTAGGTCCATTCCAATGAAACATGCACAAAACGAACGGCCGTGTGCTGGAGGCGTGCGGTTCGGACTTTCGTGACCTTGGGTCAGGTCAAAGGTCACGAAATCGCAGAAAAATACAATTTTAGGCTAACCGACATGACCGATCTCGGTAACCGCTGGGTCGATTCCAATGAAACATTCACCAAACGAACGGCCGTGTGCCGCAGGCGTGCGGTTTGGACTTTCGTGACCTTGGGTCAGGTCAAAGGTCACGAAATCGCAGAAAAACCATAGTTTTAGGCTCACCGACATGACCGATCTCGGTAACCGCTAGGTCGATTCCAATGAAACCTTCACCAAACTATCGGCCGTGTGTCAGATGTCAATCATAATTTTTGGCTTCTATGATGATTTCAATGTTATTCACTTCCTATCTTATTTACAGCACTCACGAGGAACTAACGAATATTTATTTATATGACGTCAGTAATGATACAATCAACACTTGTTTTGTTAGCAAGTGACTTCAATGAACATTTCATTTCACAACCTTGGATAGTTCTCTTGGCCCATGTGGTTTGCGGAGTTGCTGATTCCCGATTTGTATACAACAGAGCAGCTTTGGCCTTCCTCGCGGAGATACTATTTCAAGTCATATATGCACCTGCCTAGGTGACATCTTACTTCCCCAGACATGTTTTACCCGAACGTGACAATATGACGCGTTTCTAAGCTAGTCTGATATGGGTGCAATATAATCCATATGGGTTGACGCACCCTAAAACCCCAATAATCATCAGCAATGCGTGTTGTGCGCGGCTCGAAACCTTTCTACGTTTCCGGTCACGTTACCGCGTAATTGATCATGTTACCGCGATGTGTAACTGAGTGAGCCAAAATTGAGCGGTTGTGCGTGACGGATGCTTCTAAAAACTTTAAGATACGAATCTCGCAAAACCACGCGCCGTCGTATACTTCATTGCAAAACTACGCACCGTCGTATGCTTCAGTTGCCGGTAAAACTGTTTTATAACAAGCTGTTCCTGTTTAGTTAGTTATCACCCAGGCCAATACAAGGCCAGTAAGGGTTGTTGGACTTAAAGGCCAGTTGTATGATTGGCGTCACAAATAGCTTGGTAGTCAGGTTGGGCGTATTGACACCTACATCCTGTATAGATATATTGTTTCCAACCACACATACTCGCCATTGATCTCACAAATAGATTGGCAGCCAGGCCGAACGTCCCAGCATCTGAATACCCTGCGTGGGTATGCTGCTTCCCACCACCCCTATACACATGCAGGATGTCCAGGTGCCAGGATGCCCAGCCTGACTGCCGCCGAGCTATTTGTGACGCCAATAGTACAGGCGAGGCGAATACTAAACTATCGCTGACATGACATGTCCGGCGATCTGCAAGCGAAACATGCTTTTTTAATTCGTTTGGAGAGGGTTTCATTGAGGTCGAGCTAGCGGTTACCGTGATCGGTCATGTCTGTGAGCCTAAAACTATGGTTTTTCTGCGATTTCGTGACCTTTGACCTGACCCAAGGTCACGAAAGTCCACACCGCACGCCTTCGGTACACGGCCGTTCGCTTGGTGAAGGTTTCATTTGAATCTACCCAGCGGTTACCGAGATCGGTCATGTCGGTGAGCCTAAAACTATGGTTTTTCTGCGATTTCGTGACCTTTGACCTGACCCAAGGTCACGAAACTCCAAACCGCACGCCTGCGGCACACGGCCGTTCGTTTGGTGAAGGTTTCATTGAAATCGACCTAGCGGTTACCGAGATCGGTCATGTCGGTGAGCCTAAAACTATGATTTTTTCTGCGATTTCGTGACCTTTGACCTGACCCAAGGTCACGAAAGTCCAAACCGCACGCCTGCGGCACACGGCTGTTCGTTTGGTGAAGGTTTCATTGGGATCGACCCAGCGGTTATCGAGATCGGTCATGTCGGTGAGCCTAAAATTGTGTTTTTCTGCGATCTCGTGACCCTTGACCTGACCCAAGGTCATGAAAGTCCAAACCGCACGCCTCCGGCACACGGCCATTCGTTTGGTGAATGTTTCATTGGAATCGACCCAGCGGTTACCGAGATCGGTCATGTCGGTTAGCCTAAAATTGTATTTTTCTGCGGTTTCGTGACCTTTGACCTGACCCAAGGTCACGAAAGTCCGAACCGCACGCCTCCAGCACACGGCCGTTCGTTTTGTGAATGTTTCATTGGAATCGACCCAGCGGTTACCGAGATCAGCTATGTCAATAATTACAAAATTATGTTTTTCTTCAATTTGGTGACCTTTGACCTGACCCAAGGTCACGAAAGTCCAAACCGCACGCCTCTGGCACACTGGCGATCGTTTGGTGTAGGCTTCATGAAGATCGAGCCAGCGGTTGCTGAGACGGTCCATGTCGGCGAGATGGTGTCGGTCAAACCGTGTCGGTGAGATGGAGTCTGTTTTTTAGTCCTTCCCCTTTTTAATCCGCCACTCGCACTATTTATTCTTCTTCCATTGCCTTTGCTGCGCTTGCACCCGATGCAGAGCCGATGTTTGCGATGAAATATTAATACGTTGAATAAACTTGGCGAAAAGTATTTTATGATAGCTTATCATTTTGATATAAAGACGTATTTAAGGCTGGTTTTTTTTGCGACAAGCATCCCATGCCATCCGTGATCCAGACAGGGCCGATCACTTCCACTGGGTTCAATATGGCAAACCCAGCTTGCGTCGTTTTGTGAAAATTGAATTGAATTGAAGGATTGAGTGGGTATATGAAAGTCATTTCATCGAATTTGAGACTCTATCAATGCATTGGAAAATCCCATTGATTCTGTCTTCCTTTAAAAAGAAATCGGTGTCCCCTACTATGATATTTGTGTAGTATACCTTCAACACAGACATAGTTGGCCTACACACATGCCCAATAGGCAGAGGTTCCACTCTTCGGCACCGTTGCGGAGCAGCTCTGTCCACGCGCCTGTTCTCAGAGTTCCCGCCGTAGGACGCTGGGCACGTGTTGGGGCAGTCTCCAGTACATCAGGCCAGGTGAACAGACGGCTGCTGCGGTGACATGAGGCGATATCGTACCCCGGGGGCGTGTCACCGGACTGGGAGACATGCTTATAGGCAGAGCATGGCTCTCAACCAGACGCCACGGGAGCTGGCCGGTCGACGTTAGTCCCGAGGCACGGCAAACAAGCCTAGGGCAACTCCTGGATATCTTCTGGGCATCTCCTGGGCATCTCCTGGGTATCTCCTGGGCATCTCCTGGGCATCTCCTGGGTATCTCCTGGGTATCTACTGGGTATCTGTTGTGTACCACCTGGGTGGGAGTCGACCGAGGAAAAACGAGCCCAGGAACGCAGGTCGAGGGGCTCCCATGCGGTAAACAGGCGCATTGGCCGACTGTGCCGCTCAGGTGCCACTCTTGATGACCGTAGTAATCTTCTGCACTTCGCTTGACGAACAAAGTATGTTGAGAAACGGGGAGGTGTTCTCTTTTATGCTATGTCGGAACAAATCTAGGAGGCATAAAGCGAACCCTCGAGATTGTGCGGGCTAAGGGATGTTCGGTTTAGGATTTTAGCTGGACAATGACGTCGGCACCGATGCATCGCTCCCTCTGATTGGCTGTATAATTGATTACATTCTCCTTGTTTGGGTGAACCGTCTTCTATAGAAGCTGGACACATGTGTGATTAATTTGAATGAGAAACATTGAAGTATTTTCTTGTTCTGTTTCTTGCTAATTATGCCCTCAAATCAAATGTGACTCACTTCTCGATGTCTGGATTAGAGAAGATATCATGTTTTGGTTGAACCCGCGCCGTCTTTCCGGTCAGATCCTCACACCCCGTCTCTGGGGGCGGGGGCGGATAGTAACCCCCTCTAAAATCCAAACTAAGCGTCGCACGTAAACGTAAGAGATGTCATTTCAAAGCGCTCGACGAGTAGGGTCCGGATCCACCCCCGAAAACAACTTCCTCCTAAAAGTGACGTCACCAGGGGGCTACATTTTCACGACTTTTCACGACTTACATTACTTACATGTTTTTGGCTCTGGGGAGTTCATTTTGTGGATATTTGAGAAAAAACAAGAATTACTTGAAAGTAAGAAAAGGATAGCGAAATCGACCGATGCCATAAAAATGTTTGGCCCCCAAAAATAAAAAATAAAATTCAAATTCAAAACATTGAGTTTTCGAGTTTTCTTAAACTTTCCTCTTCTAATGGGTAGAGCAGACCGATAAACGTTGTTGGAAGTCAACTTGCCCTAATACAAAATGCTTACTTTAGCCAGAATCTTCGATTTGAACTGCAATACGCAAATATGCAAAATTTATATGTAGTCAAAAACGGAAAAAAACATTCCTCTCGTACGTTTTGTTGCATCCCTAAAGATAAGTAAACGCTGAAAGTTGCATTCAAATATCTGTATCCGTTAAAGTGTGACGACAGGCTGAACTTTTTTGGGAGGTGACCTCACTTGACCTTGACTAACTCGTTGACCCTAGGTAACCTGACATCAAAATGTTGACACAACATGCCAAATTGATGTGGGAAAAGGTATGCCAAATTTTGGTGCGCTGCCTGCGCCGTTCGTTCACTATCCTCGAAAAACCTTCAAACGTGGGGTGGTTGAAGACCCCTCCACGAGACGGGACGGGTTAATGTAAGCCACAAGATCGCTCGCTAAACATTATTTTTTACATTTCATCAAGCTGTAAAGCTGTCTATGACTCATGTCTCAGTATATGTGACAAGACATACACGACTTATGAAGATTCACTTTTGGTGGCCTTGAGGAAAATATCGATGTTTTCGATGTAAACGCCGCTACTGGTGTCTATGTTGCCGCGGCACGCATATTCCGCTGATGGTGACCGTTACTATAAGCCTAGTTTTGTACATGCCAGTTTTATTGTAAGACCCGAAGCTTACGAAGCGTACAACCCGACATTGCACAGAATGTCATCTCTGTACTTCATGTTACTATCTGTGCCAATGTTTGGAGTCGTCTGTACCTTCATTTCACCTATGTATTGACATTTGGCTTCGGTGACGATATCCAGCCAGTGTCCCGACATTTGACCTCTGTGTCAAAATACAACCATGCATTGACATTTGGTTTCGACAACGACATCCAGCCAGTGTGCCAACATTTGACCTCTGTGTCAAAATGCAACGCTGTATTGACATTTGGCTTCGATAACGATATTCAGCCAGTGTGCCAACATTTGACCTCTGTGTCAAAATGCAACGCTGTAGTGACATTTGGCTTCGATAACGACATCCAGCCAGTGTGCCGACATTTGACCTCTGCACCAAAATGAAGCCATTGCGGTGTCACCAACGGTCCATCTCTGTGCGGAGATGTGACCATGACGTCGAAAGTTGACCTCTGCACTGACCTCTGACCACCAGTCGAGCCGGCCGAGAGCTGAGCGCGTCCTGCGTCTGGAAGGTGCTGGCCGTCACCTGACACGACCAGAGGCCGTGATCGTACCGGGGGTCGGCGCCGACCACGCGCAGCGAACAGTCGCCGCGGTCGGTCGGCCGCGCCCATTCGTACTTGGAATTCTCCATACCGACCGGCTGAAAATGGACCGCAGCTGTCACTGGTGTCGGCATCGGTCAACGGCTGTCGACCTCTGTCTGGTCAACAGGCCAGACGTCAGCACCGGTCCACGGCGGCCGACCTCTGTCTGGTCAACTGGTCAGACGTCAGCACCGGTCCACAGTTGTGTACCTCTGTCTGGTCAACTGGTCAGACGTCAGCACCGGTCCACAGTTGTGTACCTCTGTCTTGTCAACTGGTCAGACGTCAGCACCGGTCCACAGTTGTGTACCTCTGTCTGGTCAACTGGTCAGACGTCAGCACCGGTCCACAGTTGTGTACCTCTGTCTGGTCAACTGGTCAGACGTCAGCACCGGTCCACAGTTGTGTACCTCTGTCTGGTCAACTGGTCAGACGTCAGCACCGGTCCACAGTTGTGTACCTCTGTCTGGTCAACTGGTCAGACGTCAGCACCGGTCCACAGTTGTGTACCTCTGTCTGGTCAACTGGTCAGACGTCAGCACCGGTCCACAGTTGTGTACCTCTGTCTGGTCAACTGGTCAGACGTCAGCACCGGTCCACAGTTGTGTACCTCTGTCTGGTCAACTGGTCAGACGTCAGCACCGGTCCACAGTTGTGTACCTCTGTCTGGTCAACTGGTCAGACGTCAGCACCGGTCCACAGTTGTGTACCTCTGTCTGGTCAACTGGTCAGACGTCAGCACCGGTCCACAGTTGTGTACCTCTGTCTGGTCAACTGGTCAGACGTCAGCACCGGTCCACAGTTGTGTACCTCTGTCTGGTCTGTCTGGTCAACTGGTCAGACGTCAAGCACCGGTCCACAGTTGTGTACCTCTGTCTGGTCAACTGGTCAGACGTCAGCACCGGTCCACAGTTGTGTACCTCTGTCTGGTCAACTGGTCAGACGTCAGCACCGGTCCACAGTTGTGTACCTCTGTCTGGTCAACTGGTCAGACGTCAGCACCGGTCCACAGTTGTGTACTCTGTCTGGTCAACTGGTCAGACGTCAGCACCGGTCCACAGTTGTGTACCTCTGTCTGGTCAACTGGTCAGACGTCAGCACCGGTCCACAGTTGTGTACCTCTGTCTTGTCAACTGGTCAGACGTCAGCACCGGTCCACGGCCGTGGACTTCTGTCTTGTCAACTGGTCAGACGTCAGCACCGGTCCACAGTTGTGTACCTCTGTCTGGTCAACTGGTCAGACGTCAGCACCGGTCCACAGTTGTGTACCTCTGTCTTGTCACCTGGTCAGACGTCAATGCCGGTCCACGGCCATCGACCTCTGTCTTGTCTAGTTAGCCGTCAATGCCGGTCCACGGCTGTCGACCTCTGTCTTGTCGCCTAGTTAGCCGTCAATGCCGGTCCACGGCTATCGACCTCTGTCTTGTCGCCTAGTTAGCCGTCAATGCCGGTCCACGGCTGTCGACCTCTGTCTTGTCGCCTAGTTAGCCGTCAATGCCGGTCCACGGCTATCGACCTCTGTCTTGTCATCTAGTCAATCGTCAACACCAGTCAATGGCTGTCGACCTCTGTGGGGTCATCTAGTCAGTCATCACCACCGGTCCACGGCCGTGGACTTCTGTCTTGTCATCTAATCAATCGGCAACACCAGTCAATGGCTGTCGACCTCTGTGGGGTCATCTAGTCAGTCATCACCACCGGTCCACGGCTATCGACCTCTGTCTTGTCACCTGGTCAGTCGTCAGCACCGGTCAATGGCTGTCGACCTCTGTGGGGTCATCTAGTCAGTCATCACCACCGGTCCACGGCTGTCGACCTCTGTCTTGTGACCTAGTTAGCCGTCAGCACCGGTCAATGGCTGTCGACCTCTGTGGGGTCATCTAGTCAGTCGTCAGCACCGGTCCACGGCTGTCGACCTCTGTCTTGTGACCTAGTTAGCCGTCAGCACCGGTCAATGGCTGTCGACCTCTGTGGGGTCATCTAGTCAGTCGTACCACCGGTCCACGGCTGTCGACCTCTGTCTTGTGACCTAGTTAGCCGTCAGCACCGGTCAATGGCTGTCGACCTCTGTGGGGTCATCTAGTCAGTCGTCACCACCGGTCCACGGCTGTCGACCTCTGTCTTGTGACCTAGTTAGCCGTCGCACGGTCAATGGCTTCGACCTTTGGTCATCTAGTCAGTCGTCAGCACCGCTCCACAGCTGTGGACTTCTCTGGAGTCATCTAGTCAGTCGTCAAAAGGTTCCCAGTGGTAGATGTTCTGCATGCCGAAAACCTTCGAATAAGGACGATTTGGTCCGATTATGCCACATCGGCAGACAGAGGATACAGTCGTGCGTCGTGCTCGGGCCTTGCCACCGAGTGATAAGAATTTGTTCTCGGGAGTTTTACAGCTGAGCCCCAATATGTAGTTGCCGCCTTCAGAAGGCTAATAATCCTGTTGTGCGGACTACTGATCCCGCAAAAGAAAACAGCGTTTCATTAATTCGTGCCCGGGCGGTGTCTTGTTTGTTTGAACAATACCCCCCGGGTTTCCTGCAATATCGCCACCAAGCGAAGAAGCACAGCTCTCTGAACTTTGGCGTGCGTGTTTATTCATTCCTTTGCTACCCGCAGTGCGATTTTTTTTTACCTGTCATCATGCAAGGTCTAGTTGGGGTCAAATGTGACAAAGTCAAAAACAAATATAATCGTCCGAAATTGAGCTTATATTGCTTCTTGAGACGACTGTTGCTATTTTGAAATACACATTTAATTGCTTGCATTGAAATTTACAATTATGTCTACGATCTGCTTATATTACTTGGCAAAGTGCGAAATCGTAGCCTCCAAGATAATGGAATGCTGGAGCTTGCACTCGCTTTGTGATTTTAAATATTACTCCGGTGCAAAATTGTTGGCGCATTTTGCAACTGCCGTTGAAAGTCCATGCAATGTTCGCTGCAGTGGTGCATCTCCTAATGTCCACTTTGAATATGACCTAACGTTTGAGTTTGACCTGGTCTTATAAATTGTTCTGGTCTTTTAATTTGACCTGGTCTTTTAATTTGATCCGGTGTTATAATTTGATCTGGTCATTTAATTTGGCCAGGTCGTTTAATTTGACCAGGACGCTTAATTTGATCTGTTCTTTTATTTAGCATAGTCTCCTAATTTAACATGGTCTGCTAATTTTATTTGGTGTTTGAGCTTACATTTTTGGAATCTTTATCATGCTAATGTTATTGTCTTTGGAGTACGCGAATTGTTTGCTAAAAACATTCTACGGCGGAACCTGGTCGCTGCAGCCGCCATCGACTGATATCCGATTAGGTGCCGGTCGCGTGGTTATGTCGACAGGCACATGAACTGCATGCTTCGAGGCGGGCCACTGCGTGCCTGGTGCGAGTCACACGTGCACCATGCTCGCTAGATGAGTCCGATTTCGTAAGATCGCTGCCAATTTTGACTGAAGCCGATTGCTTTGTTCAGAACAGTCATGAAGAAATTGAAGGCCATGAATATTTACCCCCCATAAATATCGAGCTCGTATATCACCGTCGGATATACTTTCACGAATGATCGGAAATAGGTGACACGTATTTACTCCAGACTGATACTTTTCAACTTCGCGAATATCGAACGCTACAACGTGCATGTCCCTACAGTCTTCCGACGGAAGACCCAGTGGATGCTGGTGCCTGTCGTGGTACGGTGGCTGAGCCTGTGTCCGCCAACAGAAAAGTCCACCGTTTGCCTTCGCTCGGTCTGCGCCAAAAAAAGGCGCCTTATACCGGTGTTTGTGCTGAAGAGCAGTGGGAGACGACGTCACGGCTGGGGAACCCCGGGCACGTGCGTGGAGGAGGAGGAGGAGGAGGAGGAGGAGGAGGAGGAGGAGGAGGAGGGAGGAGGAGGAGGAGGAGGAGGAGGAGGAGGAGGAGGAGGAGGAGGAGGAGGAGGAGGAGGAGGAGGAGGGGAGGAGGAGGAGGAGGAGGAGGAGGAGGAGGAGGGAGGAGGAGGAGGAGGAGGAGGAGGAGGAGGAGGGAGGAGGAGGAGGAGGAGGAGGAGGGAGGAGGAGGAGGAGGAGGAGGAGGGAGGAGGAGGAGGAGGAGGAGGAGGAGGAGGAGGAGGAGGAGGAGGAGGAGGAGGAGGAGGAGGAGGAGGAGGAGGAGGAGGAGGAGGAGGAGGGAGGAGGAGGGAGGAGGGAGGAGGAGGAGGAGGAGGAGGAGGAGGAGGAGGAGGAGGGGAGGAGGAGGAGGAGGAGGAGGAGGAGGAGGAGGAGGAGGGAGGAGGAGGAGGAGGAGGAGGAGGAGGAGGAGGAGGAGGGAGGAGGAGGAGGAGGGAGGAGGAGGAGGAGGAGGAGGAGGAGGAGGAGGAGGAGGAGGAGGAGGAGGAGGAGGAGGACAATGTTCAGGCGTCATGACTGAGTGGACCGTGACGTCAAGTGGTCGTGACGAAAGTGACGACGGCCGTGACGGCTGAGTTCATGGCACAGGTGCACTGACAGCATCACTCACGAGTCCGTCCTTCTGCCAGGAGCACTGGCCCGCCTTGCCCAGTATCTGGCAACCCAGTACGGCGACATCTCCAGCGTTGACCTCCGTGTAGCCGGGCTCCTGACGAAAACTCTGCAGCGGCCACACCACTGCAACACAAGTAAGCCACCACTGAAGACGGCTTAAACTCACCACCGCAACATACAACTCACCACTGCAACAAGCAACCAACACTGGAACAGTCTCCTCACCACTACAACAAGCATCTCACCACTGCAACATACAGCTCACCACTGCAACAGGCATTTCACTGCTGTAACATAAACTCACCACTGCAACAAGCAACCAACACTGGAACAGTCTCCTCACCACTACAACAAGCATCTCACCACTGCAACATACAGCTCACCACTGCAACAGGCATTTCACTGCTGCAACATACAGCTAACCACTGCAACATACAGCTCATTATTGCAACACGCAGCAGCTTATCACTGAAGCATACAGTTTGTCATTGCAGCATGCACCTCACCACTGCAGCAGCCAGCTTGAAGCTGCGATAGACAATGAGTCCATTACAAATGTAGACAAAGGAGAAATGTCCGGAAGGAAACACAGACGAATGTTTGGTGTTTGCAAACGAATACAGGGAAGCAAATGCACGTATGCACGGAGGTACGTTAGTTCATGTATTCGTAAACCAAATGTACAAAAGCCCATGTGCACCTAGGCGCAAATGTACCTAAGGAAATGGGTAGACAATCGATAATCATGTGCCTTGGCACACTAGGCACCCTGCGTCCTCTCCCAAAATTTCAAATTCAAAAAAGCTTTCAAATAACAGGAGATTCTCCAGATTTCAGTAATGTGACTATGTCAGGTCGTGATAGACATGACACTTTCTGGTAGGACCGGTGGCCCTGCGATGGCATTAGTCACCCTGTAATGAGAATAGCTGCATTCCGGTAGGACTGATTGCCCTGGTGGAACAGCTGAGCACATCATGGGACGGATTACTCTGGAATGGGATTGAAGACTCGCTGGTAAAATTATACTGGGATATGATTGGTGATCGTGTGATGTGACAGGTGGTACTGTTCTGGGGCAGGTACACCTGAAGTGGGGCAGGTGGCATTGCTGACCCTGTAGCGGAGCAGGTGTCACTACGTTAGGACTGGTGACATGTGATGGGGCAGATGGTACTGTTCTGGGGCAGGTCCACCTGAAATGGGGCAGGTGGCATTGCTGACCCTGTAGTGGAGCAGGTGTCACTACGTTAGGACTGGTGACATGTGATGGGGCAGATGGCATTGCTGACCCTGTAGCGGAGCAGATGTCACTACGTTAGGACTGGTGACATGTGATGGGGCAGATGGTACTGTTCTGGGGCAGGTCCACCTGAAATGGGGCAGGTGGCATTGCTGACCCTGTAGTGGAGCAGGTGTCACTACGTTAGGACTGGTGACATGTGATGGGGCAGATGGCATTGCTGACCCTGTAGCGGAGCAGATGTCACTACGTTAGGACTGGTGACATGTGATGTGACAGGTGGTACTGTTCTGGGGCAGGTACACCTGAAGTGGGGCAGGTGGCATTGCTGACCCTGTAGCGGAGCAGGTGTCACTGCGTTGGGACTGGTGACATGTGATGGGGCAGATGACCGTCTGGTGGGACTGATGACTCTGCGGACCAATGATCATCTAGGACGTCGGTAGCACTGTGCTAGTGGAGGTGGCCGTGGTATGGTGCTGGCAACCTTCCGGTGAGACACGTGGGCCTGTGATGGAACTGCTAAACATGTGGTGGGCATAATGACCAACTGATGAATCAGGTGACCATGTAATATAACGGGGAGCCCTGTGGTGGGACACGTGACGTGTGATGGGACTAGTGACCCGCTAGTGTGGCTAATGACCCTCAGGTGGGGTAGATGACCCTGCGATTGGCTGCTTAGTAACCATGTGATGGGACAGGCGTCACCCTAGTGGGACGTCCTGTGCTGATGGGCCTAATAACCATCTGGAAGGATTTTGTGATGGGGATAATGACCAGCTAGAGGGATTGATGACCATGTGAGGGACATTTAGTCATGGCATGTCAGTGATGACTCCATGATGTAGGTGCTGTAAGTGCCCTGTGATAGTGGTAATGACCCTGCGATTTGACGGATCGCTCCGTGATGGGACTGGTGATGGGAATGGTGATGCCTTAACAGAACAGATGTTCCTATAATGGGAATGGTGAGGTGTGGTCGGAATGATGATGCCTCAACAGAGCAGGTGTTCCTTGATGGGAATGGTGAGGTGTGGTGAAAATGGTTATCCTTTAACAGAGCAGGCGTCCTATGATGGGAATGGTGAGGTGTGTTGGGGATGGTGATCCCTTAACCGAGCAGGTGTTCCTGTGATTGAACTGGTGATCATGTGATGGAATCGATCAATCAGTGATGAGATTTGAGCCCACCGAAGTAACAGGTGACCATCCAACGGGACTAGTGACAAACTGATTTGACAGTTGGCTCTGTAAGGGATAGGTGACCCTCTGGTGGGACACATACCTGGATGATGGGACTGGTAACCCTAAGTGGGACTGGTGCACATTACAGTGGACAGTTGAGCCTATGATAGTACATGAAACCCTCTGGTGGGGCAGATAGTTATGTGATGAGATTGATTATGCTGCGGTGGGGCTGATGATGTTGTGACGTGACTAATAATCAGCTGGTGGGAGAGGTGAGTCTATAACTGGATACATCGCCCGAAAATGACACTGGTGCTCCTGAGGTGGAACCGGATGCATTTTCACAAAACTGATGATGCTTGATTGGGGCCGATGACTGTTATGAATCTGACCACCCTGGGGCGAAACTGATGGCCATGATAGGAACACCCAACTCACCAATCGGTCATTGGTAACATCTCGATACGCCATCCCCACCGGAGGCTTATCTGTCCTCTTCCGGGGCCACCAGCTCCATCACATAGTCACCAGACCCATCACATAGTCACCAGACCCATCACATATTCGCCAGCCCCATCAAATAGTCACCAGACCCATCACATAGTTACCAGCTCCATCACATATTCACCAGCCCAATCACATAGTCACCAGACCCATCACATATTCACCAGCCCCATCAAATAGTCACCAGTTCCATCATAATCCCACCTGTCCCACCAGGATCACCAGCCCCATCACGAGATCGGCTGTCCAATGACGGGGTAATCACTCCTGCCACTTAGTCATCAACCCCATCACATGGTAACCACACCCTCGGGAAGGCCACTAGTTTTGACTACGAACAAGATGACACTAGATCACCTGTCCACTGCAAGGTGATGTGTCCCATCGCAAGGTCACTTGTTGCACCAAACGTTCATTAGTCCCTTTAGATAATCGCCGGTCTTATCACGCTGTCACCAGGTCCAATATAAGGGCATCAGTCGCATCACAACATCATCGGCCTCACTAATTGGTCAACAGTAGCATGTCTATGGCAACCGTCTCACCTACCGGTCATTTCTTCCACCACAGGGCCATGAGTCCCATCAGAAGGTCATCAGCACCGAAGTACTGATGACAGCTGCAACGTTACCATCGGTTCCATCAGAGGGCACCTATCCCATTGCATGCTCATCGGTCGGTCCCATCACGAGGTCATCGACCCCATCAGGGCATCTCAATGCCATTGCAGGGTCATCAATCCAATTACATGGTCAAAGGGGCCCATCATAGGGTCACCAGTCCCACCAGAGGGCCTCCTGCCCCATTACAATCCTCCTGTCCAGTCCCGCCGGAGAGCCTCCTGCCCCATTACAATCCTGTCGAATCCCACCAGAGAGCCTCCTGCCCCATTACAGTCCTCCTGTCCAGTCCCACCGGAGAGCCTCCTGCCCCATTACAGTCCTCCTGTCCAGTCCCACCGGAGAGCCTCCTGCCCCATTACAATCCTGTCGAATCCCACCAGAGAGCCTCCTGCCCCATTACAGTCCTCCTGTCCAGTCCCGCCGGAGAGCCTCCTGTCCCATTACAATCCTGTCCAATCCCACCAGAGAGCCTCCTGCCCCATTACAGTCCTCCTGTCCAGTCCCACCAGAGAGCCTCCTGCCCCATTACAGTCCTCCTGTCCAGTCTCATCAGAGAGCCTCCTGCCCATTACAGTCCTCCTGTCCAGTCCCACAGAGAGCCTCCTGCCCCATAACCTCCTGTCCAGTCACAGAGAGCCTCCTGCCCCATTACAGTCCTCCTGTCCAGTCCCACCAGAGAGCCTTCTTCCTCATTACAGTCCTCCTGTCCAGTCCCACCAGAGAGCCTCCTGCCACATTACAGTCCTCCTGTCCAGTCCCACCAGAGAGCCTCCTGCTCCATTACAGTCCTCCTGTCCAGTCCCACCAGAGAGCCTCCTGTCCCAGTACAGTCCTCCTGTCCAGTCCCACCAGAGAGCCTCCTGCCCCATTACAGTCCTCCTGTCCAGTCCCACCAGAGAGCCTCCTGCCCCATTACAGTCCTCCTGTCCAGTCCCACCAGAGAGCCTCCTGCCCCATTACAGTCCTCCTGTCCAGTCTCATCAGAGAGCCTCCTGCCCCATTACAGTCCTCCTGTCCAGTCCCACCAGAGAGCCTCCTGCCCCATTACAGTCCTCCTGTCCAGTCTCATCAGAGAGCCTCCTGCCCCGTTACAATCCTGTCCAGTCCCACCGGAGAGCCTCCTGCCCCATTACAATCATCCTGTCCAGTCCCGCCAGGCATAGCCTAGCGGCTCAATTCTGACTATTTTCCTCATATCTGGAAGCTTGTATAGCTTCCCATCAAGAAACATCAAAGGATGCGACAGGCTGCCTAGCATGACACAGCTCCATGATTGCGATGAGCCATGTGTACGCAGTACACTCGCACATGAGCAATTACATTTAAAGCAGAGGTTTATAAGCACTCGCTCAAATGCGTAAGCACATGAGTTAATGTCTGGTTCTATAATACTCTTAAAATGTCGTACCATCGTTCGCCCATTAACCTACCTATCCATCTTCTTAGTAGCTACTTGCTGTGGCCCAATTATGCCAGCGCCACTCGGAACGGTAGAAAAACAGCCGTGGCGAGAGGCAGAATAATTGCAGGCTCAATCTTCACGAGTGGTTACAAGTTGTTTTACGGCAGACGTAGGGCTATTATGCTTCTCTGTTATTAATCTTACGCATGCTGCCAGGCATGAAGGGGAAATGATCAAGCAAGTAAGCACAGGTTTTCAATTTTTGTTGTTCACTGTTCCTCTGATCAAAGTCAATGCACATTGCTTTTATGACCCTGAGATGGAGTGCTATGCTTGCCGTGAAAGGCAGAGTTGCAATATCAAATAATGTCATGTGACCACATATAAAAACAGGATGCGTTGCCCCACCACCACTTGTCCTAGCTGTTAAGGCATCTCTCGCATGCCGTATGCTAGTTTAGGATGTCATGTCAGGTCGATGACCTATGACTTGCTAAAAAGGCACATAGCAGCCCGTATTTCGCCAGCATGACGAATTATCGGCAATTAATTTTATTCATCTCCACAAATTGCCAATATTGGGTTTGAGAGACCGAGGAACAATTCAGCTGATCTCATTGCAATGCATCATTGATCCCTACAAGGACATGAGCCAGGTCAATGACCCAGATTGGTCCCAGGTGGCCTCTTTTGGCCTCTGAGACACTCTGGAGAAGGGCTTCGCTATGTTATGTTAAACTCAGACTAGGGTTACATCGTTAAAAATGACCTTTTATATTGCATACGCGCGGGCATAGGCTCGCTCAGGCTACATACTGGCTGGTAAAAGGCAATCTCCCTATACTCACCTTGCGAGCCTCCATTCTATCCGGTAGGTATTGTTGACCAAATCACTTCCAAAAGCCCACCCATCCCCCGTCCCTTTGGGCCGGTTATAAAGGTGCAACGTTCCTACGTTGAGTCACTTACAACAGCTGAACCCTGTCCTGCCAGGTTGGACGGATGCGTTTGTGTGATCATTGGCTCAGTTGCTGTTACGGGGCGAGATACTTCTTATCCTTGGTGGCTGTCGTTTGTTTGTCTTTCCCAACTCTCTTGTGCTAGAACTCTGAAGCCCAATGACTGTTTCTAACTGTCCTTCTATGCATCCTGTCAAAAGGATTGAGTCCTTGTCTTACCAGGGACAACGTCAGATAGCGCGGTCTGATTTGCTTCCGAAGGGCCGAGCGGGATATTGGTTCAGATGTCGGGATTGGTCTTGGCATGTCTATGTTGGTGGATATTCCTCCTGTACCCAAACCCGTGGCGCCACCCCCGCTGGATACTGTGCCCAGACCAGAGCTCTCCTGCTTGCATGCGGGAGAAGTAGTTCTTCTGCACGCCAACATGCGTTTTGTAAAACTTCTGCTCACTCGTCATTAACGTGAGTGTTCTTCTGTACGTAGACTTTATGAGCGTAGAGTTCCTGACGGTAGACCTGAACATATATTAAATGGTCTACCACTTACGTGGCACGTCTGGTGGATAACTGCATGAACCTCTCTACACCCGAATTACATCCGGTTCAGATCGTGTTCAGCGGAACAATACGTGATGTGATGATGCCCGCTATGCAGAACATATGATGAAATATATCAATTGTAAATTCAGATTGCATACTTAAAGAAACAATTTCCGTAGTGCGCAATCCATTGTCCTTTTTAACTAAAACTTTGCACCATGGTAGCATGGATGCTGGATCACACAAAATATATTGTTCCTCACAACCATAGACAATAAGCGCCATCTACAAGTTTGTTTGTTGTTTGAAACAAACTTGTAAACAAACACTGAAGTTTGCTGCAGCTACCCTTTTGGCGGAGAACGGTCCGCCGCGTCTGCCTCATATGGTTCTTCTCAGGGTTCTTACAGATCTTCCCAGAACATCAATATGTCATGAGAGTCAAACAGAGTCCTCTCACAGCTCAGAAATGTTCTTCTGAGATTCCACTGGATACTCCGAGGGTTGATGGGTGCCTCAAACCCCTCGGACAGGCATGGGACCCTACAAGTAGGCATCATAGAACACGAACGGGTCCTCCCAGAGCACAGAAAGCCCCGGTATATTTCGAAATGCTCCGGCATGTTTCAGTGGGGTACTTTTGACACAAAGTGACATTAGCATGCACGAAAGAAGCCCTCTTAGAGCTCAAATGGGCCACCTCAGGACTTTAGAAAGCCCCATCAGAGCTGAAATTGACTACCTAAAGACTCTGAAGAGTTTCTAAGCGACATTTGCAAGACCCTCACCACCAACGACGTCACAACCTTCAGTTACATATGGGCGCAGGAACGTTTGTCAAGCGAGACTGTGACTGTCTGCTATCCCCGTTCTCTTTCTCGTCCCCGTCCCGATCCCCATCGCCATCCCTTAACGTAACGCACTCGGATTTGGGCTACTTCATCCCGGAGCTCCAACATTATTCTGTTTTACAATAGTGTTTTCGATGAATATGTTAAGTTGCTTTCCTCGAAAGCTCAGCTTATCCTCTTCTCATGTTCCTATGTTCCCGTCAAACCCAGACACAAACAGCCAACGACCCTGCCTCCCAGTCGTAAATACAACACAAAGTTTCTTCCACGGTCATACAATTGTAGGTTATTAACCGGATTCCGTACTGCAATACCTCCGCTGGCGGACTCTACTAGTACATGGCTGTTGCTATAGAGAAAATGTTATATTTATTCAGCTGGCAACTAAAACCGCAATAAAGATTGTCGTTAAAACACTAGCATGGAGAAAAGGAAAAGTCATGCTAGCTGTTTTATAGTACCCAATGCACCTGCACAACCATTTCCAAGGTAGCCATCGTTAAGGAGAGGTCAGACATGCAACGGGCCCACCCGTCTGGCATGCCGCGGACCATGGTGGCACTGGCCTCGACGGAGACCCCCCCGGCGGACCATGGTAGCGTTGGCCGCGACGGAGACCCCCCCGGCGGTCCGTGGTGGCGTTGGCCGCGACGGAGACCCCCCGGCGGACCGTGGTGGCGTTGGCCGCGACAGAGCCCCCGGGGCGTGGTGGTGGCGAGAGACCCCCGGCGGACCGTGGTGGCGTTGGCCGCGACGGAGACCCCCCGGCGGACCGTGGTGGCGTTGGCCGCGACGGAGATCCCCCGGCGGACCGTGGTGGCGTTGGCCGCGACGGAGACCCCCCGGCGGACCATGGTGGCGTTGGCCGCGACGGAGACCCCCCGGCGGACCGTGGTGGCGTTGGCCGCGACGGAGACCCCCCGGCGGACCATGGTGGCGTTGGCCGCGACGGAGTGGGACGGAGACCCGGCGACGTGGTTGCCCCCCGGCGGACCGTGGTGGGACCGTCGGGCACGAGTCTGCCTATTCGATTCAGATGAGAACAGATACGGAAACTAGGAAACAGTTCAGAAAGGTGCCATATTCTGCCGAAGCTTACCAGTTTTCCAGGTGGGGTCGGACCTTGGCAATCAAACATCAGGTGGGGTCCGGACCCTGGAGGCCCAAGTGGTGGCGATCCTCATGCTCACCAAGCTCATCGTAATAAGTACTCGCAGGTTTCAATTTGTTCTCACAAGCACTTAATTATAGGCGCCTCTTGACCACATATACGTCCGTGCTCCTGTTGGGGCCGTGCACATCGAGGGGCACCATTATCTTCCAAGGAGGGGATATAAGGAAATCATGACACTACTTAGGCATTGTTCCTGTATCTGCCACACTGGATTCTCATGGATTTCAGGGGCTCCCTTTGGCCGAGCGCATCCTTGTGCTAATCATCGACCATCGGGAAACCTAAACTGTCAGGCGGCTTTTCTCGCTTATGGATTGGTGAAATCTTATAGGGGCGAAGCTTATGTTGCTTCCTGCACTGTCTCTTCAGCGTAGCCGCCCTTCCTCTAACAAATATAAACACACAGTCCGGTTGACATTTCGTGTTGCATAGAAGCAATGACTGTGCAGTGAGTTTTGTGTCACCTAAGAATCGCACCTGCATCCAGAATAAGCCATTTCGTTGTTCTTAATATTTCCACAGTAAAACAAGGCTGGCCATCTCAACTTCACCACAGGCTGTGACTGCAGTCGGACGCCGAGCCATGATCAGAAACTTGGGGAGGAGGGGAGTAACATCGTGGGGAGGAGGGGAGTGACATCATGTGGAGGAGGAGAGTGAAATCGTGGGGAGGAGGGGAGTGACATCATGGGGAGGAGGGGAGTGACATCATGGGGAGGAGGAGAGTGGCATCGTGTGGAGGAGGGGAGTGACATCATGGGGAGGAGGGGAGTGACATCATGTGGAGGAGGGGAGTGGCATCGTGTGGATGAGGGGAGTGAAATCGTGGGGAGGAGGGGAGTGACCTCGTGGGGAGAAGGGGAGCAACGTAGTGGGGAGGAGGGAGTGACATGGTAGTGGGGAGGGGAGTGACATGGTAGGGAGGAATGGAGTGTCATGGTAGGGTGGAGTGTCATCGCGGGGAGGAGGGAGTGACGTGGTAGTGAGGAGGGGCGTGACATGGTAGGGAGGAGGGGAGTGTCATGATAGGGAGGAGGGGAGTGCCCTCGTGGGGAGGAGGGGAGGGACATCGCGGGGAAGAGTGGAGTGACATCGTGCTTTTTCGCTATTGGCGCTATATTATGTGCCGGAAATGTGGATGGGGAGGTCGTGCCTCACCCGTCGTAGCCGAGCCCCTTACTACAGGGGGAGTGGATAAATTGGCTAGTGGAGGGGTTAATGGAGAGGTTAATGGAAGGGTGCATGGAGGGTTGATATATTGGGTAAGTGAATGTGTTGGCGTTTAGGTTAATGAATGGATTCATAGGGTTTAATTACTCGGTTAATTGAGGGTTATTGACAGGATATATAATGTATCATGTATTATTCCACCCGAGTAACATTTAATGGCACTTCATTACAAGGTATTTGTTACTGAATGCGCTAATGTATGTGTTAATGGATGGGTTAGTGTGGATTAATGGAGCTTAGTTGGGGTTAATGGATGAGCTAATGTAGATGTAATGCAAATGGTTAATGAATGGGTTAGTGGGAGTTAGTAGGGGTTAATGGCTGAGTTAATGTAGGGGTAATGCAAATGGTTAATGAATGGGTTAATGATACGGCCAATGGATCACAGACTGAACTAGGGTGATGGAAGAGCGATCACTGTCGTTTAAGGTTAATATATCACGCATTACAGCACCCGAGTGACACTTAATGGCACATCATTCTGGCAAGTCGCCACTTGGGTTTCGACGTGAGAGTGAAATATTTGGCTGCGAGGTGGTGAGTCGTTTTCCGGTGGTGATGGATGCAGTTGAGATCGTCTCGTGACGGTGCCGCCGGCGTAATCCAACGGCCATGGCACAGCGGGCGAACCACCGCGGCCACGACTCAACAGCCGGGGGAACTACTCCTCAGCGAAGAATAATTACGGCGGAGGTGCCGTGAGAGGAATTCCGAGCATTGCCGCAGAGGTAACTGGCAATGCCGGGGAGGTGTAACTGGTACTGCCGGAGAAGTACTAGATACTGCCGGAGGGGTAAACTGGTACTGCCGGAAGGGTAGACTGGCACTGCTTGGGAGGTAGCTCGAGTATTGACAGAGAGTTAACTACTGCCGATGATGACGGCTTTTTTTCTATCGGCAGCGCCATTGGTTTCATCATAGTTCGGCCGACAAAATTATAACTAGTCTCTGCGTCTCTGAGTTTTCTAGTGAGTAATTGTGTCTGTATGACCATCTCAGGAGTTTGATTACGTTGTGTGTATTTATATGCATAGTTGTTGCAATTATTAAAGTTTATCTGAGTATTTGCGATTTTGGTTTCCTTGTGTTTTGCATCCATATGTAATACATTCAAATGCCTTTGTATCCTTACGCCGAACCGTACCAGTAACTCAGTTGGCCAGGGCGGTGGCCTGCAATGGTCTTCCTTGTCTTCCTGGCGGAAGAGGGTTAGAGTCGTGGGCGCTGTATAACCACTGCAGTTGATGCGCCCGAAAACCCAAATAACTAACTAAGGGTTAGAGTCGCTTCGCGCGCTCACATTTAGCCCTCGGCTGGGAGGGTCAGTTGGCAACTGGCCCGCTAAGGCCGGGGACGAGCTACCGAAGAGGCCGTGTCGGTCCACTGACGGTACGTTACACCGTCGGTCAAAATTCTGCCATTCAACTGGAATTCATGAATCTGGTGGTGGGACCAAGGTTCACGCAACGTGCTCTCCTTGACAATATCACCCGGGTTCATAAAGTCACCCCAGCAATAATTCTGACTAAACTTCTGTTAAAAAATGGCCCCAGGCCTCGCGCTCTTCACGTGACAGAGGGCATCACAAGCATACATTTTATTACTTTAATTAACTGGCTGGATTTAGCTGATTCGGCGGCATTCAATAAACTCGGACACGCCAATTCCACACCGGTGACGTACGTTGGCCTACACGCCTCCCGAGACGTCACAAATTCACTGCTCGCCTTCGCCACTCTCAAACTGACGTCCCAAACTGCCACGAAGTGGCAGTTACAGCACGCAAGCTCAAACACATCTGGAGATCTGCGAGCCCGCAGGACTCGCTGCGCAGAGAATGGCCGCGGTGCAGACCATGGCCGTAGCTTGGCTGCGTGCCGCATTGTAGCCATGTCCGCCTTCCGTGTTTCACCCTGAGTCTACAGCAGAGCTGCAGCTGAGGGGACTGTAGTCATGTCCGCGTACCATGCTGCAGCTAGCGTCCATTGCGGTGCTGCAGCTGAGGGGACTGCAGCCATGTCCGCGTGCCGTGCTGCAGCCAGCGTCCATTGCGGTGCTGCAGCTGAAGCGACTGCAGTCGTGGCGGCATGCCTCACTGCAGCCGTTTCAAGTCCAATCTCGGCCGGGCGTCGGCGTGGCTTGATTCATCGTGAGGGATGGCATGGACTGGCGCACAATCAGGAATTGCTGCCTGTGGCCGTGTGGCGCCCTCACTGTTGACGAGCCGTGCCTGTAGCCGTGTAGCGTCCTCACTGTTGACGAGCCGTGCCTGTAGCCGTGCAGCGTCCTCACTGTTGATGATCCGTGCCTGTGGCAGTGTAGCGTCCTCACTGTTCACGAGCCGTGCCTGTGGCAGTGTAGCGTCCTCACTGTTCACGAGTCGTGCCTGGCTGGCTTGGGTGCATTTCCATATTTCGGTAAACGTCAAATGTCTACCAAAATCTCGTGTCACAATGTCGTGCCTGTGTGGACACAGACTGTCATTCTCATGACAAGTTTGGTGGACTTGCTCCACCGTCCACTTTAACTCGGCTGAATGACCCACCGGTTTTCCTAGAAAAGCATCGCGACGATCAGAAGGACCTCCTCTATCCACTGATTCAGTTTTTACTAGAAATTTTAAAATGACTGTCTGTCATATCCTACGTTTATACCCAATGTTTTACTATGCGCAATTCATAGCATTCATACCATGACAATTTTGACAATTGTAATAAGCGAGCTTAGGGCAGATATTAATGCGAAGTATCACAGGATCAGCAGCAAGATGGACCGAGCATAAATATGAAATGATAAGTGCAAATTAGCGGCCGGAAGTAATTATATTTCGAACAATATTCCCAGCAACGACCACCCGTCAGCTTAGCTGAATCTGCTTCCACTCGACCAACCCTTATGAGCCCAGGTCTCATAATGGCTGGTCACTCACTCACTCTAAGGGTTGGTCACTCACTCACTCTAATCTGTCAGATGACAGATTAGAGTGAGTGAGACAAATACGACTGAGAACGTTCCGGAGAAAAGTACAAAGTGATACCATAGCTTGCATGGTAGATGCTGACCACATTCATCGATCCAGGGGTGCCGATTTTTGAAAAAACATTTGGGGGGGGGTCGAAGTGCGAACGCATGTACCCCCCCCCTTACCAAAAACTCATCGGATTTTCCACACTATATTTTCAGATCGCAAAAATTCTGCGTTTGCATTCGACGATGTGTATGTTTATGTTTCTTCAGCTTACTCACGAACGAGGAAAATCGCCCAACAACTGGTGAAGTCACAAAATTAAAAGAGCGGTGCACAGTATATGCCAACATAACAACTCTGAGTAATGGCATACGAATGCAGTTTCATACAGTGGGCTCGGATATATCGTCATCATCACCGTCAGCGTCTTCCCCTCACTCCACACACCAACATTAGGGAGGGGCGAAGCCCAAGTTAAGATTGGGCGAGTTCGGGTCGGAGAGGATATTTTCATTCACACCTGTGACATCAGAATATCACTTTATAGTTTCCAGATAATCTGGAGCAATTTACCACAGGGCAATTCATTGTCGAATAACACCATTAAACGTCCAAATAGAAAACACGGAGAATAATTTTGTGAAGAAGATCATGCTACGGATGGGAAAAATCCAGGAAAAGCCCGTTTTCTCAACCATGAAGTCCACTGTCGCGAACCAGGTCCGCGGAGCACACCGTCTACTGTGGCGGACGAGTGCCCAGGAGTACGCCGTCCACTGTGACGGGCCAGGGTTGCAGAACACGCCGTCCACTGTGGTGGACCGGGGTCGGGGAGTACACCTTCCACTGTGGTGGACCGACCGGGGCTGCTGAGTCAATTGCGGCGGATAAGGCCATCAACAGGTCAAATTTTATCATAAAGACATAAAGACATAAAATATTAGTGCAACTATGAGCCACAAGGGCCCTTCTTGGTTGCACTCTGTACACTGAACCAGTTGCCCACCAAAACTGTCAATCAGCCCTCCCTGTAATACTGAAAAGCAAGCCCTATATTCTTATAATGATTGTCTATGCTGTTTTTTAAAGATGTTCAATGTGCTGCTACTGACGATGTTTTCTGGCAGCTGGTTCCAGTGTTCCACTACCCTGTTGGTGAAGAAAGTTTGCCTTAACCTTGTTCTGCTGTGTTTAACTTTAATTTTGAATTTATGACCTCTAATTGCATCAGTTCTGTTAAATTCAAACATTTCCCCAAGGTATCCCCTCTCCAGACCATTGACAAATTTAAAGACCTCGATGAGATCTCCTCTCAGCCTTCTATATCTAAGTGAAAACATATTCAATTTCTTCAATCTTTCCTCATATGCCAGGTTGCTTATGCCATTAACCATTTTTGTAGCCCTCTTTTGTACTCTCTCCAAAAGCCAACAATCTTTTTCATAGCTAGGAGACCAAGCTTGGATGCAGTATTCCAAATGTGGCCTGACGTATGCACAGTAAAGCTTCCTGATCACTTCCTCACTTCTGTATGATACATTCCTATTTATTGCCCCGAGCATTCTCAGTGCCTTCTTCCTGGCTTCCTTGGACTGTTCTGATGCCCCCAGTTTTGTGTTTAGAATAACACCTAAATCCTTCTCCTGTTGAGTCACTGATAGCACTTGGCCACCCATCAAGTATGGAGCCTTCATATGCTGCTTACCTACATGCATGATTTTGCACTTATCAAAGTTAAATTTCATTTGCCATTCTTCGGACCACTTCACAAGTTCGTCTAAGTCTTTTTGCAGCGAGATATGCTCATCCTGACCTGTTATTGCCCTAAAGACCTTCAAATCATCCGCAAATTTCAAAACTTTACTGCTTAGGCCACTTTCAATGTTATTAACAAATATAATGAACAGTAATGGCCCTAGTACTGACCCCTGGGGGACTCCACTAAGAACATTTTGCCATGATGACTTTGTACCATTTAGCATCACTCTTTGCTGTCTATCTGAAAGCCACAACTCTATCCATTTTAAGATGCTACCTGCAATACCATGGGACTGAAGCTGTATCATTAACCGTTTATGGGGTACCTTGTCAAAGGCCTTACTAAAGTCAAGATATGATACGTCAACCTGATTTCCCTGGTCAAATTGTTCTGTGGCGTAGTTCAAAAAGCCCAAGAGGTTTGTGAGAGTTATCATGCCATGGTAGTGGCGTACCTGGGATTTGCGATGTGGGGGGCAAACTGATTTGAAATTGTCGCACAGAGTCCAATTTTGTAAAAAGTCCACAGACCACTATGTTTGTCAGTGAGAGACTATTTTATTGTATTTTTAAAGAACAATTACTGACCAACTTAGCTGCGCTTTCGAGGGCGCCAAATCTGCCGCCATCATTTCTGAACCACCGGATTTCAACACGAACTCCCCGATCCTGTTCAAAGGATATTGTGTTCGTACCCCTTGATAAGTCACCTCACACTGCTGAAATAACACAGGTATGGTCTTCGCTGTTTATTTGAGGCGTTTATTTATCGCATATTTGTGGAACCCCAGCATAACCTTGGTTCCTTCGGTATAATTTCCATGGTCACGGTGCGACATTTCGTTCCCAGGTGCATAGTTCCGGGGGAAGGAGGACTCGGAACAGTTTTTTGGGTTCGACGCAACTTTTCGTAACTTCTGAATTATTTTTATAAAGTCCGAGTATCGGCATGATTTCTCTGGCACCTGGCGCTACGTGTCTCGCCTCAATTTTTCAACTCCTGTGCGCTTTCTTCGGGGCCGTACATAATCCTTGATGGGATCTGGGGCATGCTTAGAGCTTAGGAGAAATTTTCCTGACTCGGACATATATTCTTCGGAATTTCTCCTTATTTTAGAGGGCAACGGCTTACTTTTTATCGAGTTCAGATGAGTTTTGCGGGGCCACGCTGTGCTTGCATAGGGGTATTTGTGATGCCTCGGCTCAAATTTTTGGTACTACCGCGGGAATTCTGGGTCCAGTACGCGATTTTTGGGGGCATCGGCGCGAGTTATCAGGGCGTGTTGTAATTAGCTCCGCCCCAGCGCGATTTTGGTGGAACCAGATGCAAATCTTTGGGAGCCTGGTGTTAGTGTTACGGTGCCCGCTGTATTCACAGCTCGCTACGCGAATTCTGGCCCCCGATGCGAATTTATGGGGCCCAGCGCGATTTTTGTGGAACCGGCGCGATTCTTGGGAGCATACCTCTTCAGGATGGGGGGCAGCATTTTTCCCCTTGGTACGCCACTGCGGCTGCTCAGCGTTGTTTTCCCGCAGCTGGCACCATCGAGAGTAGAAAGGCCCTTCGGATAATTTTCTTTCGGGACCTATTCTGATTTGTTTCCGGTGCTCGGGTCGACTCGATGGAGTCCCCTTGTGATTTTTGGCGTCAGGTCTATTTTCTGTAAGCCCGCTGCAGGATATTTTTGGGCCCCAGTACGATTATTCGGGCTCGCGGTGCCTCGTTTTTTTTTCGGTGCTCCAGCAGGGTCTTTTCCGGGGTCCGACACCTTCTTATTGTGGATCCTTGACGAAATTTTTATGCTAGCAAGGTGACATTCCGGGTAGATATTGGTTCTCGGGAAGCCAGCTGCGACGTGTGGGGCTCCGGCGCGGCGTTTTGGCCCCAGCGAGATTTTCAAATGAAGCAGCCTGAATTGTTTGATCTAATTGCGATTTTTTGTGCACCGTGGTCAGCAGCAAACTTCTGAAGCCAAGCGTCATTATCAGGGGCTACTGCGCAACTTTTTGGGGACACCCAATGTGAATTTCTGAGCCACGGTGCGATTTCTGGGGGACCAAGGGGGATTTCTAGGGAGCATGACGCATTTTGTTCCTGAACTCGACGGATTCTTTGGGCCCCACAACCTGTCAGGAGCTGCCCACAATGCTCCCATTCGGTATGCCACTGCAATGCAATGCCGCAACATAAGAATCCAGGGATAGTTCATCTGTTTCATCACTCACACGTGATTTAAACTCCCAAGTTCTTCAGACAGTTTGATGAAAGTCAAACATCTGCTACATGGATTGGCAAGGTTGGAATATAGGGTAACATGAATACCATGGAATTGAGATCACAATAGTTATGCAACAATACGTACCTTCTCCGCAGACTACTTTGGAGATGGATGCGCTCCTGAAGTTTGATCAGGGTTGGAGTTGGAGGTGGTTGGAGCAGCACTGTAAAGGATATAACATATGGTTCAAAGAACTTATTTATGTGTCCCTTTTTGGGTGCCATTTAACCTCCCAATCGAAAAGTATGCATGTCCAGAGGAAATCAGGGGTTACATCACGTTCAGCACATTAATGAATGCTGCATTAAAAAAGAAAGAAATTCAAAGTACTCACGAATTACCATAAACTGAAAAATGACCCAAATAACCAGGCAATATTGCAGTTTAAGGTAACCACCACACAAGTTTTCCACACATTTTACCTCCATGAAGCATCCAAAGGGGTCAGGTTTGGGTCAGGAGAGGTTAGGCTTTGTTGTGAGGATTTTTTTTGGAGAAAGCAAAATTAGAAAACAGAATTATGCAAAAAAAGAGTTCATGCCAGTTTAGATTAGGTTAGGTTAGGATTTTTAAATTGAAAATACTTGAGAAATTTGATTGTGAATTTGAATGAAAAGCAATGAATTTCTTGCATGGAAAGTAGGGCCAGGTTATGTTAGATTATCTTATATCTTTCTTGAACATTATTTTATGCTACATTACCTAATTCCACATCCTTTTGGGTGTTACTTTTATTCCCAATTGATAAGTATGCATTTATACAGGAAAGGATGGTAATTTTGTGCTTTTAGGTGTTTTATGAATGTTTGGAATTTATATTTCCAGTGCAATGTTTATGGATGTGACTAAGATGATGAGACCACTCATTTTCTTTGTGAATGGGCTTTGAGTTAGGTAACATAGCATACAAATAAATATATTAAAATACAACATAACCTAACTTTACATAGCCAAACCTGGTTTTGGAGAAACAGATTGTAAAAACAAAATTGTGTAAAATATCAGGCGATTTATTTTATTTTCTTGAAATTTTACAAATGAAAAAAGCTCACTCAGTCTAACCTAACAGGATTGTTGTGCTTTAAGATGGTAACAGGGCAAGTTTGTACCAACATTTGCCTCTGTAAAAGAAACAAATTGGCTAGGTTTGGTTATGTTAGGTTAGTTTGGGTGTTTTAACACGCGCCCTCGAGGGCCTCTGAAAATAACGCGCACTGGAGCGGGACGGATTCCGCCCCCCCCCCCATAAGATCTCAGCTATTATGAAGGCTAGAGCAACGAAATTCACAGGGTGGATGGGCACGATAGTGAACTCTATTGTGTGCAAAGTTCATGACATTAGATCAATATCTTCAAGGTCAAATGAGGTCAAAATAGCAAAATGAATTACGGTTTTGCGTGGCTTGGCTTGTCATTGTTATGGATCGCTGTGATTGTGTTTAAATGGTCCAAAATTGGCATTAATGATGTTTTGGACATTACTAATGATGCAATACAGATGTCAGATCTGCCATTTGACCTCAGGTCACCTATATAGGAGCACTTTATTCGGTCATTGCCTACTCAAGTTACCGGAACCGGGCTCCCAACCCGACTGCTCCGTTGGGCGGCTCGGCACAATCGACTTCGCAAAGAAAGGAGTGAAATACCTGAATAAAGTATGAAAACGCTTAGGCACACAATGACAAACAGTAGATTTCGGGATGTGTAGGGGGTAACATCAATGCAACATAAGTGACATCAATCGCATGACTGTTATTTGCATTTATAACACATTCCAGTTTACCAAGTTTGATTCCCTTAGCCTGTCATGAACTTGACCTGACTTGACCTCGGCGACCTAACATGACATTTAAATTGTATAACACAACAATATGCATCCAACAAGTCGCTAGTGTAGTCAAGAACACTTCCCTTTTGCCAATAGACGGGAAGCGCATCAGCGCCGATTTTTGTGGTCTGGCGCTGCGAGTTGTTTTTACTTTAACGTCCCCTATCTTTAAAACGTTTCGGCCCATGTTCATTTTACTTGCTTTAAACAATGCGCCTGTCATTTCGAAGCAGGTACGCAAAAATTTGGCGTACATCGACCGATACAATATGGAGTTATGTACGAAAATTCGGAAGGGTTGGCGGATTTTGCCATCCCCCTCCAGGGCGTGTGTTAACCTGTCATGAACTTGACCTGACTTGACCTCGGTGACTTGACATGACTTTGAAGCAATGTAGCATGGCAATGTACATCAAACAAGTCTCTAGTTTTGCCAAGAACACCTCCTTTTTGCTAATATATGGGAAGCGCATCAGCGCCGATATTTGTGGTCTGGCGCTAAGAAATGTTTGTTATCTTAGCGGCCCCTAACTCGAAAAATTTTCCATCGATTTTAATTTTTCTTACTTTAAACCACGCGCCGGTCATTTATTGGTAGGTACACAAGCAATGGCCTATATCGGCCGGTAAAATCTGGAGTTATCTACGAAAAACCGGAGGGGTGGGCGGATTTCACCCCCTTTCAGGGCGCGTGTTAAGTTGGATTTTTTTGCAAAACATTTCCCAAATTAAAAGGAAAATGAATTTTTTTTAAGGTGCTATGTTGGCTAGGTTAGATTGGATTAGGTTTAAACGAAATTAAAGAAGAAAATATACTGCTTTACATTTTTCAAATGCATGTGTTGGTTTCCTTTTTAAAAATGGAGGTTAGGTTAGTGCTATGTTTCATTTGTTTTTGTTTGTTATTTGTTGTCCTATGTCACCTAGTTCAAAGCCATTTTTGGTGATATTTTGCTCACCAACTGAAAAGTAGTCATTTGTACAGAAAATGTGTGAACCACCATCTTAGTCACATTCATAAACATTGCATTGAAATGATAAATTCCAGGAATTCATAAAACGCCTTAAAACACAAATTTACCCAAATGAGTGCTCACAGCAAGTTCATCACACTTCTAAACATCGCACTAAAAAAAATTGGAGGAATCAGAAATTACCCTAAGCTGTAAATTTACCAAAAAGTGTGCCAACCCCTCACATAAATGCAACATTGGGCGCCCCAATCCTGGGCAGTGAAAGCAAAGAGCAGTAGAATACAAATATAAATAAATGCAAAATAAACCAACTCTTCTTGAAGACAAATATGGTAGTTATGTGATATTAACATAGAAACCCTGATCACAAATCAGAATAAAAGCCATGGACTAGACTTGTTGAAGGATACCTACCAACTTCTTCATCTACAGTTCCTTTCGGCATTAAATATCAGCAAATCGTTTTAAAACCACATATCAGCAAGTTGTTTGATAACCATATCAATCTGCATATACATCAAAAGATATGAAGTACAAAAAACGAATCAGAGCGACGTAACATGAGTTTGGCCACCGGGTTCAACACTGCGCGCAATTGCACCACAACTGTCTTGTGAACATAGACCTTCTGAAAGTAGATCTTCTGAAAATAGATCTTCTGAACGTAGATCTACTGAAAATAGATCTTCTGAAAGTAGGTCTTATGAGCCTCACCCAACTGTCTTACCTCTGCCTTATTTGTCGATCGCAACCGCAAATTGAGTTTTAGACTCTGTTATCTATGTAACTGAACATATTGTCATTGGATGCTACGCATTTGGATCTTCTGAGGAACGGCCATCTCATTTACTTGGTGATGAGGTCTGACCTTGTATAACTACTCTTGTAAGCTATGGCTTAGTACCTGCCTGCTTGCTTTGTTCAAGAATAGAAATGATAATAGTGTGCATGCAGCTTCTTGCTCCCTTTTCATTTCATGGTATCATCAGATTCATTGGGTATTATTGGCTGTGGTGCCCATATTATTATTGAATATATGCGCATTGTCATTGGGCATACAGGTGGGTAGGTACCTACCTAAGTAAATATCAAGCTTATGGTGTGATGGGGTGGATCTGAGGATAAATATAGTCTGTATATCCTCTATCTCAATGACTGATTGTTGTTGATGACCGGATTATGTGCATGTTTGACACTGACCAGAAATTAAGAATATAATGAATCCAGTTCAAGTTCCACATGCATGTGCTTTTTCTATTGGTCATGTGTGCAAGCATCATTCTGGCAATGCAATTGTATCTAGTGGCTTTGCTAACTTTGTATACCATCTGGTTTAAAATGCATCAGCATCACCTAATCTCAACATTTTATGATGTAAGCTACGCTTGCAAAGTGGAAGGAAATCCAACTTCATTGTTTTTTTCCACACAATATTAATTTTTGCAGCAAGAAGTGGATAGTCAATCCACTATCCAATCCAAATCTGTTCCATTTCATTACAGTGTGTTGGTTGGCATCAACGAAGTATTCTAAGTAGCATGGTGCTATAATCTTTTTCCTTTAGCTTTCTTATCAGCATAAATATAGCAGTGGTTATCGGGGGGCCCAAATTAACATTGAGGGGGCCAAGATCAACATCGGTGGGGCCATGGCCCCCACAAAATGATACAAATCGACGCCCCTGCATCAATCCACGTCCGCCACACCGAACATGTTCACACAGCTCAAACAACGAAACATTGACACCTCAACCCAGGGGCGGCGGAACGTGTCGCGGTAACGTGGTGGGGGTGGGGTCTGTACCTAGACACCTATTTGCTCGGTAGCGTAGTATTGGCGACAATTTGTTGTCACTCACGCTGCTGTTTTCGTAGCGCATTTTCAGCGGGGAATTGTGCTGTGCGCTGACACAGCGACGCCATGGATTTTGGTTCCGAGGCGAGATCAAGGGCTCATGTTGATTTTGTCGGGCAAGCCATAAAGGTGCTATGCAATTTCCAACTTGGGCGACTTTTCGCTTTCATCTTTAACTGCTTGCTGCATTCGTTTCAGCGACAAAATATTTAACCCTATTTTTGTGAGTGACAAATATTAGCATTGTTTAACCTCTGACTTTACTTCCAGGAATTGAAGTTATTATCGTGCACTAACTTCAACTTCTGAAAGTATATTGCTGATTGAATATCAATGAATAATGCACAGGGCTAGAATAAGCCAAAACATTCCGTACCAACGATCATGCTGAGAGTGACCAAGTGCGTCGCCGCGGTCTCAGAAGTATAGACAAGCTCAGGCTAGAGCAGGCTTAAGTACTGGTGACGCGCCTGGAAACTTGCAATTGGACAACAATGAAAGACATTAGTTGGGAAATTTTCCACGCATCTTACTGCCATGCGTGCGATTGTGATAATGATTAAAATTACGACTGTCTGCTGGCTGTATACTAAATGTTTCTTTTGTGCCATGATAAACCCGCGTGCAAGAGCAAGGAGGGAGCGATGCAATCCCGCTTTCTGGAGTTTTTGCATTACACATCTTGTGTTAAAATACGGAGCGCACGAACCTCCGGCATTTTTAGCAGGGCGTGGGGCGTTGCGTGTAGGGACTGCAGCAGGATGTTCACGATCAGAATAAGGGGGACTTAAGGATCACCCAAAAATGTGGAGACCACCATCGCGAAGAATGCCTAATATTTATGGCATAGAGCGGTGAAAATTACAACAATTCATTGATCTACTGAAATTGTTTGGATAAAAGGGGCGACGCTCCCCCCTGTCTGCGCCCCTGTGCGTCACATTGCGACGTAATTTTCTATTTAGCTATGTTAGTCAATTTTACAGAGGTTATGAGACGTCAAGTCAGGTAATTGATCTAGGATAACCCTGGAGAAATCAGAGACAAGTATTTGTGATGCTTATCACCCTACCCCATCCAGCATTGATGATTCGGGTAGGGGGAGTAAGCTATGTTAATTGCCGATAGCTAGCGATTGGGGAAAAGCTATATCATGATGTTCTCTCTTCCCACGTCGTAGAGTAGTGACCTGACATGATATCTTCAATTTCCACATCGCAAGGTTGGCAAAGATCGCATCATAGTCCTTTTCAAGTTCCGCCCGTGCTTCGATGAATTGAGGGAACATTGACCCGTCTCTAGGTCAGTCTCAGTCACAGTTTCTCGCTGTCACTCACAAATGGTGGCCGGGGACGACAGGTGTGCCGTGTATGCTACTTTCCGTATAGGAGAGACAATGGCTCGGATAACCTAACCCCTTTCCCTTCGTCTCCAGTCCCCCACGGGAGGTGTGCCAGATCAGTTTAAAGGGCGACTAGTGAACGAACCACAGGAGCGTCGATCTCAAGAGAAGCTCCGACCTTGACTAGAAGGGCGCTTATCTAACTACAGTAAGCTAAGCATGTCGTTGGCGCGTCACCAGCCTCCATGTCCTGGGCAGCATAGTGCCTCAGACCATCGGTGCACTATTAACCCAGGACGTGAACTGGCATAATAGCTAACAGGTAATTCCTTGACTAACAGCCGATAATAAACTGCTTCCCATCGCCAGAGGAGCAGAACCTCTGGTGGCATATTAGCTGGATGGTCAAGTGCCCCCCGGTCGAAAATGTTGGTGATCCAATCGGTTTAGCTGATCCGCCCAGCTAAAATCTTCAAAATTATAAGAAAGACCGAAAGTAAACAACCGTGTGTGGCTGTCGGGCGCCTACCTTGCCAATACAGGCGCTTTTCCAAACAGCTGTGGCATCTTCATCTCAGCTACACATTTGATCCACTCGAGCAATTTCGCCTGCAATATGCTCCATAGCTAATTGTATGAGATTCGTCTGCTCATTTACTTCAGAGCCATCTTCAATTTTTCAGTCAACATTTAGGATTTAGGGTTTAGGATAAGAACATTTAGGATAGGAGAGGGCTGGCATGACCAGTGCAGTGCAACGAAGCAGTATGTTTACATACGCCGTATTGAGGCCGCAAGGTGTGGTGTATGTGGATGTCTAGAGGCGACATGTCGCTGGATCACGTCACCACCTCCTGCTGCCGTGTGTGCCACCATGACCCGCCCCCGGGCACTGACCTCTGAGCGTGGCCAGCAGCACCAGCGCGGCACGTCGGGTCACACGAGCCGGGCACATGCCGGCTGCAGCGTCAGAGGCGACACTAGCACCGCCGGCTGTCCGCCACACACGGACACACGGAGCTGGGAGCGGCGCAGCTCTGTCCGCCACACACGGACACCCGGAGCTGGGAGCGGCGCAGCTCTGTCCGCCAGACACGGACACCCGGAGCTGGGAGCGGCGCGGCTCTGTCCGCCACACACGGACACCCGGAGCTGGGAGCGGCGCAGCTCTGTCCGCCAAACACGGACACCCGGAGCTGGGAGCGGCGCAGCTCTGTCCGCCACACACGGAGCTGGGAGCGGCGCGGCTCTGTCCGCCACACACGGACACCCGGAGCTGGGAGCGGCGCGGCTCTGTCCGCCACACACGGACACCCGGAGCTGGGAGCGGCGCGGCTCTGTCCGCCACACACGGACACCCGGAGCTGGGAGCGGCGCAGCTCTGTCCACCACACACGGACACACGGAGCTGGGAGCGGCGCGGCTCTGTCCGCCACACACGGACACCCGGAGCTGGGAGCGGCGCGGCTCTGTCCGCCACACACGGACACCCGGAGCTGGGAGCGGCGCAGCTCTGTCCGCCACACACGGACACCCGGAGCTGGGAGCGGCGCAGCTCAGACCGCCGCCACTCAGCCACGGCCGTCTCGGGCCGACTGTCGGCCCGGCTCAGCCGCCGGCCGCGCCGGCCGAACCGCGGGGGCGCAGGCTCCGGCGCCGGCCAGGAGGCCGTGGCGTCCCACTGTACAGGTCACCCGGCCAGCACACCGTACCATCACCCGGCCAGGATATCATACTGCTACCCAACCAGCCAACCGTACCGTCACCCAGCCAGGACACCGTACCGTCACCCGGCCAGCACACCGTACCGTCACCTGGCCAGCACACCGTACCGTCACCCAGCCAGCACACCGTACCGTCACCCGGCCAGCACACCGTACCGTCACCCAGCCAGGATATCGTACCGACACCCAGCCAGCACATCGTACCGTCACACAGCCAGGACACCATACTGCCCCCCTGTCCAGGTCACCCAGCGAGCCCATCGTACTGTCACCCAGCCAGCACACCGTCACCCAGCCAGCACACCGTACTGTCACCCAGCCAGCACACCGTACCCAGCCAGCACTTCGTACCGTCACCCAGCCAGGACACCGTACTGTCACACAGCCAGCACACCGTACCGTCACACAGCCAGCCCACCGTACCGTCACACAGCCAGCCCACCGTACCGTCACACAGCCAGCCCACCGTACCGTCACACAGCCAGCACACCGTACTGTTACCCTGTCCAGGTCACCCAGCCAGCACACCGTACTGCCACCCAGCCAGCACACCGCACTGTCACCCTGCCAGGATATCGTACTGCCACACAGCTAGGACACCGTACTGTTACCCAACCATCACACCGTACTCTCACCCAGCCAGCACACCGTACCGTCACCCAGCCAGCACACCGTACCGTCACCCAGCCAGCACACCGTACCGTCACCCAGCCAGCACACCGTACCGTCACCCAGCCAGCACACCGTACCGTCACACTGTCTAGGTCACCCAGCCTGGACACCGTACCGTCACCCAGCCAGCACACCGTACCGTCACACAGCCAGCACACCGTACCGTCACACAGCCAGCCCACCGTACCGTCACACAGCCAGCACACCGTACCGTCACCCAGCCAGCACACCGTACCGTCACACAGCCAGCACACCGTACCGTCACCCAGCCAGCACACCGTACCGTCACCCAGCCAGCACACCGTACCGTCACACAGCCAGCCCACCGTACCGTCACACAGCCAGCACACCGTACCGTCACCCAGCCAGCACACCGTACTGTCACCCAGCCAGCACACCTAGTCACCAGCCACCGTACCGTCACACAGCCAGCCCACCGTACCGTCACACAGCCAGCACACCGTACTGTCACCCAGCCAGCACACCGTACTGTCACCCAGCCAGCACACCGTACTGTCACCCAGCCAGCACACCGTACTGTCACCCAGCCAGGACACCGTACTGTCACCCAGCCAGCACACCGTACTGTCACCCAGCCAGCACACCGTACTGTCACCCAGCCAGCACACCGTACCGTCACACTGCCAGCACACCGTACCGTCACCCAGCCTGGACACCGTACCGTCACCCAGCCAGCACACCGTACTGTCACCCTGCCAGCACACCGTACCGTCACCCTGCCAGCACACCGTACCGTCACCCAGCCAGCACACCGTACTGTCACCCTGCCAGCACACCGTACTGTCACCCAGCCAGCACACCGTACCGTCACACTGTCTAGGTCACCCAGCCAGGACACCCTGTCACCCAGCCAGGACACCGTACCGTCACACAGCCAGGACACCGTACCGTCACACAGCCAGGACACCGTACCGTCACACAGCCAGCCCACCGTACCGTCACACAGCCAGCACACCGTACTGTCACCCAGCCAGCACACCGTACTGTCACCCAGCCAGCACACCCAGCCAGCACACCGACTACCGTCACCCAGCCAGCACACCGTACTGTCACCCAGCCAGGACACCGTACTGTCACCCAGCCAGGACACCGTACCGTCACCCAGCCAGGACACCATACTGTCCCCCAGTCCAGGTCACCCAGCCAGCACACCGTACTGTCACCCAGCCAGCACACCGTACCGTCACCCAGCCAGGACACCGTACTGCCACCCAGCCAGGACACCATACTGTCCCCCAGTCCAGGTCACCCAGCCAGCCCACCGTACCGTCACACAGCCAGCACACCGTACCGTCACCCAGCCAGGACACCGTACCGTTCCCTGGCCACGTCACCCATCAAACACATCGTACCGTCCCCCAGTCAAGGTCACGCAGCCAACACACGGTACCCTCCCCGTGTCCAGGTCACACATTTGCGCCTGGTTCAGCTCACATCGCAGGAATGGGAGATATGTCACACGACGTGAAAGCCCACGGTGTTGGCTACCGTTTGGGCACAATTTCAGTGTGTTCGGGTCAATGTGATGCACGTGAGCGACAACGATGGATGGGAGAACGGGTTGCACCGAAATCCACTTGTCAATTGGTTCGGAATACAACACTTTGGCTTTTATATCGGAATTTAATCAATTGTCATGCGCCTATTCGGCTCGGTTTCAGGCGGCATAGCTCGGCAACCAATGAAACTATCGACACCAAACGGACATCACAATGTAGCAAAGACAATATCCAAGCTTGATAGTGCAAACATTCACGCACGTAGCACGTGGAGCACGGAGCACGAAGAAGGGTGTGAAATAGAGCCGGCCGTTTTCACGATTGGGTCTAGAGCTGAAAAATGAATAAAAGCGACTGTCCGCCTTGGCTTGGCATGTACATGTACACATACCCAGGTACATGCACCGGCAGCAATTGGTGCATGGACCATCGGCACACCCTTACGCCAGGGGTCAGCCATCGCGACGAAAATGACAATGTCGTGATCCGTAAAACCTGATCTGCTTCCCACCCCACCATCATCCCAGTAAGGTCCAAATTGGGATAAAACGTGGAATGCACGCGTAGCCCCAACTGTAGTAATTCCCACAATACCTTTATAATTAATCGAAACTACTTTTCCTACAATCAAGGCTGCCCTGGAGCATTACCAAGCATCATTTCCGGCCTCTTCAGCCGCCTCATTGCATCGATGAATTGCCGGATTTGCTTAAGTCAACTTCATCTATCGAAAATGATACAGATCGTACGTACTGCCACGACAGCCGAGCTACCGTGGAACAGATTTTGCAGGTCATTGAAACTTATTGCTGCATACCGGGAATCAGGAATTTCAGCTGTAGTATTAGGAGTGCGGAAATTCACTAGAAAATGGCAGTGAGCATTAATTAAAATTAGGTCTCCCTAGGTCAAGTCGAATCAAGTCATGTTAGGTTAGGCTTTGTTAGGCTAGGTTAGAATAGATTAGGTTGAGCTAGGCCAGGGTAGGTTAGGCAAGGGTAAGGTAGGTTGGGATAGGTTAGTGTAGATTAACCAATTGGGCTAGGTTAGGATAGGTTAGGTTTCATTCAGTTCAAACCAGATTGGGAGCGTAGTGGCCTCGATCGATTTTGAACACACGAGCATTATGGAGTGTTGGTGCGCATCCAGTCTTATTACAGAATATGTGCTGTGGTATTTGCATGAGTTCCTCGGGCCTCGTTAGCTTTTTGCTGAGCTTGATAATTTCGGGAGGGACCATGACCACCTGGAACTAATTGGTTGCATATCTACTGACAATATAAATATTATTAAGAGCCGCAGAATCGAGTCCCGAAATTTTGATCCGGGTAGGTACGTATTCCCATGGAAGTATCCTTTAGGAAGCCGTCGATGGTGCACTCTGGCAGCAATGTTCATCGGACGTGTTTCAGCTCCCAGAGGTCGCCAGAGGAATGTGCTATGGCTGCGTTACGAACTGAGGTAAGAAGTTCGGCCCGTTCCCACCAAAAGGCCAGCAGGACCAATGGTAGAAGAAATAGACGACGTGTTGGTCTTTCAGGTAAGCGGGGTCAGATAAAGCTTAGCTCATGTACGATTGTCATTGCACTAGTTTCCAATCCCTTACAGTCAATTGTGCATGCCTAATGCATCTTCCTCCGCCTCTCTCTCTCTCTCTCTCTCTCTCTCTCTCTCTCTCTCTCTCTCTCTCTCTCTCTCTCTCTCTCTCTCTCTCTTTTCCCTGTCTTCTATCTACTCTAATCCTCCAACACCACCTGTCTCCCACATTTTCTTGCGGTAAATGGTTGCATGCTTGTGTGATTTAATAATAGTATGAACTCAGCACTTCAGAGCAGTACAATGGGATCGAAATACATAAAACATATTTCACGGTGCATGCTCACATTGTTCCCCGCCCATGGAACAGAACGAGATATTGTTAACAATGTTGGTAACAATATCTCGTTCGGCTATAAAAATAATTTTCCCCCATCGACAAACAGCGACGCTCTACCGGCGTTACACATTGGCTCCTATTCCTATGAATCGTAGTGCAATGCAACATTAGTCTGTGGGAATAGGGATATGTCGGCTAAGCGAGTGATGTGGCGTACGCACGGAAATGTCCAAGGATTACAATTCGATGCATTGATGACTATGCGACCTGTATTTGCGACAATAACAGCACTGGGAGTGATTCAAACGTAGGGTGCCAGGGCTAAGCAATTGCAGCATATGACAACCAAAGCGTAACACTTCAGCAAATTTACGAAGGAATGCGCAAACATTTGTATTTCACGTTTATCCGCCGTTCACGTGTGATAATAGGAGCCAAAGCAGTCAAAACATCGATGCTAACTGATGTGAAGCGGAACATAATGTACGTTGTAAATTATAAACATTCAATGGTCAGTTCATCACAAGATTATTTATTATTCTAGCAAGATGCCCTAATCTTTCCCCTCTTTCCACCCTGCGTTTCTGGCACAATAATTGATAATGAACTCTTACCATGAGACCGGGGGGGGGGGGGAGGGCGAAGAGTAAAGGAAACGGGCTATAAGAAACAAAAGCCCCGGGGTTCTCTCCCCCCCCCCAAAAAATACCCAACCCCCCCCCCCCCCCCCGAAAAAAAGAGAGGGGGGGCCTTAACGCGAAAAAGGAAAAAAAAAAAAAAAAAAAAAAAAAAAAAAAAAACACATACCATGAGACCTGGTCTCCTCGTCTTCTCGGACAAGAAAGTCTCAGCTATCCCGATTTTTATAGCATTCACATTTACGTGATCCATTTGAAACAAATCCAGACAAGTTGCACTATGTGCTAATTGACCGTTCGTCGTCGAGTCAGTGGCGGGAGGTTTGGCCATTGGACCGTTGAGGTGCGGTGACGACGGTGGCGACATCTGCGCTGGCCGGGCCGTCTCGTCGACGGTATTGGACAGGCAGTCGGGGTCTGGTATGCCCCGACAGACGGCAGACGGACAGTGACAGACGGTAGACAGACGACACTGGTCGGGGTCTGGTATGCCCCGACAGACGGCAGACGGACGGTGACAGACGGTAGACATACGACACTGGTCGGGGTCTGGTATTCCCCGACAGACGGCAGACGGATGGTGACAGACGGCAGACGGACGGTGACAGACGGTAGACAGACGACACTGGTCGGGGTCTGGTATGCCCCGACAGACGGCAGACGGACGGTGACAGACGGTAGACAGACGACACTGGTCGGGGTCTGGTATGCCCCGACAGACGGCAGACGGACAGTGACAGACGGCAGACAGACGACACTGGTCGGGGTCCGGTATGCCCCGACAGACGGCAGACGGACGGTGACAGACGGTAGACAGACGACACTGGTCGGGGCCTGTTCACAAGTCTAGCCATGCACCGGCGTGGACTGATCGAGACACAGCTACCCAGCTCCACCAGCTACCCAGCTCGGCCAAGCAGTGAAACTCCGGCGGACAGCACTCCAAATGTGGCCTCCTTGTGCCCAATGTATGCGGCATTGCACATATACATAACTATCTAGTATACGGCACAAATTCGCAGGCAACTTGGTTACAAATCGAACGTTTGAACCAATGGCTCAAGCTCGATCTGAGCTTGAACTCTTCGGCCTAACACACTGAGAGAAACAGAGATTTGAGTGATAAGCAAGAATAGTATGCATTACTTTGGAGAGAAAACATATGGAGTCTCTTTCGGCATATTCACAACATCCATTATAATGCTACCAAAATTGCCAAAACAAAATGGGAGATGGGCAGTTCAAAAATATTCCCCCTCCCCTCGTTAATGCTTCACGCTCTTGCGACGGAAACACCATAAGAGTGATTCGTGAGACGGGATGACAGAAAATGCAAGTACACTTGACCACGGCTGGTAAAAAGCTGCTGTACTGGATACCGGAAGCTGCCATAACACGCCACCTCAAAAATAGCCTTACAGAAAGAATTGTGAGAGGGAGAGGAGACGTCAGCAGCTTCAAACTATTAGCTGCTTGCGCAAGTGCGTGGGCAGTCTAAATAAGATGCGAAGAAAGGTTATTAGATCCGCACCCCTTGTGGTTACCGGTTGACCTAGGACGTAACAGCCTTATCATTTGCGTGATATAAACTGAATTTATGTATCATGTATTATGAATTATGCAATTCTTAAATATACAAATTATATGTGAATGTCATCCATATCGATTGAACCTTTGCAACTAGGCTGGAACGATGACATGATCGTGGACAAAACTGCTTAGAAACTAGTGTTCATTGACGTTGATGACGGCGTACCGCACGTCAGACCGTCTCGTTAGGAGCCTCTCCGACGTACGTTCGGAGCCTCTCCGACGTACGTTAGGAGCCTCTCTGACGTGCGCTCGGAGCCGTTCATGCACGTTCGGTGCGAAGACGGAGGAGATAGCGAGACGGTGCGCGCGCTGGGTGGGAGGGCGACAGAGCCCGGGGCTGTCGACGGTAGCGTCGCGACGTCGGCGGATGTTGGCCGCGGCCCCGGACGTCGGCGGATGTTGGTCGCGGTCCCCCGGACATCGGCGGATGTTGGCCGCGGTCCCCCGGACATCCGCGGATGTTGGTCGCGGTCCCCCGGACGTCTGCGGATGTTGGTCGCGGCCCCGGACGTCGGCGGATGTTGGCCGCGGTTCCGGATGCTAGCGGATGTTTGCCGCGGTCCCCCGGACGTCACCGATATCCGGTGGCTATAACCGCCGACTCAGTCCAACCACAAACCGGCCGAGACGACAGGTGCTTCCCACGCAACAGGTGTCGAGGATAGTGTGTGAAGATGCTAAGCTTTACTCTTGTGCTTCGCGCAGTACAACATACACAGAATATTACGGAACTAATTTAGGTTCAAACACAATAGGAAATATTATGGGAACGTCATCTACAGGCTGGACAGCCCCACATATTCACCATTCTAGAATCCGTAATCCACATATTTGCCATTGCTATCATATTAGCCACATATTCATATATTTGTACATCTTCCACATGTTTGTCATTGCCATTTGTTACCATTTTAAGAATAATCGTAAACTCAACATGGTGTCATTATACCTACTTCATTCTAACCGCTACACCTATTTACCATTTTCACAAAAGCCGTACCCCACCGGCGTGAGCACGAACCGGCCGGGATTAGTCACAACACCCGCCTCTGGCGCTGGTGCCAGTCTCGCTCACCCACCTCTGGCGCTGGTGCCAGTCTCGCTCACCCGCCTCTGGCGCTGGTGCCAGTCTCGCTCACCCGCCTCTGGCGCTGGTGCCGGTCTCGCTCACCCGCCTCTGGCGCTGGTGCCAGTCTCGCTCACCCGCCTCTGGCGCTGGTGCCGGTCTCGCTCACCCGCCTCTGGCGCTGGTGCCAGTCTCGCTCACCCGCCTCTGGCGCTGGTGCCGGTCTCGCTCACCCGCCTCTGGCGCTGGTGCCGGTCTCGCTCACCCGCCTCTGGCGCTGGTGCCGGTCTCGCTCACCCACCTCTGGCGCTGGTGCCGGTCTCGCTCACCCGCCTCTGGCGCTGGTGCCGGTCTCGCTCACCCGCCTCTGGCGCTGGTGCCGGTCTCGCTCCCTCACCGACTGGTAACGTAGGCGTGTCCCGCTGCCTCAGCTCGAGCTGCTGTACACCTGGATCGCCAGCCTGGTAACGTAGGCGTGTCCCGCTGCTTCAGCTCGAGCTGCTGTACACCTGGATCGCCAGCCTGGTAACGTAGGCGTGTCCCGCTGCTTCAGCTCGAGCTGCTGTACACCTGGATCGCCAGCCTGGTAACGTAGGCGTGTCCCGCTGCTTCAGCTCGAGCTGCTGTACACCTGGATCGCCAGCCTGGTAACGTAGGCGTGTCCCGCTGCTTCAGCTCGAGCTGCTGTACACCTGGATCGCCACCCTGGTAACGTAGGCGTGTCCCGCTGCCTCAGCTCGAGCTGCTGTACACCTGGATCGCCAGCCTGGTAACGTAGGCGTGTCCCGCTGCTTCAGCTCGAGCTGCTGTACACCTGGATCGCCAGCCTGGTAACGTAGGCGTGTCCCGCTGCTTCAGCTCGAGCTGCTGTACACCTGGATCGCCAGCCTGGTAACGTAGGCGTGTCCCGCTGCTTCAGCTCGAGCTGCTGTACACCTGGATCGCCAGCCTGGTAACGTAGGCGTGTCCCGCTGCTTCAGCTCGAGCTGCTGTACACCTGGATCGCCAGCCTGGTAACGTAGGCGTGTCCCGCTGCTTCAGCTCGAGCTGCTGTACACCTGGATCGCCAGCCTGGTAACGTAGGCGTGTCCCGCTGCTTCAGCTCGAGCTGCTGTACACTTGGATCGCCACCCTGGTAACGTAGGCGTGACCCGCTGCCTCAGCTCGAGCTGCTGTACACCTGGATCGCCACCCTGGTAACGTAGACGTGTCCCGCTGCCTCAGCTCGAGCTGCTGTACACCTGGATCGCCAGCCTGGTAACGTAAGCGTGTCCCGCTGCCTCAGCTCGAGCTGCTGTACACCTGGATCGCCACCCTGGTAACGTAGGCGTGTCCCGCTGCCTCAGCTCGAGCTGCTGTACACCTGGATCGCCAGCCTGGTAACGTAGGCGTGACCCGCTGCTTCAGCTCGAGCTGCTGTACACCTGGATCGCCAGCCTGGTAACGTAGGCGTGACCCGCTGCTTCAGCTCGAGCTGCTGTACACCTGGATCGCCAGCCTGGTAACGTAGGCGTGTCCCGCTGCTTCAGCTCGAGCTGCTGTACACCTGGATCGCCACCCTGGTAACGTAGGCGTGACCCGCTGCTTCAGCTCGAGCTGCTGTACACCTGGATCGCCAGCCTGGTAACGTAGGCGTGACCCGCTGCTTCAGCTCGAGCTGCTGTACACCTGGATCGCCACCCTGGTAACGTAGGCGTGTCCCTCTGTTCCAGCTCGAGCTGCTGTACACCTGGATCGCCACCCTGGTAACGTAGGCGTGTCCCGCTGCTCCAGCTCGAGCTGCTGTACACCTGGATCGCCACCCTGGTAACGTAGGCGTGTCCCGCTGCTCCAGCTCGAGCTGCTGTACACCTGGATCGCCACCCTGGTAACGTAGGCGTGTCCCGCTGCTTCAGCTCGAGCTGCTGTACACCTGGATCGCCACCCTGGTAACGTAGGCGTGTCCCGCTGCTTCAGCTCGAGCTGCTGTATACCTGGATCGCCACCCTGGTAACGTAGGCGTGACCCGCTGCTTCAGCTCGAGCTGCTGTACACCTGGATCGCCAGCCTGGTAACGTAGGCGTGACCCGCTGCTTCAGCTCGAGCTGCTGCATACCTGGATCGCCACCCTGGTAACGTAGGCGTGACCCGCTGCTTCAGCTCGAGCTGCTGTACACCTGGATCGCCACCCTGGTAACGTAGGCGTGTCCCGCTGCTTCAGCTCGAGCTGCTGTACACCTGGACCGCCAGCCGACGCCGCCGAGATCACGTACTCTGTCCCGATGCCGAGTCAGTCAGCTGCAGCCAAGACCGCTCCCGCCACTTCGGCAGGAGCAGAAGACAAGAGGAATGCCAAGAGGCTGATGCCTCCTGACATGCACGCTCATGCCGTCCCCGAACGTGTTCGACACAGACTCACGCTGCTCAGTGACTCGACAGGACTCCCGAGACCCGGGAGACGTCTTTTCTCGACCGGCTGTGAAAGCAGACATACCCAACACACCCTGCAGCTGCTGGCTCGATGTGGGTTGCTCTCACAATACAGGCGGGTCCCGGACCCACTCCTCTGACACTGACGGGCCACAATAGGACAAAATGTACCTAGGAACTCCACTGACCTCACGTCGACCTGGTACTCTGAAACTGGCAGGCCACAATAGGACACAATGTACCTAGGAACTCCATTGACCTCACGTCGACCTGGTACTCTGAAACTGACAGGCCACGATAGGACAAAATGTACCTAGGAACTCCACTGACCTCACGTCGACCTGGTACTCTGACACTGACAGGCCACGATAGGATGCAATGAACCCCAGATTCTCCACTGACTTAACACCGACCAGGCGCGTGTCTCGATTGAGTGTGATGTAGTGTTCATTATGTTGCTGCATCACTTTCACAAAACGGTCGTAATGCTGTTCCTGGCTGCTTTCTATTATGATCTATTTGTGTGGGTTCACGTTTATCCATCTGGTCTCTCCAGCACACACTTCATCATTTTTGAAAGCCCTATGGAAAACACTTCGTCTCAAAGCAGTACCGGCGGTATTTCCATGCGTGCCCCTCATGAATAATAGTTGTTAGTGCCCTCGAAAGCTAAAGGGACTCCAGTTGATGGCTGTCTGTCTTCACGTCAAACTTCGACAGCTCCACTTCGCCTTGCAACTTGTCAATCACTTCCTGCATGTCAGTGATCTGGTGATCACCTACAATAACGCACTTGCTGACTTCTGCGAGATCCAGTCACACACGTAGCCGAGCCCCTGCACTATTGCCAACAGTCACCCGAGACGATAGCCAGAGCGAATAACCCCTGAACACCCGCTCAATTACACCCTGGGCTTCCAGCCTCAGAAGGTGCTGATTGTCATCCTTCCTGAGTGCAAATGGCACCGAAAGGAACTTCATCGGGATTGGAACAGCTCTTCCACGAGACGTATCTTATGTAGATGACCTTGTGTGACTGGTAGCAGCTGGCCGTGATCACTCGACTCACCAGACTGCCATCTATCTCCAACGTTTTCTGGAGATATCAGCCTGTCACTGAAATATTTCCCACTGTTAGGTGCAGCTGGTGCTGAGTGTTGTGGCGCGCGACCATGCCAAGCGTCCGACACTGCTGGCTGTATTCCAGCAGCTCAGAGCGACCTTGCCAAGCAACACGTGTCGGTAGCAGGTGATCACTGTTCATCCGGCCAACAGCTGGCCACAGCTGACAGCGGGGCGGTCATGTTCTGTCAACCCTCCCCCTCCCCCACACACACTGAAACAAAATATTCGCAAACAATCCGCAACACTTACAAAACCGTCCTGCAGCATTCGTGATGTCGACATTCAGTCATCATATCTAGTACCTGGATGCCAGTCCACTGCAAGAGCTTATATGCTGGATGCAAGTGGATAGGCACATGACTGAAATGCCTCTTGTAGACACGAGCTGGAATAATTTTGGCAACCGGAGCAAAATTCACCATCATCTCTAGGGCTCCAGGACTCCAGGACTCCAGGTTCATCATTATCTCCAGGGCTCCAGGACTCCATGACCTCAAGTTCGCCATCATGTCCAGAACTCCAGGACTCCTAGTTGGCCATTATCTCAAGGACTCCAGGATTCCAGGACTCCAAGTTCATCAGCTCCAGGACTCCAGGACTCGAAGAAGATGCTGTTGATGTTCACGGCATGCTAAACAGAGGATCGGCTGGTGACTGGCCATATTTGCAATGCCTCGGTCTTCACTATCATCATCTGGACTACATCCACTGACCTTCCTTTCTTCTGGATCCCTGAACTGGATTCAGAACAAAACCGACTACAATCCCCCATTGAAGACCACTTAATTTTTTTCTGAACCTTACTAGTCTGGCTATACACGTATATAATTATGCATTTCTGACAACAGTTTAACATTCAACATCGTGTGGTGCATGCGTCATCAAGCATTAGAAATCTAAATCATGGACAAAAGACGTCGCGATTTTTTTGGCGGTTGTGAAACAGCTGTCATGTCCTGCTCAAGATGCAGGATATTAGGGGCCTACACCCTGTAATAGCAAAGCCATTAAGGTTTCAAAAGCGATTCGGTCTAGAACGAGTCGCTCAGATGAACTTACGTACCCGATATACTCCGCAGTAGACCCTGTCGCAGCTTGGCCCTCGCACGTCATCAAAAGACCATTACATCTGCCAACAGTTTAGTTCGCCAAGCTTATCAAGAGTATTGTTCGTCCAACGTCGGAGAGAGAGAAAGAGAACAGGAAGCAGTGTGCGCTAACACATGGCAACGTGGCGACGCAGAACTCTCTTCTTTCTCACACTCTCTCCCTCGCTCCCTCTCTCTCTCACTTTCTATCGCTCTCTCTATCGCTCTCTCATTCTCTCTCTCTCTCTCTCTATCACTCTCTATCGTTCTCTCTCTTTCTATCGCTTTCTTTATCTCTATCGTTCTCTCGCTCTCTCTCTCTCTCTCTCACTCTCCCTCTCTCTCTCCCACTCTCTCTCTCTCTTTCTCTTTCGCTCTATTTATGGATCCATCTCTCCGGGGATCGGCGGCGCTCAGCTATTCCATCAGCGCCACCATTTCAGCCCAACTGAGTGCACACGGGGCATATGCGATTCATGGAGCTGGCCACGACAGAATAGCGGCCCTGACTGCTGCAGTCACTCAGATGCTCGTGTCGCCCACGCTCAATGACTGGGTACGACGTTCATTGACGGACCGACGGCAGATACAATCCCACCGACGTCATCCCGATCAAGACAGCTGGACACTGGACGGTATCTGTTCACAGTGCGAGAGGCACCCACGGCGATACGCCACAGCACGGGTGCTGTTCATCGATACAAGAACGAATGAATGACGCAGTATCCACTAGTTGCACATAGCACCAGGTGGATCGTATTCTGGGAGTTGCCGTGCAATGCGGTTTACAGTTCTGCTTACGTCTCTCATGGTATTACATTCTTAAGCTTTTCACTTTCCCACTCGTTCGCCTCTGTAAACTTCCAACTGTTGCGAAAGCGTATATAGCCCAATTCGGCTTCACCGTAAATGCGTGTGTGCAGTATTGCATTCCATGAGTGCAGTATTGCATACCATTGGTGCAGTATTGCATACCATGAGTGCAGTATTGCATGCCATGAGTGCAGTATTGTATAGCACAAGTGCAGTATTGCATGTCATGAGTGCAGTATTGTATAGCACAAGTGCAGTATTGCATGTCATGAGTGCAGCAGTACAGGTCGCCACTCAGGGACGCCAAACGAGAGAGAGAGAGAGAGAGAGAGAGAGAGAGAGAGAGAGAGAGAGAGAGAGAGAGAGAGAGAGAGAGAGAGAGAGAGAGAGAGAGAGAGAGAGAGAGAGAGAGAGAGAGAGAGAGAGAGAGAGAGAGAGAGAGAGAGAGAGAGAGAGTGAGAGAGAGAGAGAGAGAGGGCAAGAGGCGGGCTCTGGCTCTCACGTGCTCCAGGCCTCGCGCCACGCTGTGGATGAAGACTTGTGGGACGACCACTGGCGTAGCCAGGAATTTCTTAGGGAGCGACGAAAGCAATATCGTGAAACACAGACCGATTTCGGCGAACGAAGCATGCCAAAAATGCATTGGTGAAAATCTCCAGATTTCTTCATAGATTCAGTGCATTTTTGGTTGCTTACGACGGTGTCCGAGCTCTACCCCTTAACTGCGCCTCTGGGAACAACTGCATGTGCACTTTCTTGGCAGCCTGGGAAGACACGCATCTCATCGAGTTCATTTATCGGTGAAGTGCACAAATTTGAGCATGAAAATCCGCAAATTCCATCTCTGCCCACAATTCGGCATAGTGCATTAAAATTTTGGATGCGCATTGAATACTAGGTAGGCCCGATCATGGGAATAGTTCCAGCAATCTCGGTGTATGTGCGTTGAAAAAAACTTCGTCAGAGATTGACTGCAATTTGTCGAAATCGGTCTGGACACATTTACCGATGGACACACGGTGGATGTGTCTGAAACTCAAATGCGTTATGCCCAATTGCCGAATTAACATCGCTGTAGCGCTGTGTCAGAGCCTTTTTTGGTCCACAATACCCCGCTCAATTTACAACACACAGTACATCGTACAATACACAGTCTATAGCGCGACTGCATTTATCCGACTGACTAGCCATATATTCACTCGACTTCTGGGCACACAGGTCACGTGACATGACGCCACAAGTGCATTGCAACACAACTGTATGCTGAAGTATCCCCCATTCAACATTCCATTCAATTGTGACTCCATGGATATACTTCTGATGTATAAAGCATTCGGTCATCGAGCAGAATATTCCTCAGAATGACGCTAAAATTTACCTATCGCTTACCACTTTACCGAGCAACATAATACTTAGCATACCAACACATGACTTTGCTGACATGGAGGGTTCAATTGACATAACAAGCCTCCCTAAAACCCTCCCTGGAACTGTCATGGGCCTTCTGGACAGGATGCAAAAGAAGAATGAAATGGAACAATTCGCCGTGGTTCTCAGCCCTAGCACAGTCGGGTTGGAAATGTCAAGCGAAAAACGTTCAGGCCGGAACCTTCTGCCCCTCTCTCCGCACATAAATAGCGTTGACACATCAATGGCGATACACTCATGTTTCGAAATCGTGCGAGTTCCGTAAAATGCAAATCGCTGATGCAATGTTTGCATATGAGATGGCCGACAAGAGTGATCCAATGATGCAGCTGATCCTGGCGACTCCATCACGTGCCGGAGATTCCCACCACCGGCACGTGGGCGGCCGATACACGTCCGGCTCATCTCTCCCGTCCGGCTCGTTGTCTCCCAGCCGCTTGCCGAGAATTTCAGTCGATAGTTGAGAACTGCCGCCGCGCGGTGTGCCACGTTTGCCTGTGACGTCACCATCAACGACCGCCGACTTGTACATCAGTGTCATGTCACTGCATCATAGGGTATGGCGCATTTCCACACCACGCACCATGCAACTGGCACCATGGACGGACAAGTGGCAAAACGCTAATGAAAAGCGGAGGGCCTGCGCCGTTTTGTCTCGTAGGACATGGTTAACCCGTCCCTTCTCGGGGGGGGGGGGGGTCTTCAACCGCCCCCTCAGGTTTTTCGCGGATAGCAAACAAACGGCGCGCGGAAGGCACCAAAATTTGGCATACCTTTTCCCACATCAACTTGACAAGCTGATTAAAAAATTTTAGGTCAAGTCATCTAGGGTCAACGAGTTAGTCAAGGTCAAGTGAGGTCACCTCCAAAAAAGTTCAACCAGTCGTCACGCTTTAACGGACACATATATTTTAATGAAACTTTCAGTGTTTGCTTATCTTTACGGATGCAACAAAACGTATCAGTTTAATTTTTCATTTTTTGTTCGTTTTTTAATACATAAATTTTGCGTATTTGCGAAAAAGCAGTTCAAATAGATGATTCTGGCAAAAGTAAGCATTTTTCATTAGAACAAGTTGACTTCCAACAACGTTCCTCGGTCTGCTCTACCCATTGGAAAAGGAAAATTAAAGAAAACTTGAAAATGCAAAATTTTGAAATTTCAAAAAGTATTTTTATTTTATTTTTGAGGGGCCAAAAGAATGTAGCCCTGGCCAATTTTGCTGTCCTTTTCTCATTGCAAATCAATTTTGTTTTTCATATATCCCAAAATGAACTCCCCAAAGTCAAAAACATAATGTAAGTCGTGAAAAGTCGTGAAAATCTTCATGGTGGCGTCACGTTTGGGGGGAAATTGTTTTGGAGGGTGGACCCAAACCCTACTCATCGAGCGCTTTCCGATGATACCTCTTTCGTTTTCCTGCGATGCTTAGTTTGGATTTTAGAGTGGGTATTCAACCACGCCCCCCCCCCCTCCCCCCACCCCGAGACGGGGGTGTGAGGATTTGACCGGAAAGACGGCGCGGGTTAATAGCTATGATCATGAGGAGTAGGACCATGGCTCCGCTGATCCACATCGTCCTCACGTCTGCGACTTGCACTGCTCTACTAACGGTGCAAATGTCCGCCGGCACAAAACATTCATTTGTCTCTTCTTCTTAAACTTGGTCCGAAATATTCCTGAAGACTTTATGGACCGGAGTCCGATACTGTACAGAACGTGCTGTATGAACTCTGACCCCACCACCAAGTCCGTGAATACCAGTTCCACAGCACAGTTTTGAGCGAGAGGTTAACGCGCCGCCGGTGCACCGACACATCCGTTCCGGTGCCGTGCCCCGTCCTTATCAGGCCGGTACTCGGCTGCCAACTGACCCCGGGAACGTGTGGAGCGACTCGAACCTCACGTTGTGCCAGGACAGGAGAGACGACTGCAGGCCAGCGCTCAGTCCAACCGAGCCGTCCGGCCGACGTATGGCGACTCTTTCAGCAGCATCGCACTCGTCAAGAGCTCGGGCCGAAATCGGAGGTTTGTTGTGAGCTGGTCGCCGTTATCGGAGCCGCTAACGGCGCGAGCGGTTCGGCAGTTGGACTGTATGGTGACCGTTGTTATCTGAGACTGCAGGCGACTGCGGCGCTCACGACTGACGACCAAGTTGTCCTGCTGGCTGACGACACACTTGGGCGAAGCAGTTCCGCTAGAAATGGCCGACCGTTTGTCGATAGCAGTCGCCCGCGAATGCTCTGAGAAACAGAGCGGGCATCATTCGCGCCGGCAACTGTTGAAGCCATTTTTGTAAGTGTATAGAGCGTGGCCAGCTCGACCCTACGTGGAGTCTGGGACTTGTGGGAGGGGGTGTTAGGACAGTGTTAGCCATGGGCTGGGCTGCCCGTACATTACGTTGCACGCTCCAGACAAGCTGTGGCCGGTCCAAATTATCGGGCAATATACTGCAGCTCGAGACAGGGTTTGTTCTGACGGAAAGCAAGTGGGATGAACTGTGAGACGAAACCATGACAACCATCCGTTTTTTTTCACACAAAGGAAAGCGTTCATTATCATGTAGTGTGTGGGATACCGTACTTAATGGGACGTGACAAAATAATAGAGTAGTTGCAACATTTCTCTGGACCGTCTAAATGCCAACTGATGCATGGATAGTAATGTAAAAATGTTTTCTTTGTACAATTCTAGCATGCACAAAGCGTGCATTGTAAAAAAAACAGATTAGCACTTTTGTTGCTAATAGCATGTTAAGTGGCTGCTTCAAACAACTATGTTCCCTAAGGATGCTAGTAACAAGCAGTATTTGCAGTGTCCTGCTGGAAGGGTCTAATTATAGCCTGTAGGTGCTTCACTACAAGAAGGAGGAAGACTAGCAGCCATGAGTGTTATGCCAGGCGGTCCAGAATAATTAAATGCTTATATATAGCATTGTTGCAGTCTGTTATTATTTGGCAGGAGTTTGAACGCTCTATTGCTGCTTGCAGTAAGCAGTTGGGTAGTTAAAATAAGCAGCGTAGACAAAAATGGTGGGAACATTACCACCCTAACGCAGCTTGACGAAACAACTGCACGAACATTCGGCCATTTTGGTTTGGAATTCGATGGCGTGCGGATCTCTGCATTCATGCGACAAGGTTGAAGTGAATAAGAGAAGTCTCTCTGGGATCAAGAGAATCTCTGTATCCAGAATCGCAAGCCTGTGATAGTAGGTACAAGGTAGGTGTGTCTTTACAGCAAATGTTTTTCCACATCCCTGGTATAAATCTGATTATGTCAGCACCTTGCCAACATCGCTGCATACGTCCCTGAAATTACGTGCGCTGAATGGCCAACGCAGTTGATGCACCCCCAAGCTACAATAGCATACATACCTGAGCTCGACAACACATAATACCTGGCAGGCTTGACAAGGCATATGTGATATTGCTCCTGGACAAACAAGCCTAATTGTTATTTTATGATATAATTATTAATCTATGGAAACTGAAAAGCTGAGTGGGCTATACCTTGCAGCTTATTCTGCTTATCCCGTGGGCTAAAAATTCATTTCTCATGCAATTGCTTTTTTGGGCGGTTTATTGTGCTGCTCAGAGTTCATTAGCTGAACGAAAGCCAAAGAATCTGAATTGTCGCAACTAATTATTGTTAGCGGATAATTTTATACGCTTAACCTAGATGGGCTACTGTGGCCGTTTTTGAAGTTTTGATGCGTTATGACTTTATTACAATATTATGGATTTCATTGGTTTATTCATAATTTTGTAGCAATGGGGCCATTGATTCCGATCTTTACATCACCACTTGATCATGACTGGCACTGTGCCATGGAAGCCTGAACAGTGATAAATGTGGAGCTTGCATTACAAATGAGAGAAATTATCTGGGTTAGGCTTGGTTGGTTTATTTGATATATTCTTATTCAAGGTGTTCATGACAAAAGCCTTCCACATATTTTCCTTCATGATGCAAATAGAGGGGCTAGGCTGCATGAAGTTAGGTTTTTTAAAACTAGTTTTGCATTTAACCCGCGCCGTCTTTCCGATCAGATCCTCACACCCCGTCTCGGGAGGTCAGTAACCCCCTCTAAAATCCAAAATAAGCATAGAACGGAAACGAAAAAGTTGTCATCGGAAAGCGCTCGATGAGTAGGTTCCGGACCCACCCCGAAAACAATTTCACCCCAAAAGTGACGTCACCAGGGGGGCTAGATTGTCATGACTTTTCACGACTCACATTATGTTTTTGGCTCTGGGGAGTTCATTTTGTGGATATAGGAAAAAACAAATTAATTTGGAATGAGAAAAGAACAACAAAATCGGCCATGGCTTTAATTATTTTTGACTCCCCAACATTTTTTTAATTTCAAGATTTTGAGTTTTCAAGTTGTCTTTAATTTTCCTTTTCCATTGGGTAGAGCAGACCGCGAAACGATGTTGGAAGTCAACTTACCCTAATAAAAAATGCTTACTTTAGCCAGAATGCTCTATTTGAACTGCAATTTGGCAAATACGCAAAATTAATGTGGTCAAAAACGAAAAAAGAAAACTTCCACTCGTACGTTTTGTTGCATCCCTAACGATAAGCAAATGCTGAAAGTTTCATTAAAATATCTGTATCAGTTAAAGCGTGACGACTGGTTGAACATTTTTGGAGGTGACCTCAGTTGACCTTGACTAACTCGTTGACCCTAGATGACCTGACTTCAAAATTTCGAAACAGCGTGCCAAATTGATGTAAGAAAAGGTATACCAAATTTGGGCGTGCTTCCACGAGCCAGTCGTCCAATATCCGCGAAAAACCTGAGGGGGGCGGTTGAAGACCCCCGAGACGGGACGGGCTAATAGGGATGATCTTCGTGATTTCGATATGGCGATGGAGGGGAGAGCAATGCTCAACTGGGAAGGTAATATCGCGCTCCCGGAAAAGACTACAAGAGCAAATAGTCGCTTCGCGTCGAAGCAAACTACAAGACCATTCTCCATCTCCATCGTGAAATTCCGAATACAAACATTGCAAAATGAACGCACGGAGTAGCGGAAGCAGGAGACAGCAGTCCACCACGCGGGAACGGAGCAAGTTTCATTTCGACACCATACCCTCAATACTCATTACGATCGCACTGCCATGTGTGCGATAAACCATGAAGTCCAATCGATCTCCTTCACTGTGCTCTGCAACGCATCAACCAATATATATGGGCAAATTCTGAAGAAATCAAGGCTAATAAAATGGTGCGGTACCATTAGGGAAACCTAGAGCATCATAGGGAAAAAATCCATACAAATTTACATCACATGACTGCTTAATTAGTCTGCATCTAGCAGCTCAGAACGAAGCACGATCAACATCAGCGAAATTATATTATGAGTAGTGACTGCATCTCTATCATACAATTGCAATCGTGCAAATGAAATCATGCACAGTCATATAAAATGAATTACACTGATACAGAATCCAGAAGCTCAGAGCAAAACAAATTATTATAGAGGTCCATTTTAGCTAAACCGAGCTGGCGAAAGCTTGAACGTATCGTAAGGCATCTTATCCTGTCATGAATCCAGGAAGGAAACGTACAGCACACGGATATCCCTCTGAATCCAGCTCCTCAAAACGATGCAAAAATAGCCTGTGCGAAACCATGACACGCACCGTGGAGCACAAATACTACTCTGAATCTGTATCATGGATCCAGTACGAAGAATGACAACTGTAGCGCACGGGATCCCTCAGTGTCTAACAAACAATTCGGTACTCACGAGCGAAAAATGTAAACATTCGGCAAGTGCCTCCTCCCACGCACACGCATAGTGCGTATCTCTCTGTGCCTCTGCCTCGTTCACTCTGTGTCACCGCCGCCTGTCAAGGGTGAGATGTCGCGCTCACTGGCACTGGGCGCTCGTGCGCGGGAGAGCACCTTCGGCTTTTCCTGTGCGGCTGGCATACTCCGTCTCTAGCCATGCTCCATCCGAGGAGAAAGCTTCGGCCGGCCGTGGCGCAGATCGCAGCGTGGTTCAGCCGCTCCTGGTCATCCTGATGAGAGGACGGCGTACTCTGAGTTTGGTGCTGCATGTTGCGACTACTCTGATTGGGGGCACTTTGAATATTTTGGAATGTCACTCAATTTGACCCGCTCCGGATCAATGACCTTTGGTGACCTGGAACTGAAGTTTTTTTTTAACGAAATACGCAAAACAGATGTATAATAAGCTGCTGAAAATGTGGCGTCCCTCGGTATACTACTTGGACCGCTATCGCGGAAGACCTAAGCGGGGGGGGGGGGAGAGCTCGAGAGGTCCCCGGCCCGGCTAAGATTAAATTAGGAAAACTCGGTTCGATTACTTAATTCCAGAAGGACTCCTGGATTCCAGGAATCCCCTGGTGCTAGTAGGCCCCTCACGTTTCGCTATTCCAGGAAGAAATTGGTGGCATCACCCCTGTCATCAAAAACGTCAACTTTGCGTCCGAACATGCTCAGTCTCATTTCTTACCAATTGGTCTGTCCAGCATTGATACCACTTAGATGTAGTCACACACTCCTTGCTTTTGTAAGCAGCCTACGCGTAACTACAGCCCACACGTAAGCAGCCTGTAACTATTGCCAGTAAAACAGGTACAACCTGAATCATCGGTCAAATGAATATGCACGGTGTCAAATATCTTCTGGCCATACCAGGAAGATATTTGATTTTCATTCATACCAGGAATTCCTCAACCTCATGTTTTAGTCGATGTCTGACACGGTACGAATTATTTGACACCTAAGTTTTATATGATGTACACAAGCGTTATGATGATGAAATAGCATACCTTCCATCATGTTCTCATCATCATCAAGCGCAATGTTTCGAGAACATTTATTGATCTTAAAATATGGAATCAACAACATTGCTACAAAGTTCGGAATGTAGAAAGCCGCGCTGTGCCCTCAAAGCCCGTCAAGATGACTTGTGAAAAGACGTAGTACGTGGCAATGATAGACTTAGACTTGAGCAAATTGTTCTAGTCGCTGGTAATCTAGGATGCGTTACAGAAGAAAACAAGTAAGGACCACTCGCACCGATGCACACCCACGAGCACTGCGGCAGCGTACTTCTGATGTACCCTACTTCTGTGGTCACATGCTTATGTGCTGACATTCCTTTGCACTTACGTACGCTTGCGAACTTTCGCAGTTGCGTGCTTTTGTGCTTATGTACACTTCCGCATACGTGCATATGTCACACGTACATTTGCGCTTGCAAACATCTGGCATCAGTTCATTTATCATGAGTAACTTTGTGTTTGTCATATATCTGCGCCTATGTACATCTGTCGTGCGTGTAATTGCGCATTCGTATATTTGCTTACGTGCATCTGCTTACACTCATTTCACATTCGTACATTTGTCCTGGAATCGTGTAGCATTGCATGTTTGGTCCGCCCAACGAGCAGTGAGATACCGACACCATACTAACGCCACGAGCGAAGATGCGACGAAACAGCATCTGCGTTAGCCGCGTTCAAGCGCCATTGACATGAAGTTTCCAGCGCCCCTGCTGAAAGTTTCCCAGGAAGAATGGTGCAGCGCAACTGCAATCCAATCCATGATGAAATAATTTAAACCGACATGACTAAATTCCTCATCTGATTCAAACATACTACATTTCTATTCCTATAATCAAGGACGATTTCAAAACAGGACTCCAAATTATGCAATCGAGAGCCGGACCAGCGTAGGAATATATATGACCATGGTGGTGTGTGGGCCATGCCCTGATGGAGGAGACCGTCTCGCTTAGTGGTGGGGTGTGGTGGTGATGTTGGCGGGCCATGTTGGTGTGATGTGTTCGACGGTCCCCTAATGGCCGAGACCGTCTCGTTTCCGTCAGCTGTGTAGTGATGTGCCTGGCGGTCCCCTGGTGACCGAGACCGTCTCGTTTCCGTCAGCTGTGTGGTGATGTGTCCGGCGGTCCCCGGATGGCCGAGACCGTCTCGTTTCCGTCAGCTGTGTAGTGATGTGTCTGGCGATCCCCTGATGGCCGAGACCGTCTCGTTTCCGTCAGCTGTGTAGTGATGTGTCTGGCGGTCCCCTGATGGCCGAGACCGTCTCGTTTCCGTCAGCTGTGTAGTGATGTGTCTGGCGGTCCCCTGATGGCCGAGACCGTCTCGTTTCCGTCAGCTGTGTAGTGATGTGTCTGGCGGTCCCCTGATGGCCGAGACCGTCTCGTTTCCGTCAGCTGTGTAGTGATGTGTCTGGCGGTCCCCTGATGGCCGAGACCGTCTCGTTTCCGTCAGCTGTGTAGTGATGTGTCTGGCGGTCCCCTGATGGCCGAGACCGTCTCGTTTCCGTCAGCTGTGTAGTGATGTGTCCGGCGGTCCCCGGATGGCCGAGACCGTCTCGTTTCCGTCAGCTGTGTAGTGATGTGTCTGGCGGTCCCCTGATGGCCGAGACCGTCTCGTTTCCGTCAGCTGTGTAGTGATGTGTCTGGCGGTCCTCTGATGGCCGAGACCGTCTCGTTTCCGTCAGCTGTGTAGTGATGTGTCTGGCGGTCCCCTGATGGCCGAGACCGTCTCGTTTCCGTCAGCTGTGTAGTGATGTGTCTGGCGGTCCCCTGATGGCCGAGACCGTCTCGTTTCCGTCAGCTGTGTAGTGATGTGTCCGGCGGTCCCCTGATGGCCGAGACCGTCTCGTTTCCGTCAGCTGTGTAGTGATGTGTCCGGCGGTCCCCGGATGGCCGAGACCGGCTCGTTTCCGTCAGCTGTGTAGTGATGTGTCCGGCGGTCCCCTGATGGGCGAGACCGGCTCGTTTCCGTCAGCTGTGTAGTGATGTGTCCGGCGGTCCCCTGATGGCCGAGACCGTCTCGTTTCCGTCAGCTGTGTAGTGATGTGCCTGGCGGCCGGCCGTGCTGCGGCCCCTGTTTATCGTGTCGTCAGTCGTCCGCTGTGTCGACGCCAACGAGGTCAGCGGCTCGTTATCGACACTGCAGCGACGCTGGCGCACGGCGCTCCAGAGAAAAATGACAATCCAGTCGAGAGAGGGGTTTATCGACTTGTACCGGCATCGTAGCTCCGCCCGGTGGCGTACTGTTTACGTGTACCCTAGACACCCCAATCAAGTATGGCCCTCCTATGCCGATTGGCGAGTTCAGAGCCACACATCTCCGGACTGCATTGGTTTTGAACATTTACTTGCACGGGTAGGACAAACTATCACTTTGCCCGTAATGCAGTGACGGCGCCAGGGGTCAAAACAATGCAAGACACGCTTTGAGACGGATGGGTCGCTATATAAAGAAATGTGGAGGTATTTCAATGTCGATTTAAAGTACCACAGATTGTATTAGGGGGTTCCTTGCATGTAAACAGTACACGTGATGCTACCCCATCCCCTCTCTAGCATCCCTTATCTGCATGTGGCTTCGTTGCTCCCCTGTTTGTTAGTCCACGCTTTCCTCTGCATACCGACTACTAACGATAAATGACACGGTGTATGTTGTTGTCGTTCTTGCCAAGGCCATGCTCGCGCAATTCCATAGGTTTTCGTTTTCTTAATCTTTTCCGGTGTATCATTATATTCCATAAATTGTCCTTGAATCCTGGCGCGTGAACAGCCACACCGATATGTTTAGTGGCAGTATACGATATGAATTGAAGAAAAACAAATTCGAGGGAGCGAACACATGCAACAAAAACAGAAAACTGGAAAAATGAAAATTAAACTGAAGCGTTTCATGCATGAAAATGGCTGCAAATGAAACACACGCCATTTTTGCGGACTTTCCCTTGCAAAACGCAACAAGACCATTTTCTTGTATTAGAAAGCTGAGCATTTTCTGAGCGGTCATGGTCCCCATGGACACCCATGGGGGGCTACTGCATGCTGGTATGGCCGTGTTTTGGTGTCACCCGTGTCACTGATGCAGCGTCAGTGTCATTATTGTCGGCTCTCCGACTTCGGATCGGCCGCTATCTGCTCCGCAGTGACGGTTAGCATGCCGTATAAAGTCATAAAGTCATAAAGTCATAGGCGTAGGAACAGGGGGGCCAGGGGGACCATGGCCCGCCCACTTCTTAAAGTGGGAGGGCCAACAATGGTAGCTGGCCCTCCCACTTTTGAGACATATAAATTTCCTAGAATGCAGCATGCACACATTTGAATATTTGAGAAAAACTCCCTGCAATCCATAACCGAGCAAAAGCTGCACATATCACATCGTAGAACTTCCACTCGTGCCACTCGGGACATTTCCCAATCCCGCGGCCCACCGGTGAAGCAGTGTGGGCGGCGCCATTAGCCGTGATCGTGCATAAACTGCGTCGAGAACCACCCGATATACAAACAAACATCGTAGCGCTTAATTTTTAAGTCATGCACTCTTGGCCACGACCTTACAACAAAGTAACTGTTTTATGAGTTGATGTAATGGAACATATTTATGGAAATTCACACCATATATTATGCTATGAAAAGACTATACAGCAGATACTGTGCCAGCCAGTAACAAATTACACTGGTACTAGAGTTTCACTTTCGTTCTTTGACTGTTAGCATCTTTAACATTGATTGCATTCATATTGCCTACAGTAGAAAATTACGAAGGCTGAAGGTAGTAACGTAACATAATCAAGGTAAGACATACAATTTCCAAGTGCAAGTTCCTTGCCTGGATATTACATGTATTATATGTGGCCTTGGTTCTAGCTGTCATACACTTCAACATTTACATGTATTTTCAGTACTGAAGCATACAAATTGCAGCCACTATACATACCTTGCGTGACTGTAGTATGGAATATAACGTATAAATTTCCACATTCCAATGGATTTTCAGTTTGGCATAGCACACAGATATCCAACCTTTTGAGTGATATGCCAGTGTATCATCGGTGCTGGCATCCAACATAGCCAAATACTTATTGCAATAACTTACTATTGACACATTGATAAAGTCTGCACGATACTACATCAACTTCAAGTGCGATAACGCCTCTCACAATCTCAGAATCCCCGAGATGATTAGGCGCTCGTGATGTGACCTAAAAAGGTGAAGAGTGGCATATGAAGAGTGATGATATGACGACTGACGAGTGATGCTTGTCATGTGACCCGACGCTCTCTAAAAAGTTTGCTGATGTCCATAACAATCGCACCGTGGCCCACACAAATAAATATTTGGGGCCACAAAATGTCCACGCGGAGACCCCTGAAAATGATGCTAGGGCACCCAAAATACCACCAAGACCACTGAAAATCACATTGATGGCCTAAAAATCGTTCCGAGACCCCAAATATGACACTGAGGACTTCATAATATGGGACCGCACTCCTGAAAATACCGCTGGGGCTCCCAAAAAGTTGCGCTGGGATAACGAAAAGTCGCACCAGGCTTCCGAAAATCACGCTTATTCCTTAAAATATCGGTCCGGGATCTTGGAAATCACACTGGGAGCAAACGAAAGTTTCGCCGGGCTGCCGAAAATCACGCTAGTCGCCAAAAAGACCAGCAGGGCTGTCCAAATCACGTTGAGTCTCAAAAGGTCGGGTCGGCATCTCTGATAGTCGCGCTGGGAGCACAACAAAAGTCGTGCCGTGGTCCTTGAAAATTACCATGGGAGCTGCAAGAAAACGCGCTGGGCCGATGAAAATCACACTGGGGGTATACAAAATTCCAGCCTGGGCCCCGAAAACCACGCTGGGGGCCGAAAAAAAATCGTGTCTAAATCCATAAAAAATCACAACGGGGACTCCAAAGGGTTGGCCGCCAACGACAATCACGCTGACCCTGAAGGTGCCAAAAAGTCGCACCTGGGCAGGAGAAAATCACTCCAGGGGCTCGACAGGTCGCACCGGCGTCCCAACAGTCTCATGGAGAACGCCTACTAAATGAAGTTCGGGCAACGAAAAAGAAACAGTCCGTATATGGATAATAATTATGGTGTCTCAGCAAATGCTCCCCCCCAAAAAAAAGGCGTGTTGGGTCCCCAAAGACGTGTCGAGGCCATACAACTCGCGATAGGCGTCCTAACTAATGACGACAGGGTCTAAAAATCACACTTCGACCCAGCAACTTCACACCGCTGCCCTTGGAAATCATACTAGGGGCCCAAAATGTCCCGCCGGAGCGCCACAATTCGCAGCTGGCTTCCCAAAATCAATTCCTACCCGAAATGTCACTTTGCGGCCACAATAATTGCGCCAAAGACCCCACAAACGTGTCGGGGCTCGGAAAAGAAACGCTTTGGAGCAACGAAGAAATGCACCTGATCTCGAGCAATCGTAACGGGGCACACAAATATCACGCAAGAGGCCTACAAAAATAGAAGTAAATACTAAAAATCACAAAGAGACTCCATCGAGGAGGCCCGAACACCAGAAAATTCAGGACAGGTCCCGAAAGAAAGTTCCCAAAAGAGCCTTTCTACTCTGAAGGGTGTCATTGACTGAAAAGAAACTCGTTGAGCAGCCACAGTGGCATACCAAGGAGGCGAATCCCCCTCCATCCTGAAGATGTGAACTCCCAAAAATCCAAGAATTGCGCTGAGGTACAAAAAATGGTTCTAAGGCCCCATAAATTCGCATCAGGCCCCCAGAATTACGAATGAAAAATATATACACCTGACGCAAAAAAACATTGCACCGGGCTTGAAAATTTGCGACGAGGAACGCAAAAATCACACTGGAGCACAGATAAGTATAACATGCCCAGCGAATTAGCGCCGAGCCCCCCAAATATCGCTATTGGGACCCAAAATTCCTGTCGGTAGTCTTATAAGTTCTGGTCAGTGCATCAAACATTCCCCGCGGGTATCCATAAAATTAGCGTCGATGGCCCCAAATAAGCACAGCGTGGCTCCAAAGTTGCATCACAACCCGAGAAGAATCAAGCCGGAGCTCTCCGAAATAAACAGAGATTTAGAAAACTAAATACGAAGACAAATACGAAAACTAAGGACGAGCCAGGAAAATCACTCCTTTGCCCAAACATATCACCAGATGCCTTAACAAATAGCATACTGGTCACCGAAAAACGTATCGGAGCTCGAAAAATCGTGGCGGGACATGACCAATCGCTGGGAGCCGGAAACGTCGGGTGGTGGCTCGGATTTTGCATCCTTCATCAGTCATAAAAAAAATTACGCCGAGCGCGGAAAACTGGCGTCGGATCTACCCGAAACCACGCCCATTGGCAGGAAAGATCGCGACGGGACCACGATAAATTATATCGGAGCCCCCAATATCTTGTTGGGGTCCCACAAATATGAGCGAGGATCCCAAAATAAACACAGCGGGATCCTAAGAGCACAACTGAAGGACGAAAATGCACTGGATCCTCCAAAGCGTACCGATTTTGGCAAAAAGCGGCAAGACCTTAAAACATGACTTGCAGCTCAAAGTAGCTACACCGGAAGCTAAAAAAGCAAACACAACCGGTTCCTCAAAGCACACAGGGGTTTTGAGACCGCATGGGAGCTTCAAAGCAGGCTGGGTCTCTAAAAAATTGACATGGTCCTAGAAAAGGAACACAAAGACCGGGCACTAAATAAACACTTTGGGGTTTGCGAAAACGCGCTGATACATGAAAAAGTATCGTCGGTGCAAAAACAAAGCAAAACACTTTTTATAAGAGCTAGGTCACAAAAATGTGCCGGACCCCTAACAATAATTGGCTGGAGCCACAAATCGCATCCATAGACAAAGAAAAATGGAAAGGTCTAAAAATGAACACCTAATCTCCGTTCGGTAGCCAATCTGAGAGCGTCTCTAACCAAAGAGATCTGGTGCATCAAAGCTCAGCGGTTATCCGGATTTCTTAGTCAACAGAAAACGTGGGAAGAAGGGAACTAATCATCAAATTGCATTCAGGATGGGATCTTGTGGCGGTTAAGTCTGAACACGTTATGACTTTATGAGGTACTGTGTGCTGTCATCTGTCAGCTATTTTGCACTGAATTGTTGGTCCCCAAAATAAACGCTTACATTCTGTTTCAGCCGAGCGTCACATGATGTAGTTGTAGCATTTCGTTTGAAGTGGCGGATATTCTAAGGTGCACGATATGTACTATCGAGGTGATTGAGGTGGCTGATCACCTATATGTTGGAGTTAGGCCCTGAGTACGAACAACATGCCATGTATTTATATGTATTACAATTGTCTTTGCCCCAGTCTGTCAGCCTGCCAATATTGGTCTGCCACACACCGGATTAAATAATTTTCAACCAGCGTTCACCCTGTCTTTGCTGTTTCTGAACCTCTCCAGCATCAATCATGATACTTCTTTTGCAATGGGCCAGCAAGTAAGCTACGATCTTGCTTGTTCTTTCCCCTCACCAACATCGGTGAACACTTAAACGGTACAACGGGGAGAATCTTAAAGACGTATTGTACTAAATCTTGGAAACTAGGGCACACCACATACCCATTAGTGAGGCTCTAATGAGCTTGTCCCACCTCCATCACACACCTATGCACATAGCGGAAGTTGAAGAAATTTTGTTTGAACAGTATTACTAAATGGTTTCACTCGCACCAGGAAGATAAACCTGTTATTACGCAAGAATCAATCGGTCGTGAAAAGAGTTCCAAGTACAGCGATAAGTGTGAATCTGAAAGTACTTATACTGCGATGATCGTCCTTTTTAGGACCACATGTTGCTGTTAGCCATAGGCGCACCCAGTGGTCTGCCCCCCCCTCCTCCCCACTTAACGGGGAAAGTTGTGTTAATTATTAAATTTATCGGATTTTCTATCCAAAAGTGCTCAAACACGGCACTTTGTGAAATTCCTTGGTGCGCCCCTGCTATTGACCCTGGCCCACCCACTTTTTGAGACGTTCCTATGCCTATGCATAAAGTGATAGGACAACAGGGGCCCATCCGAGTAAAGCCTATGAAGGAGATATGTCATATTTAAGACGATTTAAGACGATAAAAATGTTAACAACACACCCTAATCAATACCAAATTCCGGTTCAAAGAAACTATCTACACCAAGTTATACACTACTCACGTGGTTTGTATAGCACACTCCTCCACACCCATGCCGCATCAATAATTTTCAAGCTCCTTCATACGTGCCTGCTTGTGTGGGCCTGTACCGTGTATACCTAAAAGCATATATACCATGCCATACACGACTAATTATAACTTAAAAGCAAGATCCTCAAACCTAAAAATGTGCCCACCGTAATGTTTCATGCATTCAATCAGGGAATACCCACAGCATCAACAGGCATCCCATTCAATTTGTCAACCACCATTTGACTGAAAGCTTGTTCCCGCTTTACTGGCATACACCTTAATTTGTATAGCCTGAATTGGTGAACCTCTTGTGATACTCTAAATAAAATGGCATCATTCAGATTGATCCTATCTAACTTATGCATTTCACTGCATTGCATATTTAATGCCATAGGGCTTTCTCCATATTCCACATTACCCAGTCCACTGATACGTCTGGTGTTTTTGCGCTACACTCCCTCGAGCATGCAATATATCTTTCTAAGTAAGAGCTCCATGCCTGCACACAGTATTCCAAGTGTGGCTACATATAGACTAAGCACGCTTTTGTCCATAACTTCCTCGCTCTTATGCCTCACACTCCTATTAATGGTTCCTATAATCCTGATTGCCCTGCCCTGTTGAGACTTTGTTTTTCTGCTGTAAGGTCATTTGAAACTAACCCACATTTGTCTTCAACCTGCGGTGTCATTACCACCCTGGTGTCATCATCTCCGTGGTGTAATTATCTTCCCGGTATCGGTACCCACCGCGGTGTCACTACAACCGCAATGTCATTACCACCTCGGTGGCAGTACCATCGCGATATCATTACATCCAAGTTGTCAATACCACCACGGTGCCATTACCACTGTGACATTATAACCGCGGTGTCATTATCACTGTGGTGTAATTACCACTGTGGTGACATTACCACCGCGATATATTCACCACCCCAGTGTCATTACCACAGCGGTACCATTACCACAGCGGTATCATTACCACCGTGGTGTCATAACCACTGTGGTGTCACTACCACCGCGGTATATTTACCGCCCGTGTCACTACCACCGAAGTAAAATTAGCACAGCGGTATCATTACCACCGCAGTCCCATTACCACAGCGGTATCATTACCCCGCGGTGTCCGCATCATTACCCCGCGGTATCATTACCGCGGTGTCAGCACCACGGAGGTGTGACTACTACAATTGGCAGTGTGCCACCTGCATCAGTACCCCTGATGTCAGCCCCACCGCTGGCGGATCCGGAGGGGGAGTGGGACAATGAGTGCATGCAGCATCACTCCGATCAGACAACGGGCGCCTTACCGGGAGGGTCCGTCTGCACCCTCGTCGATATTATTAATATATTAACCGAGGCACCACGGGGAGTGGTTCAATGTACCACGCCTCCATTGAGCAAAAGGTGGCCCTCCCAGAAAAAAAAGATTGGTCCCCTTTCGGGAGATCTGATGACGCCACTCGACTTATCTCGGATCAGTGGGAAATGAAACTTCTAGACGAATGATCCCTTTCCCCTGATGGAAATGTATGGGTCGGCAGTAGTCTCCGCAGCAAGGCGCCGTGAACCATGGGCATTACCTGAGCCAACGCCAAAGAAGAAATGCTATAAATGCGGCCATAGCAACAGCAAAACAAGCAACATGCAATGTAGGTAGTGGCTGTGTCCGATCCTTTGTCCCGCACCCATGCACGTTATCACCGTTCCGCACCCCTTCTGCACGTTATCACCGTCCCGCACTCCTGTTGCACGTTATCACCGTCCCGCACCCCTTCTGCACGTTATCACCGTGCCGCACCCCTGCTGCACGTTATCACCATCCCGCACCTATGACCCGCACCCCTGTTGCACGTTATCACCGTGCCGCACCCCTGCTGCACGTTATCACCATCCCACACCTATGTCCCGCACCCCTGCTGCACGTTATCACCTTCCCGCACCTATGTCCCGCACCCCTGTTGCACGTTATCACCATCCCACACCTATGTCCCGCACCCATGCTGCACGTTATCACCGTGCCGCACCACTGCTGCTAGTCATCATCGTGATTTTGTCCACTTCGTTGTTGTTCCCGCTCTACGCAAATTTAATTTTCCTGGCCTTCAGTCACCATCAGGCTCCCGTTTGCATTACTTTGAATGAAGAGCGTTCGAAATTCGTCCAGTGCTCATTGAATATAATGCATATGGGCTTTTCAATCACGATTGAACGTCGTAAGCGACATCTGTATCATGACGCAAGACTTTGCCTGACAATTATTGGATTAATTTTTCGGCACGACAGTGTTTCATCTCGAAGAACCAAGAATGCATATATGTCAAAGAACATAACATCATGTAATACTACTTTTTGCACTTTTTCAAGTGATTAACTCATAAGGACTACAATGATACAAATACATGCTACAACAGACGCCATAGACAAACATCCTCTCAGTTCTCAGTCCTCTCAGTTTCTGAATGAAATATGAACGTGCTCATTTTCCAATGAGATGATTCTATATTTTTCCCCAGAATTCTCACAGACAAGAAAGTTTCACCGATAATCGAGACAATTTGGTGCTCTCACCAGCATAGTTTCATATGGTTTCCATGGTTTTCACGGTCTTCAGTGTTATTACTTGCGTCATGTGCATACATGCTCGTCAATTCACCAGCGAATTGTCTACACTGTCTCGCCGATACAAGCTACCGTGGCCCTGTTTCTCGTACCCAGATGGCACGATATCATACGTACAACACCCTGTGTACACCACTTCCCCTACAGCCCTGCTTGACGGGAGCAGGAAGCACGAACACCATAAGCTGGATGGAAGCTGGATACGGAGGCAGAGCAATTTCCAATCTGACTAACTGATGTCTGAGAGACGCTCTACTGATCCACACTACACGTATGATGCGCCCTGACTTTCTGGTGATAACGTTCAACTTAATACATGGATACTCAGCATACGGGAATGGTATATATCCGTCGTATTTATATACACGACCGATGCTCAGTCTGGATGCCCAGCCGCTCACTGCTCCTCTCTGAAGCTAGCTGACATCACGTACGAACAAACGTTCCTCTCGAACAGCTTGTGCGCCTGGCCGGTCGAACGGAGTGATCTGCAGCCGTTCGGCCAAACATTTCCTTGGCTTACCAGTGATAGGCACAAAGTCGGATATATATAGGTGTCATTCTCACCGTTTTTATCAGAAGCAGGTCACAAATGTCTGCGTCCAGTATTGTGTTGCATGGACAGATGACTTGCGAATGCGAAAAATGACTTGGTTTCATTCCCTGAACCCGAATGCTTGATTATGTAATGATTCAGAGAGGCTGTTGTTTCGATAGCTGTTGAAAGTTGCTCATCTGGAGATAATGGCATGCCGGTTTATGCTGTACCAAATGTTAGTGGACGACCTGCTTGTTTTCCAACGAAGCTGTAATAACCGCTGGTGGTTCCATGCGGTTATTTTTATGGTAGGTGCCGGATGGCACTCTCAACATTTTAGGAACCGCTGTGAAAGGTCATGTTGGAGATGCGTCCGGTCGTCTTAATTGTGTGGATGCATTTGATGAACTGAAATCAGAGTGCGCAATCGTGACCAGTGATTGTTCCAAGGCGGCAAAGTTGGCGCATGCAAGGCCGCATACTCTAGCGCAATTTCCATAAGCTTCGTAACGACGCCGTTGAAATCTGAGACGATTGTAGGTCGGAAGCTCCATCGTAAGGCTCGCATGCTCACAAATTATTACGTGTATCATTGCATTAATACCATTGATGAACTATGACGCCATCGATTGAAAAAAATATCATGCAGTAATCCTACAATTTATAAAGAGCAAATATATGGTTTCCAAAGTGTACGTCTGCCACAAAGCGCGCTCTATGTCACCATGGCTGTAGTCGTACCACCTGGCCGACTTACCTGACCAGCACCCAGTCAGAGAGGATGGGGCGGGGCGAGCAGGTGATCAGTGTTAGTTGACCTAGGGGAGGGGAGGATGGGCGTTCGCCGTCGCACCGGTCACCTGGCCTCATGTCCCGCCAAGCTAAGCTCTCCGGTCACATCGGCTGATGTCCCGCCAAACTAAGCTCTCCGGTCACATCGGCTGATGTCCCGCCAACTAAGCTCTCAGGTCACTAGAGCTGATGTTCCGCCAAACTAAGCGCTCCGGTTACTTGGGCTGATGTTCCGGCAAACTAAGCGCTCCGGTCACTTGGGCTGATGTTCAGCGAAACTAAGCGCTCCGGTCACCTGGGCTCATGTCCGGCCAAACTAAGTGATCCGATCACCTGGGCTGATGGTCCGCCAAACTAAACGTTCCTGTCACCTGGGCAGATGTTCGGTCAAACTAGCCGCTCCGGCCCAAACTGTGGACCAATTGAGCGCGGAGAGGGTGCTTCAGTGCGGCTGCTGGTGAGCTATTGTCCACGTTCCCAGCCATCAAAGCGGCACATTCCAGACTGCACGGAGGCACCTGCCGCACTGGTGGCGCTTTTATCGCGCCCATTATGTTCATCGACCTTCCAAGTGAGGCCTGTAGATCAGGCTGGCTGAATCACTATCTGTGAAGTTGCCGCCCGGCTGGCACGGAGCGACCGCACCTCAGGAGTCCTGCCGACAGCCGTGAATATGACAGTGCTGCATTAGTGGTCGGCTTATGGCCGGCTCCATTGAATTGACCTGGGAATCCCCTCCAGCTGCAGTGTACGGTTATTGTGGCCGTATGGCTGGTCTGCGGCGCTTAAAGGCCAATCCGTCTTAATATAAATAAAATATATGTGTGTATGTGCGTGTGTGCACCCATGTAGCAGGATCGATTTTGCTCTTCCCTCTCAGTAGCTGCATATATGATAGGAGCACTTCCTAATAGCGACTAAGTGCCAGCATATTGGGCTTGTAGCGCCTGCCACCCGTCGTTGCCAGCAAACTTGACTCCCGTCCTGCCATTGAACTCCACCAATCATCCCATTCGAGGGGGACTAATCGACCTCGTAGAGTGCATATTCGACGAGTCTGGTCAGGTCAAGCGCCACAGTTCACACCGATCGTGATTTTGGACGGCTTGTGTGCACGACATGGATCGAAAGTACGGAGGCCGTGTTCACGTGGTGTTAACAGTTTGATAAATTAACGTTAGAGAACGGGCATGTGAAGCAACTAATTATAATAAAAATGGGCATGTGGAAAGAATGAAATGCAAAAGTGTCACGGTTATTTCCGACAAGTTTCGCCCTCGGTTTCTGTCTTCTCGGGGCATTCTGGTTTGTGACGAAAAACACGCAAGGCCAGGATGAGCTTCTATCGAGTAGGGTACATGTTCTCATTCTCGTTTTATTGATATCCCGAGGCTTTTGGAACTGTAGGATAACTTAATGGCTGTATCAGTACACAGTATGAGTTAGCTGTTTGGCTAGAATATACTGGGCTTTGGTTAGGTCACGATATTTGAACCTATATAATGCCCAATTCGTCATCTAGTTTTTATTATTTCACAGAGCCAAATAGCCGTACGATTACATAGCAGAATGTTTTTTTTGCACTGTTGGCTTCAACTTCTGAAACAAACAATGGGTTTATGTTCACAGAGATTACAATATCAAGATCAGGTTCCATTTTGTAGTGTGTAAGTCGGCACCTAATTTTGATCATATTCTGATAAATCATGATACCGTAAGATAGACAAATGACTATTTTATTCCCAATACGATGCTTTGTTATGTCCTGCATTCTAACCCACTAGCAAGCGTTACATTACGAGATAGCTCACTTACAGTAGCCACACAAACTGTTATAGATCGGAGAATAATGTACCATCTACCTTGCTTTACGGCAGATGTGCGCTGCCGATAATCACCAGAAACTGCTTCAGGATTTTTGCTTCTCGCATATTCTCTTGCTCTCGCATATTCTCTGATCTGCTCTACCATTTTCCGTATTCCGGTATTGCGTCATAAGCGATGCGTCGTAATCTGCCGTATGCCATCTGCGGTATAGCGTCATCTGCGCCATGTGGTCCGATCTGTGGCATGTTGTCATCTGCGGCATAGCGTCATCTGCGGCATAGCGTCATCTGCGGTATAGCGTCATCTGCGCCATGTGGTCCGATCTGTGGCATGTTGTCATCTGCGGCATAGCGTCATCTGCGGCATAGCGTCATCTGCGGTATAGCGTCATCTGCGCCATGTGGTCCGATCTGTGGCATGTTGTCATCTGCGGCATAGCGTCATCTGCGGCATAGCGTCATCTGCGGCATAGCGTCATCTGCGGCATGTGGTCCGATCTGTGGCATGTTGTCATCTGCGGTATAGCGCCATCTGCCTTATGTCATCTGCTGTATGTCATATGAGGAATAGCATCATCTACGGCATATGGTCTGATCTGCGGTATGTCGCTCTCTGCCGTATGTCATCTGTGGTATGTCGTCATCTGCCATATGTCATCCGCGGTTATCATCATCTACCGTATGTCATCTGCGGTATGTCGTCATTCGCGGTATGTCGTCATCTGTCGTACGTCGTCATCTGCCCGTGTCATCTGCGGCATAGCGTCATCTGCGGCATGTGGTCTGTTCTGCGGTATGTCTTCTGCGGTATGTTGTCATCTGCCGTATGTCATCTGTGTAATGTCGTCATCTGCCGCATGTCATCTGCCACATATGGTCTGATCTGCGAATGTCGTCATCTGCCGTATGTCATCTGCCAGACAGGAGGTTTCTTCCGTATGGAGGCTCCTATAGAAGAGCTCACGCGCCCACACGCTCAAGAGCGACGCGAACAAGCACAAGAAGCGAAAGAAATACAGGACACAAGAAGATAAGAAAAGCAAGAGGCAGGAGGACAAGAAGAAAACCGAGAAGCAAGGAGACGACAAGCAATGAGGGCTCCAGGCACCTTTGACAAGCACACCTGCGGCTCGAGAAGCAAATCCACTCACACCAAATCCCCGACTTATGTGTCTCCCAGTTAACCTCCCCCTCCCCCCCCCGCCACACACAGAGGAAACCTAACGGTGACGAGCCCACTGCTCTGGGCCACGGACAAGGAAGGGACCATAGGGCGAATGCTCGGCACAGGGTACGAATCTGCAGTAACGTGCGACGAATCCCGTCATTTTTCAGTAAGGAGGATCACCTTACCGGTGGGTTGGGCCGGATCGTACCACTATGACACCCACACCGGCGCCTCACGCCCAGTCTGCAAGAGACGCCTACCAGGAAGGCACCTGCAGAGAACCCGCAGCACACCATCACACGAGAGCCCTCCTTCACTCCCGCACAATCACTACGCCACATCCTGAATACACCACACTTCACCATCAATCGATACACCACCCACATCGTTCGCACACAAAACAGCGCCGACACACGAACATTGCTCGCGACAAACACACTCAACAATCGGCGCTGTTCGTTCACACTGCACCGCACACTCAACACAAGCCGGGGCCACATTTTCGCCTCGGAACTGGATAAGATTTCATCTGTCAACGTGGCGGCACCGCTCGCCGCCACAGCTCTTCTGGACGCTGCAGCTACAGTAGAGCGCGTCAGACGGAAGGCAAGGTCCACACACAGCATCTTGGTGCTGACACATAGCAGCTCCACCACATGTACACATACAGGAGAAGCAGCGCGACGTATGTCGTTATGTGCCCCTCCCACTACTCTGCACCGATGCATGCGCTACGGCCACGGTGAACGTGCGTGCGTGCTACCAGAGCCACGCTGCGGCCGATGGGCAGCAGACCACTCAACGTCCGACTGCACCTCGACAGGAAATAGATGTGCGGCCTGCGATGGGCCGCATCCCGCCACCGACCCCGACTGCCCCAACATGCGATACTTCCTCTATGTTATGCTGTAGCACCGAGTGTACCACACACCACTGCATGCCAAAACCTGCGTTTCACAAAACGCAGCAACCCTCACACCTCCAAAACCTCACCTTCCAAAACCGCACCCGCCGCCCGGCGCAGCTACGCAGATGCGTTTTCCTCACCTCCGAAACCCACTCCCAGTCCAGCGCCAACCCATCCTACCAACCCACGAGCAGCCGGCTCCCGGAGTCCAGCACACCTTCCACCTCAGCACTAAACCCATCATCAGCATTACCTTCACCGTACCCCACTCATCCCGTGCCATCCCACCCAGTGTAAAAGTGACCTTAGGGAGTTTTGACAGTTGCATTGACATTGATTTAACGTGTTTCTCTCAACGATTAAGCTCACCAATTGACTGATCAGTCTCAGACGACTCTGCGCTGAGCAGTCACTACCCAATCACAATTAGGATCAGCACGGACACCATTCGTCTCGCGAAATTATTCAGACTATCTTGGATCTTGAAAAGAACGGACTGGACAAAATTCGAAAACCCGGTGGATTCAGGCTTGCGAGATCGGAGAACGAAACATCCAAACAAAACTCGGGGCCATCAGCTCAGCAGCACAAGACTTAGTCGCGAAAAGTAATAAGCCTAGGAAAAAGTCATCCACGCCATGGCGGACCTCAGATTATCAACGGACACCCATTGCACGGCGCCGCGCCAAAAAAAAAAAACGGTCCAAAAGATGTGCGTGTGAGCACACATGTCAGCATATAGACCGTCCCCAAAACACCGCCGATATACAATTTAAACAGGAAGCTAAACTCTTAGCACTCGTTCGCGTCACAATTAAATAGGTTCACCGCTACCGACATAAACTGAGACCTGATGAAGCGCTTCTACCGGAGACGCCACCATCAGGCCCCTTCCTTCAGCTGACCGTGAGAGCGCAGCACGCCACTGACCCAGAACAAGTCGTAAACCACCTCAAGCTACAAAACGCCAGAGTCTCAGACAGCAGCAGCTTCGACACCATCATAGCAAACTCTTCGGATTTGCTCGCCTCCAAAACAAACTTCAACTCTGACGACACAGAAGACTACAGCCAAACTTTCACTATGCACGGATTGAAACTTGTCATCAGCAAGTGTGAAAACACGTTGGTTGGGGCGGACGACGTTCATGACCACTTTCTCAAATATCTCAGCAACAATTAAGTAACGTTCTTGCTAGCGGCCATTAACGTTTTTCCCCTAAAGAACATATTTCCTGCTGCATAGCGAGAAAGTGTAGTCATCCCATTATGAATTCCGCACAAAGATCCGTCCCACAAAAGGTATAGGCCAATCTCACCTAATAGCTGTGTTAGTAAGCTGGTCGAATGATTGTGTGATTGTGATTGTGCCGAGTGATCGTCAACACACGATTGTGACATTTTCTGGAACACAAAAACCTGCTCGACGAATTTCTGCGCGGTTCCTAGCGTCAAAGATTAACAACAGACAATCTAATTAGGATAGTGGCTCACGGAAACGATCCCGGGTCGATGACGATGGCCAAGAGTCAACGGAGAATACCCTCAAGAAGACGTTGAGGGCACTCTCCTGAGGGCACTCCTGGACAAAAATATGAAGACGGAGTCCGTTGTTGACAGAGTCTGTCAGAATATCAGTCTCCCCACGCATTGAGGAGAAACATGGGAGTGTACAACAGGAGCGGATTTCCGTCTGTGGCCCGGAGGCGGTTGTGAATCAGCTGTTATTGCTCGGAAGTGGTGTTGCGATGTGAAGCGTGTCGATGCATATCGGCAACGTCCATCTGTTTTGTGCGAGAGCCCCGTTGAAGCCCCAAAGTCCAAACGACACATGCGTTAGCCGCAACATTGCATTAGGCGGTTACGTTCCCATGAGCCATATCCAGTATCATCGACCAATTAATAAAAACAAAACAAAACGAAAACAAATTAGTCCTCTACAAAAATAGGATTCGCAACAATCACCTCACCCGTAGGTGGTGGACATGGCTTCAGGAAATTCAATAAACCCCGCAGTCAGTTGCTTTCGTTGAACGAACATTTGTAGATATGGGGCGATCGAACATCCCTAGGTTTAAGCGATGTACCAATCGTAGGTATTAGACCATCTAGTTTCTATGAGCTTTAGACTAGATGTATGGTTAGGTTAGACTAAGCAAGGTCAGGCCAGGTCATGCCAGACCAGGTCAGGACAGGTCAGGTCAGATTTGGTTTGGTTTCTGTAGGCCAGGTTAGGTTTTCTTCCATTCAGTTGGGTAGGGTTCGCTCAGGGCAGCTTCACACGATTTTGTGGGCCACTAGCTCGTCATCACGGCTATCCGAGCATATCGAATGTGTCTGGTTGGCATCGCCAAATCTGGTATCCAAGGCTGTGCACCAGGTAGAGTACCACGCCTCCATATGGACAGACACTCGTACATAGTCGCAACAACTATTTGTGACCGAGATAGAAGACAGGTAGTGCCGGAGAGAGATAGGAAAGTCTGATTATATTTGTTTGCGAGGAGAGCTAATCACGCGCTAGTTTTCTTCTTTGACGATGGCATCGTATGTATAATACGATAAGATAATGCAGGCTTCAAGTATGCTGTGCACATCTAAATTTTGTGATATAAGAAAAAGTTTGAAGAAAGAGGCATTCGAAGTACCTGAGACTAATGCCATATATTCATCCTACCATGGATATTGCCTTCTGTACCATGCTGCTGAAGTGCATCGTCACAGTCAATGGCAACTTGTGCCCAGCCTCTTATTTCCTAGATTTACCATGTGGGATCAAAGCGGACCAAGCAGAATGAAGTCCGTGCCTGAAGCAGCCGACTGCGGGGCCAGTGGTGGTGGTCTAGGTGTAGAAGCTCATCTCCCAGTTCTGAAAGATTGCGAGTTAAAGTCATAAATTCCGCTTCACTTCGCTGGAGGCCAATTGGAGCCCGAGATTGGCGACAATATATAACCAAAGGAATCGACGCGTCATAAACGCCGATAACCAGCCAACCATCCAACCGTCTGGAGGTCCGACTAAGTTCTTCAGCTCGGACAAAAGATCCCGTTACACTCTTCATTCTCGTGCTGCATCAGCTGGTACAAAGGTTCCGTTGCACCATTCTTTCTCATGCTATTTCAGCTGGGACGAAGGTTCCGTTGCACTACTCCTTCTCGTGCTGCTCAACTTGTCTCGAAGATAGTGACTGGTTGTTTATTTCAAACTTGCGGGGCATCGACCACAATGATCATGTGATGTTCATTTGAGGATAGTGATATGCGTTTCCAATGCGGTTTAACTCATCATTCACAGATGCTTCGTCGTCACCTAAAAGTATGAAAGCCTGGCGTGTAGCTGACAAAAGTGTCTGACTTTATTGTCATGCAAATAGCCATTGCAAAGTATGTAAGCAACTGATGCCAGCATTTCGTAGCACCCGCTTATGCGCATTTGGAAAGTATCTGTCTATAAAATACTCAACAGTTCATCACCACGATTAGGAGCACATTAACATTTTGGTGTTTTCTTGAAATATATAGCCTATGTCGTTTGCATTTAATTGAGCAATGTAATCACGTTGCAACAGGGTGAGTGGGTGGAATGGTCGGGCTTTCTTGTCGATTATTTCCGTGGCGAAATAGTCCATTGGCGAAAGAGACCAGGAAGTGTTGTCCAGGCGTAACCTCATGCACCTGCCCAGGTGGGGGCTCAGCCTCCCGCTCACTCATCCTGTGGGATGTCTGGCCTCCGTCAGCATTTTCGGATTCGCCAGTGACACCTCATGTTTGTGCTCAACAGGTGACCCACCCGCTGAATTCTCAATTGGGTTGGCTTTTCTGCTGACGGCTTTTCCAAGCTGCAAGATCCTTTCCACGCTAGCACGGATGCTGTGGCCATCAATGAGACCGTATGGTGAGTGACGAACGATCTTGCTATTGTCCGCGTAATTCGATGTTAATAATCGCATTAGATAATATCGCGTAGTTCTGACGGCACCAGTACGCCACCACGCAGAGTGCCACTCAGGTCACAAACAATGGCGACCGATCAGAACCTGTCTTCTAACTACGTCACGGGCCGGCGAACCCTATGCCGCCATTTTGCCCACGGTAAAGAGCGTAAGTTTTAGTAAAAGAGTTCCCTGCTAGTAGCTGATAAACTTGGACACTCCCTGGTTTATGGTAATGGACTCCTCCCTTTCCGCCGTTCCCAGCGACGATTGCTGTCGTGTTGAAATTACAGCAGCTTTCTAAATCGCTGGAAAGTCGTGCGCTGCAATGTCAGTAAAACGTTTGTGCTCCAGCAGCAATGTCAGGTGTTGCTTTTACCGGCTCACAGACGTGTCGAAGTATTTGCATTCCCAGTGGTGTTTTGTTGTAGTAGAGTTGGTGGGAACGTCCGCTGCAGCAAAATGCATTATGCGGTGTCATACTGCATTTTGCATAAGGGCAAGGGCAATGGCTGCATTGGAGCGGCAGGAAATGTGTGAGGTACGATTTCCAGATATGACATTTTCAGGTATGTTATTTCCTCGGAATGGTGTCAATGATAGATCAAATATTTAAGGGAGTGGATACATCCGAGTACCCCTGGGTGGACTTCTTTTGTACTCAGAGGTGTCTTCGGCTGGCAATTTTAAGGGCGGAAAGCACTAGAACATTCTGTAGGGGCTCGTTTTTCCGGTCAGACGGAACGCCGTCGACAAGTGTGGAGGGGTGGGGGGAGGACTAGATCCCCGGCAGTACCCACCACCACTATCACCAACACCACCACCACCACCACAAACTACACCTATGGTAGTGAGTCCTGTGGACAGCCTTGTTCTGGGATACGGTTGTTTGTGCATGCGCTGGAATTACTCAGGGATGATTGAGTTTATTTGTTTCTTTATTGCCCATAACCGTGTTCAAACAAACCCTGTATAGTATTGTGGACGGTCCATTCCTCTTGCTTCATTTCATGACGTCATCGTGATTGACCTCACGCACCCGCTCGGAAGGTTCAGTTCATATTATATTGATAATTAGTGACGCACTGATGACGAATGACGCAAAGACGCATTTGCGAACAAAACATCAAAGTGTCAGAGTGTCCAACAGTCAAGAAGTCCACGGCGCGTGTTCTGTGACCAGCTGTGAGATGGAGCGCTCCGCGACTGAAGTGCGATAGAAGGCGACTGGCAGTGATTGAGCATGTGTGTGATTGAGTGATCACTGGTGGATCGTGACTTGTGGGGGCAGCTGAAGATGGCCGTTTCTGAGTGCGCGTTCGGCGATGCCGAAGAGTAGCCGGCTCGTCGCTGCGACATCGCCGCTGCACGGAATCTCCAATGGTCGGTGAGTCGGTAGGTGAGCCGAATAAAGCTAGAAGAGCACAATCATTTCACCTAAGCATCGGGAGTTCACGCCTGAAGGAGACATTTCGGATGGCGTGAAAAGAATGGCTGGGACGTCCATCCGACGCCACTGCCACAAGCTAAGCGAAAGATCGATGGGAAGCTAAGCTCATATGACAGAACAATTTGATAGCTGGAGGGGTGAAATTTTTATAGGGACCGGCGCATTGCGCAACTAGTGCCGAAGCCTGAGGAAACTCAGCATTAGTTGGAAAATGTGGAAAATCAGCTGGACGAGATGGAGAGGAAGAGTCGCTCCTCAAACCAGGCGGCAGACGATACACAGATTGTAAGGAGAGTCCAGGACGAATACATTTAGGATATGACAAGGAAGTTCATCAATCGTGGTCTCCCGGTTATCACATTGACGAAGTCCGATTTTCCGTAATGCATCGCTCACGGGCAGAAACCATGGTGATGTGTTCCTGTCACAGTAAGCGAATTCACAATGCGATTTACGACCAGCGCTTCACGCTGAACAAGTGCAAGCAGATCCGCGAGACATCATTTGCATAAAAGAGTCCTTCCCGAGATGCAGCATGGACATTTATAGCAAAATATTCCTCGTGGGGAGGAACGGCAGATCTGGGCTGCCTTTACGAGGCAAAGAGCTCCATGAGTCAAGATGGCCAAGGAGTCGCCACCACATTCGTACTTTCGACGTGGCAGCTGCAGAGGCAGATCCAGACAACTGGCTTGGGGACGAGAAATAAATGCTCTCCGATTTCGAAAACCCTCATCAGATTTGAGCAAATGACATTCGTCGGGTCTGTGCCCGACATTAATGGCATCCAATGAAATGCTCCATGTTTCGAGAATATGCCACTTCAGTGCGAAACATAGGCAAATTCTGTCTCTTGGGAAGTTCGGATTTAGCCCCCTTACCCTACGCCCTCCAAGATCCAGCCTTAACCCGCGCCGTCTTTCCGGTCAGATCCTCACACCCAGTCTCGTGGGGTGTGGCGGTTAGTAACCCCCATCTAAAATCCAAACTAAGCGTCGCACGAAAACGAAAGAGGTGTCATCGGAAAGCGCCCGACGAGTAGGGTCCGGATCCACCTCCCCCCCCCCAAACGATTTTTTCCCAAAAGTAGCGTCACCATGGGGGCTAGATTTTCACGACTTTTCACGACTTACATTATGTTTTTGGCTCTGGGGAGTTCACTTTGGAGGATATATGATGAAAAAAAGTATTTTTATTGAGAAAAGGACAGCGAAATCGACCAGGGCTTTAATTATTTTTGGCTCCCCAAAATAATTTTTTTTCTTCAATATTTTGAGCTTTCAGTTTTCTTTAATTTTCCTTTTCCAATGGGTAGGGCAGACCGAGAAACGTTGTTGGAAGTCAATTTGCCCTAATCAAAAATGCTTACCTTAGCCAGAATCCTCTATTTCAACTCCAATTTGGCAAATATGCAAAATATATATGTAGTCAAAAACGAAAAAAGAGAAAAAATTTCACTCGTACGTTTTGTTGCATCCCGAAAGATAAGCAAACGCTGAAAGTTTCATTAAAATATCTGCATTCGTTAAAGCGTGACGACTGGTTGAACTTTGGAGGTGACCTCACTTGACCTTGACTAACTCGTTGACCCTAGATGACCTGACTTCAAAATTTTAAAACACCATGCCAAATTTATGTTGGGGAAAAGGTATGCCAAATTTGGGCGCGCTGCAGCGCGCCGTTCGTCCACTATCCGCGAAAAAACCTGAGGGGGCGGTTGAAACCCTCCCTCCCGGAGACGGGACGAGTTAAGCATCTCAGACACATTGTATCAGGATCGGCAGCGGTAGAGCAATATGCTCCGCGTTCACGCCGTGAGGAGTGCTTGCCCCCTTCCCTGCCGACCCGACTCTGCCAATGGTGGTCTGTCCAACCCGTGCGCCGCACGTGCCGCCTCGCGCGTGGATGAAATGGCCAACCCGCCGCCGTGTTGGTGCTGCCACCTCTGTACGGCTGAGGTCCGGCGGCTTGGACGTGCGCGCAGCCGCGTTGATTGGCCGAGCGGGTGGTGACGTCATCCTACGCCTCTGCTGCCGGAGATTCCGCGGCAGCCTCCGCCGCCTTCTGCAGGCTGTCGCGACCTCTGCCGACGCAGTGCTGACGGCGGTTCCGGGCACCTGTCGGTGACCGATCCCGGCTCCATATCTTGTCGTCTCCCATGTATTTTCGCCCATATCTTCCATGTCACTTTCGTCGTGTGTCGGCGGATGGCACGTCGCCGGCAGGTCGGCGCGCCAAGGCGCCAGACGTGGCGCCAGTTGGCTCGTGGTGGCGCCATCTGCGGCGGGCGGTGTGGCGGCGGGAGCGCCACCTTTGCATGAGATTGCGCCTGCAGAGCGGTGGTGAGTCGCTCTGCCAGCGAGGGCGTGCGGACGAAAGGTCGTCAGAGCCAGAAGTTGAATTGCGCACAAATTTCGGATTGCTTGGATCCATTAGACAAGGTTAGGTTGCTTTCAGCGTTAGAATGCATCACAATGTGAGGATGTGATAGTTTTCAGTTAGCAGTTATCAGCACGAGGTATGCAGCATTCGACTTGTTGCAAATTTGGTGCAGGAAGTGTCAAAAGGAGAGGTGTGCAAAGTGCAAAGGAGATTGATTTGCATTTTGATGGGTTGAGCTTTAGCATCCAAATTTGCGAGTTTGGACCACGGGCAGAGGTTGCCCAGATCCATCTGAAAATAATTGACGTCACTTTATGATTACATTCTGTGACAAATTTTGTTTTGTTTTAGTGTTATTGGGTTTTAGGGCGCCTCGACTACTGAGGTCATTTTGCTGTAATTCGCTGTTAACACTAGTGAATGCTGGACATCGTGGTGCATGGTGCATTTGCTTGTTTGCCATTGAATATCAATGACTAACAACGTTCTGGGGAGGAAGACAGATGTGATACATGAGCGCTTCGGGAGGAAGTCATGCTGGGCGGCAGGCAGCGGCAGCAGATCGAAGCACACAGCAGACTCCTGTACACGGTTTTCCCCAAACATTTTAAAGCAAATGCACGACATGAGCATGTGCCAGCAGTTTCCACAAAGCTGGTTGACCCTTTCTTGAAAGCTGGTAACACACCGGCTTGCTTCCACGTGGAGGCGAACGCACCGGATGGCACGACCAGCGTGGACAGCGTTTCCAGTGGCACAGCCACCTCCACATACACTACTGAGACGTGGACGCTAAGCCTGTCCGAACCACTCCCACTGTCGGCACACAGTCAACGCAACAGCTGCGAGGTGCGACCTTGCGGCACTGTCACGTCAGTTAGACCAGGGATGTGTTAAATCGACCGGTCAGGCGGCACGTTCAGAGAAGGATGACACATCTTACGGGCGAAGCAACGATTGTAACAATTAGCACACCGCATCGCCGTTGTACTCGTTTCCGTCAAACTCAAGCAGAGAAGGTATGTGATGTGATAACATGAGAGCTTGCACAGGCGGCAATCGATGTTTCGGGCTGTCCTTGAAATCATGGACCATACCCTCCAGGTAGTTGTAATCAGTCAGAAGCTTGAAGTCAACCTGGATAGCGGCATGCCGGCTACGTCTTCTGCTGCAGGCCTAGCCTTTCAATGCTTGTGAGCGATCTCGTTCTCCCGGAATACAAGTCTGACATAATTGTGAAACAGCGGAAAATGCCCAGCAAACGGCCTATACGTCGCATAGGTTGCACATAGGCCAGTATATCGCTGGCCCTCCGCGGGCAGGTGAGGGCTATCTGCTGGCACGTGGACAAGGGCTACCCACAAGAAATCCGCGATAGTTCGGTGCAGGCCTTTCAGCGACGACCCCCTGTGGGCTTCCACCAACAGGGCTTGTGATGCACACCAGCATAGCACACACCCAGCAAGTGACTATGCCATGGGCCGGCGATAGCGCTACGGGGGTTGAAACGAGAGCCCGACGTGGACAGCCCACGCAGGCCCTACGCCGTAGGCCACCTCGGAAGCATGGTGGCCCCGCAATTCGTGGCCATGACAAACAGGCCACAATGAGCCCGTGAAAGGGCTGTACTTGAGCAGCACGCACCGGTACCTTTTGGGTAACACCCGCACATTCTGCGCCGAAAGCCACCTGAGACATGCGGTGGCCCAGCAAAGAGGTATCACTGCGGACAGCCAGTATTGGTATCGGGACCATGCACGCACAAAGCGCAAACAATTATACTCCTATGGAGGACATGATGGCTTCATGGGGAACGGCAACAATCGCACAACATTTTCCCCAGGAGTTCCCCTCCCCGAATAACATGACTATATTCGCCAGTGGCCACCTGCGACAATTTTTTCACACACCCACCCATAGGTGGCAAAATCCTGAATATATAGCTGTGTGCGGAAATGCGATAAAAAAATGTGTGCAGCCAAGTACACATGATTCGACACATTTTCCAGGAGGCATGATCCACCACCAACGACACATATGTGAGATTTTGACATCCAGCACCTTCCACCGACCTAGAGGGGAGCAGCGGGTTTTAGCGAACTCCGTGGCCCCGGGGGATCCGTCCGGCTGTTTATTTATGTACATCATTGGGCGACGCCACACCATCAAAGTCACGTGGTAAATGGACACATAAATACGCACATGTTCTGTATTTATATTTACGTGCACGTAAATATAAATGGTGTAAAAGAGACAAAATATATGCATTGCAGAACAGTAAGACCAGCATGCTCTTTAAATAAAGCAACGAAGCATATCAGTATACACATTCAATGGTACATCAATATAAAAACAGAGGATAAACACATGGTACAATTAGCAAAGCCTGCCCTACACTTGACAGTTGATTGCTAGCCAGTGTGGCAGCGGTTGACTCAGTTGTTAGGCACTAACTATTGGAGTCAAAGATATCTCGTGTAATCAGCCACACAGTTTCACATCTGCGTGAATCGGTGTGACCGACGACTGTGCGAATCTATGTGAACACAGCCTCGCATGGATTCACATCTATGTGAATCTGTATGCTGGTGTTTGAACAAACATTCGCATCACGTGTCCCACTGTGTAGTACCGTGCTTGTAAATGGTGACCCCGACACGTGAACAGTGCTGGATGAATAGCATGTCGCCTTTGCGAACTTCAACGCGACTGACCGCGTCGAGCTGTCGGCTTTTGACGAGGCTGGTGTTGACACGTGGATTGCTATGTGTGACATCCTCATATTGGACGCGGACGTTACGGTAGCAGATTTCCACTGACTGGAACCCGCAAGTGTCACGGCGAGGGCCTTGGCGAATATCCATAATAAGATCGTGCACCTCTTATAAAGTCACACTAAGTTTACATGGAATTGACGGACCTTTTCCTCGTGCTTCCTGGTGGTTTATTAACCAAAATATGACTGGACTCTTCTATAGTAGTGTAATAACTTGTGCTTTGTACGTGCCTAGCTGCGGTATTAAGGTGAGCTGCCCGCGGTGTTCCCTCTTCACGGGGCCACCGTAATTCCCATGTGTCTTTTGGCACAAAATCTGCGTGGACTTCCCAAATTGAACCAGTGCGGGCTGCCCACGTCCAACCCTTCCACGGTCTCATCGTAGGCTACCCGTGATCACCCCGTATCACGGGACCACCATGCTCCTGACGTGACTTTCGGTACAGGATTTGCATGGCTGCCCTCGTTGGGTTTTCGTTTCAGCCCACGGAGCGCCATCGCTGGCCCATCGCATCGTCGTTTGTTAGGCATCCCTGGTGGAACTCGATAATGGATACAACAACAACAACAACAACAACAACAACAAGTGACCTGCGCTGTGCCTCGACTGAGACCAACCGATAAATTCAGGGGTTACGGGCTTGGCAGCTTTTGCTACCTGTAGCACCTTTTAGCCTATCGTATTTGCCGTTTCCACCTACGTAAACAGATTGTCAAGACTGATTCGTAACCGGGTACGTCGCTCCTCCCCCTTACCAAGCTTTCTGACAGGCTGCCTCCGATCTGCCACCATCTGGGGGGGGGGGGGTGCACACACAGGATCGGTAGCCTTTTGCAAGTTGTGATGAAATTTTCATATACTACTCTGTTCTTCCCAACCCAGGTCCGGATGCTCTCTTCACGGTTTTTGTCGTAAGTACATACACATTTGAATAGGATATGAGGGGCGAACACCTTAAATCGTCATTTCGCACTATACTTCGGTAGTTTCGGCATCAGGCTACCCCCACCCCTAAGACTCTAAGCTGACTAACAGATCACTAGCTTTCACATCATTGGAGAGGATGAGAGTGGATATCTACATGTCGATCGTCACTTAACTAATAGCATGCCTTGCAGGGTATGCTTTTAAGACCTCGAAATAGATGTCGATGTATTGTATGACAAACTTGGATTTAAAACATCATTTGTCCATTTCGCTCAAAGCTCTTTTTTCCGCATATGTGCCAGGCCGAAGACCGTACCACTATCTCGGATGCTTGAATTGCGATCAAGTTGTTTGCGAATTTGTGTCGCGCACTAGATAGTGATGCGTACGTGTGATGCCGCATACAATGGGCACAAGATGGCCAACGCTTGGAGCGCGGGTCGACCGGGGTTTCACCGTTTGGTCGGCGGCGGAGCTGGGTGGTTGTGCCGCAGGCACTTCACGCCGGTGGCATGGCTGGACTTGTGAACAGACACCGACCGGTGTGGTCTGCTGAGCCAGGCTGGTTTCGTCGCCCCCGGCCAATACCGTCGGCCAGGCGCAGGTCGGCGCAGATGTCGCCACCGTCGTCACCGTGCTCCGCTGGCTGGCCGGCTGACGTGGAGGCGGGCTGATACAACGGCGCCGTGCAAGACAACATGATTGGTAAGGAGGTGAAGCTGATGTCTTGATATAGCTTAGAATATGGCAAATAAAAGCACACCAAAGTTGTAGCAATTCTGTGACGAATCGCATGCCAATGCGCCTTAACCCGATGCTATGGCGCAAGCAAGAGTTATCTGTAACGGTTGCGGATTAGATTGCAGACACCTTTGCGAAAATATCTTCTGTAATGTTCAACATTCAGTAACAATGACTCTAAGTGAGTTCTAACTTGACCAGGAAGTGAATCATGTATTTTTATTTTAATAATTGAATAAAATGTGTTATGCTCTCAAAGACTTATTGTTTGCCTGTGCCTTATTGAGTAATGTATTGAGCATTTCCCAGCGTGGATTTTCCCAGCCGAGAACAATAGTAGCTATTGAAGTCAGGAATCCGACGCTCATTGTACTTTCGCATTGCATTGTCTTCATTGGGGTTTAGAGATCTTTTTCTGGAAGGTAGAGTATTAGGCAATGCCTAAGAATTATTGTGTCACATACATATTCCGGTTTCGAAGACAATTCGAAGGCAGGTCATGGTTAAGGGATGCCTGCGCTTTGCTGGCTCAACAGCTGTGCTGATCAAAGATGGACCCAGGGCCGGATAAGTGAAACTGCATGCTGTTGCACAGGACGTGCGGCTCCACAGCATTTAGGATGCGCCTCGCTCGGGTTGGCCCAGCATTGCACCACCGATGAGGCATCACTTGCCACCGGCCAGCATGTATCAGAGCGGTGAGAGCAGATGCGTGTGCTCCCCTGCAAGATGGCAGTCCTTGACACGGCCAGCATGTTTCAGAGCGGTGAGAGCAGATGCGCGTGCTCCCTTGTAAGATGGCAGTCCTTGACACGGGCCAGCATGTTTCAGAGCGGTGAGAGCAGACGCGCGTGCTCCCCTGTAAGATGGCAGTCCTTGACACGGGCCAGCATGTTTCAGAGCGGTGAGAGCAGATGCGCGTGCTCCCCTGCAAGATGGCAGTCCTTGACACGGCCAGCATGTTCAGAGGGGGATTGACCGGCAGCATGTTTCAGAGCGGGGGCAGAGGCGCGTGCTCCCCTGTAAGATGGCGTCTGACACGGCCATAGAGCAGATGCGCGTGCTCCCCTGTAAGATGGCAGTCCTTGACACGGCCAGCATGTTTCAGAGCGGTGAGAGCAGAGGCGCGTGCTCCCCTGTAAGATGGCAGTCCTTGACACGGCCAGCATGTATCAGAGCGGTGAGAGCAGAGGCGTGTGCTCCCCTGTAAGATGGCAGTCCTTGACACGGGCCAGCATGTCTCAGAGCGGTGAGAGCAGATGCGCGTGCTCTCCTGTAAGATGGCAGTCCTTGACACGGCCAGCATGTCTCAGAGCGGTGAGAGCAGACGCGTGTCTCCCACCGCGCGAGATGGGCGGCGCCGTTACGCCGTGGCAGGCTCAGTTGATGGCCGGTGTCCATGGCCCCGCCGGGTGTCCGCCTGAGCGAATACAGACGTGGACCGGTTATGTCGACTCGATAGCTGGGTTTGCAGCTGTCGTTCTGCATGGCCGCGCTATGCCGAGCTGTTTTGCTCTCCAAACGCCCGGCAGTGGCGGTGGCACCCACGGGCGGCGGTGGCGCCGACGGTGTCGTCCAGTGAACGACGACTGCCCCCGTCAACCCGACGAGGCCTCGGCGTGACGGCTGCGATGCAGCATTTTCGCAAGTTATACTTCCGACGCGGAGTTTTGCTATTGGGTGGTGGTTTCGGATTGCCTAAAACTATGCTTATCATGAAGCGTACTTTCGCGGCACCGGTCCGCGAGCATTCGGATTAACCACTGCTCGTGGGTGAAAGCCTAGCATCCTCCGCGGCGCAGGGGTGGGGGCGATTGTTGCGACCTGCTGGCATTTCAAATGTGGAGATCTGACGACAGGAAATTGTACCCAGTATGTTGCACGTTATGTGATGTCACGATTGACAGTCAGTGTTTCACCTCGGGTTTACGGTTGACCTAGCAAGGTCAGCTTCAATGTGTTTTTTTCCACAGAAATTGGAAATTTAACAGTTCAATCGTTCTCTGCTTCAGGTCAGTATTCGATACACTTAAAATACTTAGCATACAGCCTCATAATTTTGGGGACACACGGTTCTGCGAAATGTCATATTTAGACCAATGGATAGGCATGCAAGGGGATAAAATAATGTAAAATTCAGTTTCGGTGTCTAAATTAAATTGGGGGTGACTAAACATTCACTCTTAGAATCTGAGGTCACATTGGATCAATGAACCCGGGATTACCCAGACAGGTCAATGGCATATGCAGCCACGTCAGCTACCACATCTAACATTCACCATCTGAGGGCGACCATTGAGACTAATTAGCGATAATTCGCTACTGAGGCTAAAAAGATCCTCACATGTTTTGTCTATGACGCCATAGTTCAGTGATCTGACAGCGGATATTTTCAAACACAACCACACCATGACATCGGCAAAGGACTCCCCATCAGCAACAGAAAGCGGTGGGGCTCTTACAAGTGACAGTTTACTTAGGCTTCTTACTCCTAAGCTTTCTGCGAAAGCTTAGGAGACCTGTATCAGCCGTCAGCTGGCTTCAGGGCTAAGCTTCTACAAGAAACCATATGCATTGGTCGTCGCAAAGGGGAACCTAACACGTGCCTGCCTCTCAACGCCAGTGTAGGCTCGAGCCGCATATATGTCGTCAGGTGTCTCGTCAGGTGTCGTCAGGTGTCTCGTCAGGTGTCATCAGGTGGGTCGTCAGGTGTCTCGTCAGGTGTCGTCAGGTGTCTCGTCAGGTGTCTCGTCAGGTGTCGTCAGGTGTCTCGTCAGGTGGGTCGTCGGGTGTCTCCAGGTGTCTCATCAGGTGATGCCAGGTGTCCCGTCAGGTGTCTCGTCAGGTGGGTCGTCAGGTGGGCTGGAAGGTGGGTCGTCAGGTGGGTCGTCAGGTGGGTCGTCAGGTGTCTCGTCAAGTGTCTTCAGGTGTCTCGTCAGGTGTCATCAGGTGGGTCGTCAGGTGTCTCGTCAGGTGTCGTCAGGTGTCTCGTCAGGTGTCTCGTCAGGTGTCGTCAGGTGTCTCGCCAGGTGGGTCGTCGGGTGTCTCCAGGTGTCTCATCAGGTGTTGCCAGGTGTCCCGTCAGGTGTCCCGTCAGGTGTCTCGTCAGGTGGGTCGTCAGGTGGGCTGGAAGGTGGGTCGTCAGTTGGGTCGTCAGGTGGGTCGTCAGGTGTCTCGTCAAGTGTCGTCAGGTGTCTCGTCAGGTGTCCCGGTCAGGTGTCCCGTCAGGTGTCTTCAGGTGGGTCGTCAGGTGTCTCTTCAGGTGGGTCGTCAGGTGAGCGTCAGCTGTGCCGTCAGGTGAGCGTCAGCTGTGCCGTCAGGTGAGTCGTCAGGTGGATCGTCAGGTGTGTCGTCGGGTGTCGTCAGGTGTCTCCAGGTGTCTCGTCAGGTGTTTCCAGGTGTCCCGTCAGGTGCCCTGTCAGGTGTCTCTTCAGGTGGGTCGTCAGGTGGGCTGGAAGGTGGGTCGTCAGGTGAGCGTCAGCTGTGCCGTCAGGTGAGTCGTCAGGTGGATGGTCAGATGTCGGTGTCGCCAGCCCCACAGGCGCCGCTCGCCTGATGGCATCTGGGCACTGTGCCGTGCAGGTGACGTCTGTACTGACAGGTGACGCGATGTCATGTCCACTGACCACGTGCTCACCGGAGCTACTCCTCAGCCGTCGTGCTGACACATTTCCGTCGTGGTCACTCCACAGTCGTCGGTGATTTAACATTCGATGGTATCGTGCAGTACGGAACCCGATGGCGTTCAGGTTACGCCGAGGATGGAACAATAGAGGCGAACGTTTCCGATATTTTATGGATGTGTGGAACAGTTGCATTGGACTTGTAAATGTTGATTGCATTACACTGCAGTGTTATTGGTGGCAAATTGTGTAGTTAAATTCCGTCCGGTGATATTGCTAAGTGACAATTACAAAATGTACGTACAAATATGCCCTACCCCCATAATGCAGGACATGACTTCATATTCTCATTTAAGTTTTATACGTGGACAGGTAGTGGTCCAAGCCTCCTCCCACCGAGAGCTGACCCAGAACACGGCAGGATATAAATCAAAGTCAACACCTCATCATACGCCCTGTAGAGCCTCTGAAAATTACGCGCACTGGAGGGTGGTGGGGTGGATTCCGCTCCATACCATTTCGGCTCCTATCAAAGCTGGAGCAATGCAATTCGCAGGGTGAATGAGTGCGGTAGTGAACTCTATTTTGTGGAAATTGCATCACCTTAGGTCAATATTTTCGAGGTGAAATGAGGTCAATATACCAAAGTTGTCTGGTTTTTGCGTGGCTTGGCTTGTCATTGTTGTGGATCGGTGTGATTGTGTTTAAATGCTCCAAAATGGGCATCAATGAGGTATTTGACATTACTAATGATGCAATACAGATGTTAGACCCGGCATTTGACCTCAGGTCACCTATATAACAGCACTTTATCAGGTAGTTGCCTGCTCCAGTTACCGAAACCGGGCCGCCCGCCCGACTCCGACAACAATGACAAACAGTAGTTTTCAGGGTGCGCCGGGAGTAACATGCAAGGTGACATCAATCGCACGACAGTCATTTGCATTTATGACAACATCCCAGTTGAGCCAGTTTGGTTCCATTAACGTGCCATGAACTTGACCTGACTTGACCTCGGTGACCTGACATGACTTTGAAACTATAAAGCATATCAATATACATCAAACAAGTCGCTAGTGTTGCCAAGAACACGTCCCTTTTGCCAATATACGGAAAGCGCGTCAGCGTCGACTTTTGGGGTCTGGGGCTTCGAAAATGTTTTGTCTTTAACGACCCCTAACTCGAAAAAAATCGGCCTATTTTCGTTTTTCTTACTTTAAGCAACGCGCTGGTCATTTCTAAGCAGGTAGGCAAACAATGGCATACATCACCCGGTAAAATTGTACGAAAAACTGGAGGGGTGGGCGGATTTCGCCCTGTCCCTCCAGGGCGCATGTCATTGCCCCTGTGCTGGATGATTAGGTCAATTCGAAACCAACGTCAGTCTGCACCTCATCACTCTGTTTCGTATTACCATTTTGCATTGCCTAGAAATCAAACATGAAATCGTGGCTCTTCATTCATTCACTTCCTTCATTGAAATGGTGGCAACGGTTTCATGTGGCAATTTGACCTGTACGATATTCCACATGAACATATATCTATGCTCTAAGCGTTTCTGTCACTCCTCTTTGTCACTCGTGTCTTGCACGCTTTCAACAGAATCGTGCATGGCCCCCTACACAATATGAAATCCCCCTGTCATTTCCCGCAGGACCTGCACGGCAACTTGCACACCGCGGAGCACCCCTTCCTCCCCTTCTGGACCTGTACGGCAGCTTACACAATGTAGGTATCCTGTTGCTGCATCCTACAGGACCTGCCGCTCCCCACAGAGCCTCCGCTCCCTACATGACCTGCCGCTCCTCACAGGACCTGCCATGCACCCCACACACTGCATGGATCCTGTTGCCGCTCCCCACAGGACCTGCCATGCACCCCACACACTGCATGGATCCTGTTGCCGCTCCCCACAGGACCTGCCATGCACCCCACACACTGCATGGATCCTGCTGCCGCTCCTCATAGGACCTGCCGCTCCCCACAGGACCTGCCGCTCCCCACAGGGCCTATCGCTCCCCACAGAACCTGCCGCTCCCAAAAGGACCTACTGCTCCCCACAGGACCTGCCATGCACCCAGGCGCACACCCAGGATTTTTCCATGGGGGGGGGGAGGGCGGCGCACCGAAAAGGGCACCTGGCCGGCTCCAAAAGGGTCCGGGGCACACTGAAATGTTTGTTGACTGGGGGAGGGGGCTTGAAAAAAATTGTTGCCCAAAAGGGCAGTTTTTGCAGCGGCGGGGCACATAAGGCAAGTCATTTTTGGGCTAAATTTTGGACATTCCGGCCAAGAGGGCACTTTTTGGCCAAAAGGGCACTTTGGTCTCATGGGGGGAGGGCGGACCCCCTGCCCCCCCCCCCCCATCTCCGGTGCGCCTATGCATGCACCCCACACACTGCATGGATCCTGTTGCCGCTCTCCACAGGACCTGCCGTGCATCCCACACACTGCAGGGATCTCGCTGCCGCTCCCTACAAGATCCGCCGTGCACCCCGCCGTGAAATTGATGGCGGCCACTGAATGGTCTATGATCACCGACTGAATCCCATTTGGGACTGTGCACAGTGCAGCTGTGCACCTGCATGCCCTCTCCCCGTGCGACATATCACCCGACACTCAGCGCAAATGCACATCGCTCATTGTCAGTGCGGCAGCTGTGGCTTGTGCAGACGCTTTAGGGCGGATACAGGCCGGCAGTACGCCCTCGAGCTTGCATTAAGCCCGCTTCGCAGAGAGGAGACGTGCCGCGGGACAAGCCGCAGTATGCCGCAGATAATCCCAGCCGAATGGAGCGCCTCGCGTCTGTGATTCAAGTGCCAGTTAAGCGCCACCTCTGAAACACCATTGGTGGCGCTCTACTTCTGGAGCTTTTGCTGTCGGAACTTCACTCCTGAAGCTATGCTGCTGTAACTGCTCCTGGAACTTCACTGGCGCAATTTTATTGGTGGAATTATGTTGCTAGACGTTGCAATTCCCACTGGGTATCTATGGCTGCAACTTCTGCTGGCACTCTCCTGGTGACTATCTACCGTGCGTGCCGATGTCTTTGCACACGCTGCTCGATGCCGTTTTTGCGAGAGCATTCGTGCGTTGCCCTTGACGACATCAGATCTGGCCCATGTCAACGCACCAGATATGTGTGGTGCGCAGCGCTTATGTGGAGTGTCTTCGCCATGTGGATGGTTTGGCGTCGATCATGCGGGGAGTGGCAGGAGAAACCCGGCCATGCGCAGTGTGTAGCGTAGATTGTGTAGGAATAGCAGGGAAGTCCGCCATGCGCAGTGTGTAGCGTAGATTGTGTAGGAATAGCAGGGGAAGTCCGCGATGTATAAAGTGCGGCGTACATCACATAGGAATAACAGGAGGAAGTCGCCATGTGCAGTATGCTCCGTAGAATCTAAAGAATACCAGAAGAAACCCGGTCATGTACAATGTGTAGGGTAGATTCGGTGGAAATAGTGCAGATGTGCCCCAGGCATGTGTCGGGATTAGTGTAGATGATGTATAAGTGGCAGGAGAACCTCGTCATAGGCAGGGTTTTGTTTAGATGCTGTAAGAAGTGGCGGAAGAACCCTGTCATATGTATGGTTTATTTCAGGTGCTGTAAAAAGTGGCGGAAGAACCCCGAGTCATGTGTATGGTTCAGTTCAGATGCTGTTAGAAGTGGCGGAAGAACCCCGTCATGTGCATGATTTAGTTTTCATGCTGTAAGAAGTGGCGGAAGAACACCGTCGTGTGTATGGTTTAATTCAGATGCTGTAAGTAGTGGCGGAAGAACCCTGTCATGTGCATGATTTAGTTTAGATGCTGTAGGAAGTGGCAGGAGAACCCCGTTATATGTATGAAACGGCACAGATCCTGTAGGATTGGCAGAGCCACCGCTGCATGTAGGGTGTAGCGCATTAAGAGGATAGGCGTCCGCCTGTCTCGACAAATGTGACTGATGCTGGCAGCAGATGTGACTTGCGAGCGCAGATGATTCCTGCACGCCGCGAGCGAGGCTGGCGACCTTCGGCTGGGTCCGGCATATATTTCCAATTGTTACGTGCCAGCAATGCGAACGAGTTTCGAGCTGTTGCCGGCCGACCCGACTTGCCTGGTCCGCCAGGTGGCGTCACTTGATTAGCTGCCCGCGAGCGGAGCGCCACTTCTTTCGAAGCCGAACAACAGTTACGCCGGTCTGCACTCCACTGCCACTGTCACTGTGACTGCCACTGTCACTGCCATTGTCACTGCCACTGTCACTGCCACTGTCACTGCCACTGTCACTGCCACTGTCACTGTCATTGTCACTGCCACTGTCACTGTCACTGTCACTGTCACTGTCACTGTCACTATGTCACTGTCACTGTCACTGTCACTGTCACTGTCACTGTCACTGTCACTGTCACTGTCACTGTCACTGCCACTGCCACTGCCACTGCCACTGCCACTGTCGCCAGGATGTGTGCTGTCAGACCGGTCTGGGTCCCACCGCCACCAGACTATGGGCTAGCTGTCCTGCGGGACTGCTTTCCACTGCCACTGCCACTGCCACTGCTACGTCCCGCTGCATCAGATTGTAGGCTAACGCGAGCCCCGTCTCCACAAGCCATGGGGTTCACCCGCAGCACAGGATGGGTGTGACCTGCCCTTTCACAGTCAGCCGGACAGACCAAACTACGACACAGGAAGGGATGGGACCTGCCCCTCCACAGTCAGCCGAACAGACCAGACCACGACACAGGAAGGGTGTGACCTGCCCCTCCACAGTCAGCCGGACAGACCAGACCACGACACAGGAAGGGATGGGACCTGCCCCTCCACAGTCAGCCGAACAGACCAGACCACGACACAGGAAGGGATGGGACCTGCCCCTTCACAGTCAGCCTGACAGACCAGACTACGGCACAGGAAGAGATGGGACCTGCCCCGCCACAGCCAGCCGGACAGACCAGTCCACGGCACAGGAAGGGTATGCCAGGTCACTCCACAGTTAGCCGAACAGACCAGAACGCGCCACAGCGTTGGCATAGCTTTCGTCTGGATGTGATTAGCGTGACCACGTTGGCTATGCGCTTCCCCGTTGAATAGTGGAAGGGAACACGACATTATTTTCAAGAATATTAATTGTCGTGGGGCCATATTCAGTCGACAGGGTGAGCGACTGTGTAATATGATTTAATGTGATCAGACAAGTGCGAAGAGCCTTGATGCCTAGTTGGAATCAGACTGCTTGGAACATGAAATGAGCATGAATGTGTTTTCATAGTGTGTAGCAAATACCAACACGAAATTATTGGCAGGCAGTAGCGAACCGTTGGAAACTTATGTTACTCGTTGGAAAGCGGAGCCTGGTCCAGATCCGGTACTGGGCCCGATACAGAGCAGAAAACCGAGCCTGGTACAGGCCAAATGACTGGACCCGGTACAGAGCAGAAGACTGGGCCTGGTACAGACCAGCAGACTGGGCCAGGTCAAACCAGCAGGCTGAGCATGACACAGTTCAGAAGGCCGAGCCTAGTATGGACTGATGACTAGTCCCTGTACAGACTATAGGATCGAACCCGGTACAAACCAGCTGACTGAGCATGTTACAGTTCAGAGGATTGAACTCTGTACAGACCAGGAGATTAAGCCCGGTACAAACTAGAAGACCGAACCTAGTATGGATCAGAAGACTGCGCCAGGTACAAATCAGCAGACCGAGCATGGTATAGTCCAGAGGACTGAGGCTGGCACAGACAGGAGGATTGGGTTCAGCATAGACCAGCAGACCGAACGCCGCGCAGTGAGCTATCTGAGCTGGGCCACAGCCACCGAGCACTGGGCGTGCGTCACCGATCGACGCTATCGCGGCGTTCATTCCGCGCTGTGGGTCACGGTCTGGGCTGCACATAAACTGGCGCACGTCATACGTCCCGGCTCGTGACCCCGGCACGGTCCTTGGGCCGGCCCACATGGCCAGCCGTCGATCGGCAGCCGTCCGCCGGCCGCCCCGACGGTCGGCCGCGACTCCAGCTAGACGCTGCACTTTATCCCCGCCAAGAATGCATCATATCCGAGAGGCTAGGCCATAAATCAGGCCGGCATGAGCGCCGCTGAAGCGGCCTATGCGATCGATGGCGCGGCCGCATGCCGCCGCCGGCGCGGTATCGCAGCGGCCGGTGTCCAGGGCAGATGGGCGCGCACAGATCGCGCCGTCGAACCGCCTCCCGCCGCGGCTCTGACGGGCGGATCGGGCGCATCTCGCAAGTTGAGCTGTGTCGTGCCCGCTGTACCGTGCACGGGACGCGCCTGCTGGCGGCGGGCTGCTGTCGCACACGGCGCCAGACATAGCCGGTGTCAGTGAACATCGGCCAAACAGCAGGACAATCAGTCGTCGGACACCGCCCCCGGCACAGATTCACGCCCGTTCACCGAGTAGATCAGTGAACGAATCGGGCGAACCGGAGCCGTAAAGCTGCACAACTAAGACAACGGTAGCTGCACAACTGTGGCATTACTGGCTATGCCAACTGGGACACTGGTGGCTATGCAACTGGGACACGGGAGGCTACACAATTGGCACAGTGGTAAGTACACAACTGATACAGTGCTGGCTACACAACTGGGAAATATTGGCTACACACCTGTGAAAATGGCGGCTATACACCTCGGGCCATGGTTGCTACATAACTGGGACAACGGTGAGTGCACAACTGGGACACTGCTGGATACACAACTGGGACACCGCTGGCTACACAACTGGGACACCGCTGGCTACACAACTGGGACACCACTGGCTACACAACTGGGACACCGCTGGCTACACAACTAGGACACCGCTGGCTACACAACTGGGACACCGCTGGCTACACAACTTGCACACCGCTGGCTGGGACAATGGTGGCTGCGTAACTGCGGCAATGGGGCTGCACAAATAGAACAATGGTAGCTGCACAACTGGAGAAATTGTGGATTCACAGCTGGGACACTGAGGCTACACAACTTGGATGTGTAACCCAGGTGGCTACACATCTGGGATAATGATTGCTACACAACTGGCAAAATGGTGGCTAAACAATTAGGGTAGTGGTGGCTATGCAACTGGGGAACTGTGTCCTGCACAAATGAAACAACGGTGCTGCACAACTGGTAAAATTGTTGTTGCATAGCTGGGACAATGGTGACTTTGCAACTGAAACAATGGTGGCTACACAGCTGGGACATTGGTACCTACACAGCTGGGACCATGGTGGTAATATTGCTAGGACAATGATGGCTGCATAGCTGTGACAATGCTGCCTATACGTCTGGGACAATGGTGGCTACACAGTTGGGACCATGATCACGGTTGGTTCTGTTCACTCACCTGAGTGAGGAAAAAAAACTTCGTGACCGGGACTTCACCGGCTAGTGCGATCAAAATCATAAAAACATATAGATATATGTACCCCACCCATAACAGATATATGTATATTATATATATATATATATATAATAGACATCTGTTATCATCTGTATCTGTCATTATACCTATACATCTTGTTTATAACACACACACACACACACACACACACACACACACACACACACACACACACACACACACACACACACACACACACACACACACACACACACACACTCACGCGCGCGCACACACGCACGTACGCACGCACGCGCACGCACACACACACGCGTACGCACACACACGCGCACACACGCGCACACACGCGCACACACGCGCACACGTTTATGCATGGCTACCGCCAGGTGGCGGGTGGGCTCCAGTGCAGGCCGAAACCTCCCCACGCGAGGTTCCGCCGAGGAGGCAGAAGTCCCAGACACCGGACCCAGATGCCAGATGCGCCAATTTTTTTCGGTTGTCCTAACTTTTCGTTACACTCCCTCTGCGAGAATTCACAAACAACATGCTCCATGGTAAATGGCTTGCGCATTTTTAATGCTCATACTAAATTGCTAAAATAGCGCATCCCACCTAGGCATCCTCTCGCAATTATCAACAATTTTCACAAAATTTTCACATAATTATGATTTGCAAATTTAACCCCCTCACCGAGACGCTTCATGTTTGCGGTGCCATCCATCGCTCGGTTGTCGACCGTATCAACATGATTATCGACCATGTCGCATCTTTTGCAGCACATGGAATCGTCTGCAACGACTAATAGTGCATCAGCTGACAGCTATCGAAAGCCGACTTCGAACGCCAACTTTTGTTGCTTTTTCGTCACTTTCTCGGACATTTTCGCACACGTTTTGCACAGCACACCACCGAGCGCAGAATAATTCAGCTCTAATTTATAAATCATCTGCAATACTATATCACTAACTTATTCATAATTATCACTCCATTAAGCTCTCGACTGTCAGCACAGCGCAATCAGCCGCAACGGTCCTACGGTTGTCGGCGATGCGCAGCAATTCGCAGCTGCCTTCTGCTTGAAACTTTAGCCATGCGGTGTGTCGCGTTCGGTGGTCTGATAGTGCATTGAGGGTGAAATTTTCGCCCTCATGATGTGATAATGATATCTTCCAGTCTACCTCATCTTTTGGAGCACATCAGGTTGGTCGTTGACAGATATTGCTCCCCAGATAAGCTATTTTGCATGTTAGCACTAGTCGTAAATATTATTGTTCATATAGCACAAAGTATTCAACATAGCAAACCCAAATTCGCCACGTATATGCCCTTGGAAATTGGCTACAATATGTACTCATCATAATTTTAATTATTTCATTATTTCTCAAATGAACAATTTAAAATCAATCTTTCAGTGCAAGTCAATGTGCAAGCAGTGTGTCACGTCCAAGTCCATACCATCACAAGTTACTGAGATAATCATCATTCTCAAACAAAAATCGACCCACAATGTCGATAATCCCATCATGCCGGCAAGGTATTATAAATAATTTTTGTTACATATCATTTTCTGAAGCATTATGCCAAAACGTTTTAGTTTATATCTAAAAATGTTACACAACTAGATCTATATAAATTACTTTTCTCAGCCCAGCTCGTCTGTGCAACTTAGGTCTTATCAGGAAATTGTTGCAAATGAAAAATTGAGGAAATCTGGAAAATTATGCAGACTATTATCCTGTGTCTCCAGAATTGGCTCGATTCGTGGCCGATCTACACCATCTTGATATCACCCTGTTTGGCGTCACGAAGGAAAGGAGAAAAAAAATCCCTAAATTCTCAAACTTATTTTTCGTACTTAAAATTTTCAGTGAACATTTTTAGCTAAAAATATCACAAACATTTCAAAAATCCAACAGCAGTTCCATGCACAATTAATGTGTGCTACTTTGTCAGATTACATTATATTTTTTTAATGTTTAAAATAAGATTCAAAGCTATCAATTCATCAATAATTCCTAACCAAAACAATTTTTTTTCCTCATTTTGTCCCTTCTTTTTTTTCATACCCACGTCTTTCCAAAAAGTACCTTAAAATTTGCGAAAATTTCACACTTTTTCTCAACATCAAACAATGTTTCATGATTTCGTCATATGCTCGTATCTCAAAAAGTTATGGTACGATTTCTTATATTCGTGGTCAGCGCGTGATTCTACGTCTAACATTGCTTAGATTAATTAGTTCGGCCGAACATACGAGCATGCCTTAAACATGTCTAAAAACTAAACTGCTTTGGGAGAAATGCTCTGGATTTATGGATTTCGCTGCCCGGGTGAAAAAAAGTAAAGCAGACGATTTACACGTACCTAGGCAAGGTATCAAAATTAGGAAAGAAATAAATTTAGAAAGAACTTTTGATAAAAAATACACAATTGTCAAATTTAGACAATTATAAAATCAACCCTAAACGGTGATAAATATGAACATTTGCCTATTTTTATCAACCCAACCTACCTAAACGGCACGTGTTAACAGAACCATTGAACCATGGTGCATACACAGCTGGGACCATGGTGGATACACAGCTGGGACCATGGTGGATACACAGCTGGAACAATGGTGGCTACACAGCTGGGACAGTGGTGACTACACAGCAGGGATAGTGGTGGCTACACAGCTAGGACCATGATGACTGCAGATTTGAACAAGTACCATCAGACGTCGAGCAAATATTTCGGAAATTTGAACCAAACAGTCAACTGGCCGTACGGGCAGTAGATGTCAGGATAGTAGATTAAGAACAGTAGATATCAGGGCAGTAGGTATCAGGGCAGTAGATGTTAAAGCTGTAGACGTCAGGACAGTAGATATCATGACAGTAATCGTGATAATAGTTGTCAGGACAGTAAATAGCAGGACAGTTGACGTCAGGAGAGTAGATGTCATCACAGTGCACGTCGTGACAATATACTTTTGGACGGTAGATTTCAGGACAGTAGACGTCCGAGCAGTAGATGTCGGAACAATAGATGTGAGGACAACATTTTTCCGGCCAGTAGACGTCAGGACAGTAGATGTGAGAAAAGCAGCCGTCAGGACAGTATATTTCACGACGGCAGACACCAGAACCGTAGATGTTAAAACAGCAGCCGTCAGGACCAGCAATGTCAGGAAAGTAGATGGCTGGACAGTAGATGTCAATACAGTACACGTCGTGACAATAGGCGTTAGGACAGTAGATGCCATGACAGTAGACATCCGAACAGTAGATATCAGGACAGTAGACGTTAGGACAGTAGATGTCAACACAGTAAACGCGGTAGCAATAGACTTTAGGACAGTAGATGTCAGCTCAGCAGATGTCAGCACAAAAGTTTTCAGGTCAGTAGACGATAGGACAGTAGATGTGAGGAAAGCAGCCGTCAGGACAGTATATTTCAGGACAGCGGGCACCAGGACAGTAGATGTTAGAACAGCAGCCGTCAGGACCAGCAATGTCAGGAAAACAGTCCTCTGGACTGTAGACGTTAGGTCAGCAGTCCTCTGGACTGTAGACCTTAGGTCAGCAGCCCTTAGGCTCCCCTTGCGGTACAGACGTCAGGTGAAGCACATTACTCAGAACATAATGAAGACGCTCTGCCAGCCAGTCTCGAGATTAGACTACGGATGTGGACCGGCAACCAGCTTCGGGAGCAGGCTACGGATGGGAACTGGCAGCTAGTCTTTAGATCGAACTCTGGATGGGAAGGTGGTCAGTTCTCGGGATCATACCTCAGATAGGAAGATGGCCAGTCCAGGGATCAGACTACAGATGGGAAGGTGGCCAGTCCCGGGATCAGACCACAGATGGGAAGGTGGCCAGTTATCTGGATCAGACTACGGATGGGAAGGTGGTCAGTCCTGGCATCGAACTCTGGATGGAGAGGTGGCCAGTCCCGGGATCAGACCACAGATGGGAAGGTGGCCAGTTCTCTGGATCAGACTACGGATGGGAAGGTGGTCAGTCCTGGCATCGAACTCTGGATGGAGAGGTGGCCAGTCCCGGGATCAGACCACAGATGGGAAAGTGGCCAGTCCCGGGATCAGACTACGGATGGGAAGATTCCAGGTTCTCTGGATCAGACTACGGATGGGAAGATTCCAGGTTCTCTGGATCAGACTACGGATGGGAAGGCTGCCAGCTCTCTGGATCAGACTACGGATGGGAAGATTCCAGGTTCTCTGGATCAGACTACGGATGGGAAGGCTGCCAGCTCTCTGGATCAGACTACGGATGGGAAGGCTGCCAGCTCTCTGCGCGACACGAGACGACATCGCCGCACCCCTCCAAATGTGGTGCTACACTGCTCGTGATGGATGTATGACATGGAGATAGACAAAAAGAGGCGGATAATTTATGGGTGCTTGCCTTCCGACATCGAGGCACGCCTGGAAACTGCGTCCTCTTACTAACAGCAAGCTTTAACTGGTGGTCTTTGTGTGTGAAGTAATCTCTGACCAGTGCAAATGAGACTTTGATGCAGCCCCACCTACGCCTACGGTGGAATATTTAATGACGGCTAAACAACGGCATGTGTTAATGCTTGGGAAGGTTCATAAACATGGCATTGTTGTCGATTCGATGATATGAAACATATTACGATGTTATGTCAGACCATTGATCTCCGCTGTCATTAGTCGGAATGTATCACGCCGGTTTTCCCCGAGATCGCAAGTTATTGGCAATTATCCTCACTTACTGCCCCAAACATGTTTAATGCTAGGTATGGTAGAATGGTCGATAGCTCGCCTAGCATGCCTGCATAGGTCTATGACCTTTCCAGAGTCAGTTCAGGTCACCGACTCAACTTGGCCCCACTTGTATACAACTGTCACTGCTGTCGGGCTCCGCCACAGGCCGCCAACGGTTACCACCCAATACGGCACAGCTACAGGCACGCCACCCTCGGTGGCAGACGGTCATTGCATCAGAAAACATGCAGATGACACACAAAGGCGGCGTTCACCTGTGCAATCGGCGGGCGGCACTTCTGGCGTGGGACCGGGTGCTGCAGGAGACGTCTGGCATGGGACCGGGTGATGCAGGAGACGTCTGGCATGGGACCGGGTGATGCAGGAGACGTATGGTGTGGGACCGGGTGATGCAGGAGACGTATGGTGTGGGACCGGGTGATGCAGGAGACGTATGGTGTGGGACCGGGTGATGCAGGAGACGTATGGCGTGGGACCGGGTGATGCAGGAGACGTATGGTGTGGGACCGGGTGATGCAGGAGACGTATGGTGTGGGACCGGGTGCTGCAGGAGACGTATGGCATGGGACCGCGTGCTGCAGGAGACGTCTGGCATGGAACCGGGTGATGCAGGAGACGTCTGACGTGAGATCGTGTGGTGCAGGAGACGTCTGACGTGGGATCGTGTGGTGCAGGAGACGTCTGGCATGGGACCGGGTGATGCAGGAGACGTCTGACGTGGGATCGTGTGGTGCAGGAGACGTCTGACGTGGGATTGTGTGGTGCAGGAGACGTCTGTCGTGGGGTCGTGTGGTGCAGGAGACGTCTGACGTGGGATTAGATGGTGTAGAAGACGTCAGACGTGGGACCAGATAGTGAAGGAGATTCTCCAGCGGCTTCGGCGAGCAGCCTTTTCTACCAACATCGAGAGGTATCGAAACGGCTGCCCGTTCCCTGTTCCGTGTGGTTTCCACACGGAACGGAAATTTGTCTTATCGGTTGTCGTTGTCTTAGCGGTTTTCTCGTTGGCACCATAGCCGAGCTCCGTGTTGTAGCCGTTGTAACCAAAAGCTTGTGCATGGGTGCCGGGAGATTCCTGAGTAATGGTGAATATACTCGTTTCGCGCCTACGCAACACTCAAAAAGAAGTTTCATCTCGGCGCCTTCACTAGTATCGAAACGAGTATGTCCTCGAATCGAAATGGCCTGCCAGAAGACGCCCAGATGTCCTCCCTGAAAATGCCCATGTGTTCTCCCAGAAGACGCCCAGATGCTCTCCCAGAAGACGCCCAGATGTCATCCCAGAAGAACACCTGCCACTGAGTGTACGACGTGACATTCCGAAGCTGATTGGACATAGACGACGCAAAGCATGCCCTGAAATATTGTTTGCCAGCAGAGTCCCAGCACAGAACGCCTACCCCAGATGGCGAGAAAGCATTCGAAGTAGCACAGCAGAACCCTTCGCTCATCCCCAGATAGCACAAAGCAGACGGTGCAACGCACACCTAGACGACAATACACTCCCCTTCCCTTTCCCGATGACACGAAATGCTATCAAGCGTCAAAGCATCCCGGACGACACGACACACCCCCAGACGCCACGCCACCCCACCAACACGACACACCCTCAGGTGCCACGCCACCCCACCAACACGACACACCCTCAGATGCCACGCCACCCCACCAACACGACACACCCTCAGACGCCACGCCACCCCACCAACACGACACACCCTCAGGTGCCACGCCACCCCACCAACACGACCCACCCTTAGATGCCAGGCCACCCCAGCAACACGACACACCCTCAGGTGCCACGCCACCCCACCAACACAACACACCCTTAGATGCCAGGCCACCCCGGGCAACACGACACACCCTCAGACGCTACGCCACCCCGGGCGACACAGGCGCGGGCGAGCAGTGGCTTTCCACCGGCGGCGGCTCAGCCCGCCAAATCAATGGAGCCGCACCCAGCGCTCGGGCGACTAATGGCGGTGACCAGCGACAGTTGACGGCAGAGCGAGCTGGCCGCCGGCGTGCTGACCGATAAATGTATTCACGCTCGCCGCCGGGCCGCTGCACCGTCCCGGAACTCGTGCACAAGCCGCGCGCCGCGTCCAGGATCTCCGCCAGAGGCCAGATCGGTATCTCGGCGACACGGTGACCGCCGCTGTCGGCTCCATCTGCCATGTGCACCGCCCCGAGGCGGCAATAAAGCGTCGCGGTGGATGCCTCGTGCATATTGCCGGCAGTGTGGGCGGCGGGATTAAGTGTGTACAGGTGCCGCTCGGGCGCTGAGCCATAGCACGGGCTTCAGGCAGTCTACGTCGGCGCCGTGACGCTCGACCTAGTGGGACGGCCGACGTTAGCTGCTTGGTAGCGGACCTGTTCAACGCCCCTCTTGAGATTAGCATCTGGCAGACGTGGGGAGCTCTGACCTGTACAGCATGCATTACATCGGCGTGCACCGTGATAACTCTATTGAAAAACTGGTTGGAGATCATAGCGTATGTCAGGTACAGGTACGATTTTGGTCTTACTAGAATGCGCTTCACATTTGGAACATATGGAGAGGTTCGATTGCCTTAAAGATTGCCTAAACTAGGAATCCCAGAGGTAATTACCGCCAGAAGGGAGGGAGCATTCCGCTCCCCTCAATTTGCTTGCGCCAATATCTCCGGAACCAATTGAAGTAGACAGCTCAAATTGTACTCAAACCTACATGATTAGCATTAACGACATTAACGTCCGTCATGCTTGGAAACATCATAATGACGCCATAGGCGCAGTCCATGAGTTTTCATATATTGCAATATTGTTTAGAGTGTTCAAGGAAGCTTCAAATATCGTAAATCTAAAGGCGTATCGAAAGGCTAGGGACACTGAAGCTAAAACCAGAGTGGCAAAGCGAGCAGAATAACTGGATTTAGCTAGGAATTGTAATGGGGATAGCGAAATGTTTTTTAGTTTCTACAAGCTGAGTAAAGTTTATAGCACAATTGGTCCACTGGAAGTAAATGAGACTATTTTTGGTGAGGATACTGAGATGGTTGAGGAGCTGAGCAAGCAGTTTAAATCAGTGTTTACATTGGAAGATATGACCAATCTGCCGACCGTACATCATAGTTCAGTGGCATTGATCGGATAAATGATGTTGATTTCATTGATAGTGGTGTTGCTTTCAATCATATCAGAAAAATAAAGCCAAACAAGGTAGCAGGATCTGATGAAATTTATGCTAGTGTTCTGCGGGAAGCTGAAAAAGGAACTGACATTTCCACTTAGTATAATATTTTGTAGATCTGTTTCACAAAATGAAATTCCAACAGATTTGAAAAGGGCAAATGTAGTTCCTATTTTCAAGAAAGGAGAAAGAGGAAAAGTTGATAACTATAGGCCAATAAGTCTCGCATCCCTAGTCTGCAAGGTACTCGAAGCAATTATCAAGGATATAATAGTTAGTTATCTGGAAGGAAACAGTTTGATTCAAGATACTCAACATGGGTTTAGGAAAGGGCGATCATGCCTCACAAATTTCTTGCACTTTTTGAACTTCGCCACAGAACAATTTGATCAGGGAAATCAGGTTGATGTAGCATATCTTGACTTTAGTAAGACCTTTGACAAGGTACCCCATACACGGTTAATGATACATCTTCAGGCCCATGGTATTGCAGGTAGCATCTTAAAATGGATAGAGTTGTGGCTTTGAGATAGACAACAAAGAGTGATGCTAAATGGTACAAAGTCATCATGGCAAAATGTTCTTAGTGGAGTCCCTCAGGGGTCAGTACTGGGGCCACTACTGTTCATTATATTTGTAAATAACAATGAAAGTGGCCTAAGCAGTAAGGTTTTGAAATTTCCTGATGATTTGAAAGTCTTTAGTGCGATAACAGGTCAAAATGAGCATATCTCGCTGCAAAAAGACTTAGACGAACTTGTGAAGTGGTCCGAAGAATGGCAAATGATATTTAATTTCGATAAGTGCAAAATCATGTATGTGGGTAAGCCGCATATGAAGGCTCCATACTTGATGGGTGGCCAAGTGCTATCAGTGACTCAACAGAAGAAAGATTTAGGTGTTATTCTAAACACAAAATTGGGTGCATCAGAACAGACCAAGGAAGCCAGGAACACTGAGAATGCTTGGGGCAATAAATAGGAATGTATCATACAGAAGTGAGGAAGTCATCAGGAAGCATTACTGTGCATATGTCAGGCCACATCTGGAATACTGCATCCGAGCTTGGTCTCCTAGCTATGAAAAAGGTTGTTGGCTTTTAGAGAGAGAGTACAAAAGAGAGCTACAAAAATGGTTAATGGCATAAGCAACCTGGCATATGAGGAAAGATTGAAGAAATTGAATATGTTTTCACTTAGATATAGAAGGCTCATCAGATCTCATCGATGTCTTTAAATTTATCCATGGTCTGGAGAGGGGATATCTTGGGGAAATGTTTTAATTTAACAGAAATGATGCAATTAGAGGTCATCAATTCAAAATTAAAGTTAACCACAGCAGAACAAGGTTAAGACAGTCTTTCTTCACCAACAGGGTAGTAGAACACTGGAACCAGCTGCCAGAAACCATTGTAAGTAGCAGCACATTGAACGTCTTTAAAAACAGCATCAACAATCATTATAAGAATTGAGGGCTTGCTTTTCAGTATTCCAGGGAGGGCTGATCGACGGATTTGATGGGCAACTGGTTGAGTGTGCACAGTGCATCCAAGAAGGGCCCTTGTGGCTCATAGTTGCACTAATATTTTATGTCTTTATGTCTTTATGTCTAGTGGGCGTTTCGTTAGGAGTCATGAGCGGACGTAATTCCGGTGGCGCTACTCTGGTGGTGGGTTTGTGGAGGAGCACCACCAGAGTGGACTTGCTCTGATCAATGCTATATTCTGGTTTCTGGAGACAGTACAAGTGATTTCCAATGGTCAAATTTGAATAAAATTGAAACAAGTTATCGTATCATGTGCATTTCGTTTTATTATCAAATCATTTCACCCTGTCACTTTGCCATTAAAGTGAAATGGGAGCAATTGGCCACCAAACATCTCGTGATAAAAGCGCGTCATGCATATTCTGTGTGATGTGCGACATTTTATTTCCAATGTTCTTAGCTAAACGAAAGTCGAACGTGCTACATTTTTATATTATCTTGAATAACTTCCATGAAGGTTTAACCCTGACACTTTTGCACTCAATACCAGAATTAGTGTTCCAATTTATCACATCGTACTACTTTAAATTGGATATCAGATGTTCTGCATTACCGAATCAATGTCCAATGGTCTGAATTAAACCGGCATAATATCAACTACCTTTTGACAACTACTTTTATAGATATCTAACCATGCAATTTTTGCACTCGTTACCAAGGTTTCGAATTATCACATTCTATTCCTTCAAATTGAATATTGAATGTTCAATTAGCTAATTAATTTCCAATTGTCTCAAATAAACTGACATTAAATCAGCCGCCTTCTGATGCCATACTCGACTACTTTTATACATATCTAACCCAGTTATGTTTTACCTTTTGATATGAAGCTGTCGGGCAAAATTGAGGTCCTGGCATGGTTTGATGCACGTCAAGCGTCGAAGGTTGCTGCCCAGAAGATTAGAAGCCCGGAGGATGCTGCCCGGAGGAAGGTTGCTGCCCGGAGGATCCGGGGGCCCGCCGAGGTGTGGCATGACAAAAAGTAAATTAAAGTTCCACCCTTCAACGATACTAAGCAGCATCAGCTCCGCTACCCACCAAAATGGTACAGGAGAAATCCACGGTTGTGGAATGCATTGTGGAATGGGATTCATGCATTCCATTCAACGCTCATAAACGTAATGTTCTTAAACAACATCGAGAAAATCTTTCGGTATCAACTGCAATAGTGGCGTAACTCAAGCCAGACACATCGCCTATCGTTTCAAATCTGAAAATATGCCTGCAACTTTAGCGTTGGGGCACATTAACATTCAGGGAATTGTCCGCACCCTACCATATTGTGAATGGCGTCGGACGGTTTGGGACGGTCCGGGGGCCGCCGGGACGGTCCGGGGGCCGCCGGGACGGTCCGAGGGCCGCCGGGACGGTCCGAGGGCCGCCGGGACGGTCCGGGGGCCGCCGGGACGGTCCGGGGGCCGCCGGGACGGTCCGGGGGCCGCCGGGACGGTCCGGGGGCCGCCGGGACGGTCCGGGGGCCGCCGGGACGGTCCGGGGGCCGCCGGGACGGTCCGGGGGCCGCCGGGACGGTCCGGGGGCCGCCGGGACGGTCGCCGCCGGGGGTCCGGGGCCGCCGGGACGGTCCGGGGGCCGCCGGGACGGTCCGGGGGCCGCCGGGACGGTCCGGGGGCCGCCGGGACGGTCCGGGGGCCGCCGGGACGGTCCGGGGGCCGGGACGGTCCGGGGCCGCCGGCTTCGCCGCCAGCGGTCGGCTGTCTATGGCGGGAATAGTTCGAAAAGGCAATACGCAAAGTAACAGTATGCACAATATATCACTAAATGGCAATGCAATTGACGTCTGAAGGCAAGCTAACTTTCATAAATGAGCTTCGCGCCATATTTTATGGAGACAGTCTCATAAATTGTAATTATGTTCTTCGCGCAGACACTAGTAAGCTTAAGGGAGCGCTTGTCGTCGTCGCATGCTTCAGAGTTCTTGAATGGTATCAGGAACCTAGCTGTTTTCTTTCATTCCTGGAGATCGCCCGGTGTCCGCATTAACCCGTCCCGTCTCGGGGGGAGGGGTCTCCAACCCACTCAGGTTTTTTTTTTCGCGGATATTGAATGAACGGCGCAAGGCAGGGCGCCGAAATTTGGCATACCTTTCCCTACATCAATTTAGCATGCTGTTTCAAAATTTTGAGGTCAGGTTATCTAGGGTTTTAGTCAAGGTCAAGATGAGGTCACCTCCAAAAATAGTTCAACCAGTCGTCACGCTTTAATGGATACAGATATTTTAATGAAACTTTCAGCGTTTGCTTATCTTTAGGGATACAACAAAACGTACGAGAGGAATTTTAAATTATTTTCCGTTTTTGACTACATGTAAATTTTGCATATTTGCTTATTGCAGTTCAAATCGAAGATTCTGGCTAAAGTAAATATTTATTATTACTGAATGTTGACTTCCAACAACGTTTCTTGGTCTGCTCTACGAATTAGAAAGGGAAAGTTAAAGACAACTTGAAAATTAAAAATTTTAAAATTTCAAAAAATGTTTTTGTTTTATTTTTGGGGTCTAAAAATGTTATGGTCCTGATCAATTTCGCTGTCCTTTTCTGATTCCGAATATTTTTTTCTTCTCAAATATCCCCCAAAATGAACTCCCCAGAACCAACAACATAATGTAAGTCGTGAAAAGTCGTGAAAATCTAGCCCCCCACCAAAACTAGTGACGTCACTTTTGGGGAATATTTTTTTTAGGGGTGGATCCCGACCCTACTCGCTTTCCGATGACATCTCTTTCGTTTTGTGGGACGTTTAGTTTGAATTTTAGATGGGGGTTACTATCCGCCCCCCGTGACGGGGTGTGGGGATCTGACCGGAGAGACGGCGCGGGTTAACATAGCGTCTGGCGCCTAACGTGCTATGCGAGCATTCTGCACTGTAAATGTGACTTAAGGATCGCTACGCAGAATAGATGCAAGATCTCCTTGTTCTATATGGCTGACATTACGCCAAAATATACACCTAGGATCTGATCCACAAATGGAATCGGTACATATCACGACAGGCGTGACGTCACAGCCGGCCAATCCCTGTGTAGCAAAAATCATGTTAGAATGCGCGTGCTCGAATGTATGGTACTTCCTCTAAGCGCGTGGTAAAATAATGTATATAATTTCATATTTGGAAGCATGAAACACAAAAGGCCAAATCCAAATAAATCGCATAATGTACCCATAGTTGAGAACAATAGCATATTATTAGCTATCTATGGAAGGCCGTGCTTTCTATTCATTCAGCAGCCTGTAGTACTCGGGGAACATTTTATCATGCACTGGCATATCGTGTCCTTCCAGAACTTCTACCTGATTAGCATCCTCTACACCACTCATACTCGACATGCTTCATCTTCCGAAGTAGGTTGTTCCAGCCCTCTCTCCCCAGCTCTCTCAGATGATACCAGAAGATGACTAATGTCAGCTGAATGGACGGTCTCTAATTTCGGACCCGCGGCGGCCTTTGATGTTAAATCTACTCACTGCACCATCTACTAAGCAGTAGATGGTGCAGTTGATCCTTGATGGTGTCGGTGTGTCACGTCCTGCGGGCATATCTTAGTCGGTACTCCCTGTTGTGCTCATTCCCGTTCTGCTGCACCTCCTCACTGTACATGCCGATCGGACAAGGAAGAGATCGTATCGCAGCGGCACCGTGGATCAGCAGCTTGGGCACCGAGGCGGGCATGTAAAACCATGAATACAGCTCTGGACTATCGGCTGAGCATCCATGGCATGCCTGTCGTGCCGGCCGGGATCCAAAGGCTCGTATTTTTGCAGGCCAGCCAGCATCACCAAGAGACAGACCACGAGACCCTCGTGGATCCGCAGTGATCTCGCTGAGCACAGCTGTGTTTCTGGAGGCACGTCGAGCCGTGATCCCGGCTAGATGTACCCGAACCACCCGCAAGCGACTGATCCTCGGCGAGACCCAGTCGCTCCCGGGATTGCAGCTGTAATTTCTTCTTCTTTTCTTACACACGCATCTTGTTTTATTTGCCAGATGCTGCTCACACTTTGAACTCAAGGCATTACGGAATGTGGAGAAGGCACTCAAAGCATCGAATCCAGGCATTCATGGTTGAGAGACCGGGTTGGTATGTACCTTCGCGGGCAAGTCGAGCGGCGGTGACAGACAGGCCATCCATCTGACGAGGTGTGCACCCACATATGGTGCATGTCATTCTGCTGTCGGTATTGATCAAAGCGTTCACTCACCTTGCCGTTAATCATGGTGAGTTGAAGATTGTACGTCACGCTGAAGCTGCTGCCGTCTGTTGCGGTGATGTAAGTGGGCCTCAGCAGACGTATCTCGGCTTCAACACTCATCCCGTTTACATGAGCAAGTCAGTCGTAAACGAAAATTTCCGATTTGACCGATTCGCAAAAGTTCCAATCGTGAGGCCCGTTTACAAGAGCAAAGCAAGCATCTAATCGGATTTTTACGATTTGACTGCTGACGCAATGTGGTTATCGGTTTCGAATATTTGGCGCATTTTATTCGCTTCTGACGCACCTGCTTCGAGCAACGGCATACACAGACACAATGTATCATCAATGATCCACGCAGTTTGAGGTTGTTGGCGAGATATATAGGGAATCTGTGAATTCGAAGGATTCACGGAGCCGATGACATGTTGTCGATGACATAGCCGTTTCTCCTTCGTGAATCAAACGGTGCATTGGTTCCAGGCCAGACTATGTTCTATAGCATAGGTTCCAGACTATGTAATGGTGCATTGCTCCATACTGTGCAATGGTCAAATGAACAGGGTAAGTCAGGTTCACTACGCAATCCGAGAGATAGATCAGCAAGACACAAACGCTGTGACAAATCCTCAACCTGAACACTCCGCGGCACATCGTAGAACTGACGGTTGGGGCACGCACTAATAACGTGACGTCTCAGCGCTTATTTCAGCTGTTACATGTCTGATTTTTGTATTTCATAACTAGGTTTGCCATTGTAATTAAAAACAAGACATTTACTTTCATAAATACCCTAAAGGTACTGAAAACGTAGTGAAGAATAGAATCAAGATGTGCCATGACCTTTGCAGCCGTACCGTTATTTGTTAATGATTGGCGCTATTCGCAAACTTCCACTCACCGAAGCGTAAATTTGAGTTAAGCTATTCGCATGTTTTGCTACGCTAAACCCCGTTTACAAGAACATTATTTTCGCAAGTTTTCCTAATCGCATCGTATTCGGAAGTTTTGCTGCTCATGTAAACGGGGTAACTGTCGTGTTCCTTCCAGGAGGCATCTGCTATCTCGCGCTTGTACTGGATTCACAACACCCGACAGAAGCGGATTGAAGACGGCGGTGGGCTGGTCCAGGTGCAAATACCGTATACCGTCAGTTGCAAAAGCACTAGAGTAGTATAGGACATATTTTGTTCTGCAGCTTCATCTCGCCCTCTCCCATCTGTTTGGTATGCAGATTGCTCTGTGGCCCCGTCAAATCCCCGTTTGCCGTGAAGTCGGTGAAGCCCGTGAAGGCGTGGAGCCCGGCCGAAGTGTGATGCTGGATAGCAACGGGTGGTCGGCGGGTGAAGCTGAGTCGGTACGGGCGACGGACAGCAGGGATGACACCAGCCGCCGCGTCATATTGTACAGGAGAGCCTGCAGTCTCCTCAGCTGACGTCTCGGTGAATTGCATGCTACTGATTTCCGGATAGCAACTTACTTTGGCCTCATGCACCATTCCATAGATGGACAGGATGTCTGTCATTGCTGCATCATTCGTCACTCGGCGGACCATACGGTAGCCGTGCTCAGACAAGCCAGAGCTTGACACACATTGGCAGCGCCCGACCTCTCACGCCCGCACTCAGGTAAAGCTGAGAGTCCGGCGAATCTTGTTGGACCGATTCGGTGATTCCCCCACCTATCGCAGCACGAAAGCCGCGTCCCCCATGCCCTCAGCACGAACACTTTGCCTGACGGTCTCCACGAACTGCAGAGAACTGTGCTGTTGAGCAACTCTTGAGGTTGTCCGACGCTGAGAATGGCCGCTAAGCTGATCGTAGATTCTAGTCGGTCGTTCTCGCGCTCCCTCCACGGCTTCGTCATCACGGCCGGCCTCGGCTTCATAATCGTTCACGACTTAGTCACCACGCCTCAGGGAGGCGGAGAACACCTCGTCTCCCGAAAGATAAGTCGCGCGCTGACTTCTTAATTTGCCCTGGATTCGCTTACACTTAACCCACTTTTATTTTAAGTTCTTGGCGATTTAGTCGGTCATCTTTTTTTTCACGTCCATAATCGACGACTCACTACGGAGGTACCCCTGAATTATTGTTTCCCCAACAAAATGCAAACTATAATCAAAGACATGATCATGATAGTTATCACGCCCAAACGCTTTTGCACTGGTTAACAAGCCTTCTACTTCCTCTCTGCTGACGTTCATCTCCATATTCACTATGCGCAAAATCAAACCGCACTGGCCCGACCCTTACACACAAGGACACCTCCCTCGCCATGGGAAACGCTCAGCACGTGACCTATCTCGACTCAGCCGGCTCGCAAGTTTGAGGAGTTTTTTTTGTACGTAGTGACCGCTGGTTATCAGGTTACTCAGTAAAGACCCCGTCAGCCGGCGCGTCGCGCCGTCCGGCTCAGAGTTCCCCGTGTCACCCGGGCTGGCCACCGCACCGCACCACACCTTCGACCTGTCCAGATACAATTGATCACTATCGGTGTCGGGGCAGCTGAGTGCAGTTGAAACCTAGGGTACATATAGTGAAAAGATCGCTGATTTCATCGGCATTGCTCTCTAGTTCTGAGTTCTTGTGTGTGTGTGTGTTTTAAACATGATTGTAACTTGGAGGTACTATAAAGTTGAACGCCTATTGTAACTCCTTATTGTTTGATCAAACATAGCACATTACGAACCGATCTACACCTTTCAATTGGTTACTGCAATGGCAATGTTCTAAGTAATCTCTTCATATCTATATCTTCCTTCTCCATATTTTTGCCCATTTCTATCTATATCTTCCTTGCTCATATTTTTGGAATGCGTCTTACTTTCATCAATCGTCAAACTCCGACAGCATTTGCACACATTTCCGTCGTAATTTTTCGCAAATAATGTTGGCCGTGTCCGTAGACTTGTTTCTATGTAAAATATTGTGTAAGTTTGCATAAGCACCGTTGCCTGATGCGTTGTGTGCAACTACTGATGCTATGGTACCACAAGTATCGCGTAGAAGATGTCGATAAAAACATTTCTGGACATTTTTCCCTTGAGGTATCACACTGTGCGGCGGTTGTCTAAGTGTTTGACTTCTGTGTGGCTGACAGTCCTTGCCCTGAGACTGACCTGAGGTCAGACGTGCATCCGACATCAGTGAAATCTTCGATTTTGTTCTTCATCATGAAGTATATTCACCACGGCAAAAAAAGAACATATAACAAGCTAACATCCGTGATAGACATTGCGTATCAAACCTAGTATTTCAGTGTAGTGATGCGCATGAAAACATGACTGCACGTACTTCCGCTAAACTCTCGTTTTCGACCAAGTTCCTGTGTAGGTCGAGCAACGTGGAGAGCATAGAGGGGTCTTCAAAGACAATGCTCTGCAAAGCAAATAAACAATATCTCCACACCAAGATTCTTCACACTTTGATTATTTGTCTCCCAGCCGCAGCTGCACCTGTTCTCTTGTGCTCTCTCCTCAAGAGTCCTCCACTTATCGACAGGTAGACGCCCAAACCATGTGGCCGTCCCCGGAACAATTAGGCCACCGTCTAGAGGATGTCTTGTACAATGCCGTAGAATTACAAGATGCATCGCATAGTCTGATCTTCACATTTTAGTATCCCGAAACCGTCCTCCACAATCGGGTCTGGAATGCCCATTCGACAGAACAAAAAACAATCCTGATCGATATGGCTCGACGGCCAGCAGCTTTATCAAGTTCCGGGATTGCAATGCGATTCATGCTGGCAAAAACCTCATTGCTGCAATCGGCAACAGAATCGTGATACGGGCTGCTGTGAGTGGAATATGTAATTCACGGTGATTCCCATTCGGTCAGTATTGTTTGATTGTGCAGTGCTTGACATGATTCACGAAGGTCAGTGATAAACAGCTTCTAATCGTGATCGTGATCATTGCAGCAGAAAGACACCCAGTTTCCGGAACAGCGAAGTCGCTTGAAATGCAACGGCCCGACATGTGTAATACCTATGTGCGTGATTCCGGCGAACGAGCCGATATAATTCCACCACCGTACTTCCGCATATTAAAAAAAAACTATATCATTGTAAACTATATCATTGTATATCAAGTCAAGCTGATAGACGACTTCAAAACAACCCTGGATACATTATGTGTTACAGCAAGCCTTGGGACGGACAGATGTGCGTGAAAGAAAAGACATGAGTTAAAGTGAAAATGAAGAGTAGCAGAGTATAATTGACGAGAGGCCATGTATGTAGCTGACCGCGGAAGAATGTCATGGCGCCGAAGGTGGCACTGAAATTCGGTGATCAGGTAGGTGCTTCAGGTGCTGGCAGGTGGCACCCATTCCCGCCTTGTCATGCAGGCAGATGTTGCCGGAGCTGGGAACATCTGACTTATCTTCCCCCTGATGCCGTCAAACCGAAGTTAGCTAAAGCTGTCCAAAAGATGTCCCTCCAAAGGTGATCTGAAACACTTCATGAAAATTGCCTGTAAAAATAGGACAGAAAATATAAAAACATGACTAATACTAGGTACTTAATTTAAAGTTCATGTAGCAACAGTATTAGCCAAAAATAACGGCTATTACTGTGGATCTAACCAGGAGCATCTGATAGGATGACCTTATGTAGTCGTATTCGTCGTATCGCCGTTTAGCTGGTCATGTCGCACACGGTGACATCAGTAATTAGCCTGGTGTCTCCTCGACGGTGGTGACGTCACGCCGCTGACTGGAGGACACTGACGGCCACCTGGACTCTTGGGATGGTGTTGGCGCGCCCACTGACTGGCCACAGATGCTGTGTTGTTGCCGGCGGGACAACGTCCCGACCAGCTGCAGCGGCAGCCGCCACATCTCGACCAGCTCCAGCGGCCGCCGCCACGTCCCGACCAGCTGCAGCGGCCGCTGCCACGTCCCAACCAGCTGCAGCGGCCGCTGCCACGTCCCAACCAGCTCCAGCGGCTGCCGCCACGTCCCGACCAGCAACACGATAAACGTACGCGTACCCCCGACTACGCGTGTGGTGGGCGGACGGTTCCGCCTGGTTTGGAGCGGGGGTCCCTCGACGTGACGGCCGCCCCCCCCCCCCCCAACCAACTGCGGCGGTGGTCACAACGTGTCCGGGTCCGGCCTCGCGTCCTGAAGCGCCCGTCGTATGCGGTATGCAATGCAACGTTGACTTCCCAGCGTACACTAAGAATCGTAACGTGGTGAGTTGGCTGCATCGGGTGATGTATTGCGGTGGACACAATTAAGAATATACCGAAAAGTATGAAGCGAAAGGTTTCATTAGCCCTACTCAGTGCGGTAAAATTGCATGGTGAGGCAGATGAAGCCTTGTTCTGCCTTGTTCTCCACTTCCGGGACTGTTGTGTTATAGTTCGGAAACTTGGTCACAATTCCTACCTGCCTCTCTTCTGCATACATCTCACCAAAAGCCTCTCTTGTGCACACACTTCATCGTTTTTTTTTGTGGATAGCCATGATGTGCACGGAACTATCACGCTATGCAGAGACGGACTGTTGATAGCGATGTCGGGGTAGCGACTGTTGATAGCAATAGCGATGGTGACATTGTGATTGATGATCTCGCTCCCAGACGCAGCGCCTTATAATGTACTAGATCAGAGAGTCGGTGACGTGTCGTACTTTTGAGGGGCGTGTAAAAGAGGTACGCATTGAAAGGGTTTATTACAATTAATATATAATCAGAGGGTACTTGATCCAAAATGTCCACATGAATGTTATCACATAGAGTGTGCCGTAGGTGACTGCGAATACACACCCGGATGCTGGCTCCTCTCGCCAGGGTTGGCTCTTCTCGCCAGGGTTGGCTCTTCTCTCGCCAGTGTTGCCGCCTTAATACACCCATTTAATTTTGCGTGTTGCATACTGCGTCCATTACGCTGAAGCCCTAATGCATAGGGGCTGTGGGGACCACCGCCATATGGCCCTATGGCTAACTGGGGCCAATGGCGGTTCCAGGGAATACAACTTTGTACACGTGACAGATGGCGTGCGTTGAGTTGTAAGTAAATACATTGAAACCGCCAAAAGTATCGTTATCTTTCCATGTTTTCATTTTTCCCCATGTTCCGTGTACGATAACGCCGTTGGAAAAGTCACGGCTTCATGACGTCACGACCCCGGTACCAGCCACTGTTGATGCGGTGGTCATGTGGCTCGGAGAGAAACGTCACCACTTCGTCACGCTATGAACGATACCGATCAGTGGCGGTACGGTGACAATCTGGATCTGAGATTTCTTCGGCAGACAATATGTGCATCGGCTGTGTTCTTTTGCTGGCTCTATCTCTTGCTCTACGTCAGGCTTTGTCTATTTGCAGGGGTTTATCAACAGCATGCATCAAGAGCAGATTGCAGTAAATTATGCTGAATCACCGCTTGGCCGTCCCATCAGACAGGAATTACACCTTCACAATTTACACCTGTGTCTGCCGGCGCTGTACAGCCACGATTTATTCAACATTGAAGTGGACATCTACAAACATAAGATGTTCTGAACACGAAAATCGAATTGTCGTAATTTGTTGAACGAAGCTGTTCTTATTGAAAGCTGGGTACAAATCTTCACCGATAAATCTACATTATGCCAACAATGAATTGTCATTACCGATTCTCTTCCCTATGAAGATTCAGCTCACGACATCTCTAACTATTCGAAATAAAATGAATAAATCAATCTGTTGCCAGGACTCAGTTGCTGGTTACCTTCGGCTGGGGGTTCCCTCGCATAAGGTTTCCTTCAGCTAAATATTCCGTCGGCTAAGGCTTTCTTCGACTAAGGCATCCTTCCTTCGGCTAAGGCTTCCTGCGGCTAAGGCTTCCTTCGATTTCCTTACGTGAAGTCAACATTGTCATGGCAACATTGTCACAATGGCAACGCTCCCTAGCAACTATATTGCCTGCCCACCAGTGTGTCCAGATTCTTGATTTTAGGCGCGAAGCAAGGATGTGAATGCAATTTCAAATTGAGATAGCATCGAATCCTTTGGAATATAGTCATCAAACGTAGCTATATTTCGATGTAAGGAATCAGCCGAATGCGGTTTCATTTGCATTGTCTATCGCAAATTCCCAGAGATAGTTGTTTGTGTTTATATCATGACACTGACTGACTGAGTTTAGACAAACTGCTGCTCACTCGTTGCCAAGGTAGTGCTCCGTGACCATCAACTCGGGAGGGCCGGTCGGCACCGCTATCGCCCGTGATTGGCCATCAGCGTAGCATGGAAAACAGATTCAAGACGAATCATTTGCAATGAAAAGCATCCATAAAGCATTCGACGAATGGCTATGCCAGACTCGATAAACAGACAAGTTCAACCAGATCAGACGGAGAATAATCAGACGCCGATATATAGATTAATACACGTCAGAGTCACGCATTCATATTCGTTCTTATCGGCTGCGAATCGAAAGCGAGGCGGATTCCCCTTCATATGTGGACAACTGGCTGCTTTAATGTCTGCATATGCTGGCTAGTGATTCTGACAGACTCAGCGCCTAATAGAACTGGTGTTGTGTGCTCCCGGAACACGTGACGAACACGGGCGAAAATTTTCCCAGATTATAAGATAATCCCATGGTGTGCTCTTCCACAGGCTTACGAGTCCGTCCATGACCAGCTCCTACTCATCTGATCCATGAAGGTGGTGTGACCATCGTTCTCATCTGATAGGGCGGGGTGCTGCGATGTATGTACAGTGATATGGAGCACATTGTCCAAACCTGGTCAACACCGGTCTACACATCATTTGTAAAGCGGTAGCGGTTCATTCTGATAAACCATATCTGGAGCTTAGAGCCAACCGAATATATCACGTCTGCGACTGGCAGTGGCGGTGACCTGTGTGACGGTACGGTCGACCTGTCATTTCTGCTACCGGCAGTGGCGGTGACCTGTGTGACGGTACGGTCGACCTGTCATTTCTGCTACCGGCAGTGGCGGTGACCTGAGTGGCGGTACGGTCGACCTGTCATTTCTGCTACCGGCAGTGGCGGTGACCTGTGTGACGGTACGGTCGACCTGTCATTTCTGCGACTGGCAGTGGCGGTGACCTGAGTGGCGGTGCGGTCGATCTGTCATTTCTGCTACCGGCAGTGGCGGTGCGGTCGATCTGTGACTTCTGCGACTGGTAGTAGCAGTGACCTGTGTGGTGGTGCAGTCGATCTGTCATTTCTGCGACTGGTAGTAGCAGTGACCTGTGTGGTGGTGCAGTCGATCTGTCATTTCTGCTACCGGCAGTGGCGGTGACCTGAGTGGCGGTGTGGTCGATCTGTCATTTCTGCGACTGGTAGTAGCAGTGACCTGTGTGGCGCGCGGTCGTCGAGCGGGGTCGTGTGGCCCGTGCAGTAGACGACCGAGACTCGGTTCCAGAGGATGAACCGACCCGTGTCGGAGAGTGGACACGTGCACAGGGAGCTGTCTGGTCTCATGGCACGTCTGTCGTATAAAACCAACGTTCAGCGGCCGGCTGTCTGCATTTGGTGTAGTGACTTCTCACGTGGAGGGTGGAGATGGCTGCAGTTCAGGTAGGACGACATCGGTGAACCATAACTAGTCCACTTCAAGGGTGCTCCTCGAGATCGAGAGGCACCATTAGAAGCCGGCGCGTGCAATATTTCCCTGAACACGCCTTTTGTACGTAAGTTCAGTGTAGCGCTTGTGGACAATGGAAACCGATGGGCTTCAAATCCCAAGTATGCCCCCTCCTCAACAAGCTCGCAGCCAATTTCCTGGATGTTCATGAGCCATTGTCAGGTGGATATATTGGAGGGAGCATAGCGTATCTACTCGGTTGCTTTGGCTTACTCTCTGATTTTTCTCAGCGGCTGGTGCCTATTCTCAGTGCGTTCTGGTAGCGTGCAGCCTAGGCTTAACGCAGTTGCCATCACCTCGGATAAAGCAGTACAGAGATTCGCTGGCACACAGAGATCGTGTGGGTGCCCGACCGTGTCGTCATCTCTCCATCCGGGTCATCATCCTTTCACTTGACGTTTCAATTCATCATCATTTCATTATGATCGTTCGGTTCGGCGGACTATGATCAAGGAGAATCCTGGCATGCTTGAGCCAAAAGCTTTTTAATTTAATCAAATATGGATGACTGATGTCATCGTAGCACAGCGGTGCATCAAAGGGTCGAAAAGGGACGGTGGGTTGGGGCAGTTGCTCCCCCCCGAGAGGTTGTGGCTCCAAGAATCGCGTCGGGGTGCGAAAAAGAAGCGTGTTGTGGCACAGAAAAAACAATGCACCGGGAAGCACCAGAATCGTACCGGGGCCGAAAAGAATCTCCCAGACTGTTTACCAAAAAAGGAACACGACTAAGAAATATCAAAGGGATCCCATGGAAAAGACCCGAGCACTGGGCAGTTCGGCACAGGACCCAAAAAACTTTCTCCGATAGGCCTTTCTACCATGAAGGTGCCATCGGCTGAAAAAGACAAGCTCATGGAGCAGCCACAGTGGCCTGCCGGAGGCAAATGCCCCACACCACATCTTAACGAGTGCGCTCTCAAGATTCGCCCCGGAGTCCCAAAAAATCGTTCTGGGCCCCCATAACTTCGCATCCAGGCCCTTAAAATCTGCGTAAGCGGCTCTAAATAAATCAAGCGGGCACCAAAGAACTCGCGCCGGCCCTGAAAATCTGCTCAAGGGCATACCAAAATCGCGCTGAGGCCCAGCTAAGGATAATGCGTCCCGCGAACTCGCGCTTTTCCTAAATAGAGTCCTAAGTATCGCGTTTTGGACCCAGATTTCTCGGTAGTCTAAAAAAAGTTCGTAGGTTGTTCGTCGTCGGTAGTATAAAAAAGTGTGTGCTGGGGCATCACAAATTCCCCTCGGGAGCCCCAAAATTGGCGTCGATGATCATAAATAAGCGTGGCCCTGGAATTCGCGTCGGGACGCGGCAAAAGTCAAGCCGGAGCCCTCCAAAATAAGGATAGATTCCGAAGAATAAATGCTCGACGCAGGAAAATCGCTCCAGAGCCCTAAGCATGCCTCCAGATTCGTTCAAAGACAGCGTATGGCCCTGAAGAAAACGTACCGAAGCTCGACAAATCGCGTCGGTATACAACATGGTGCTAGGGGTCGTAAGAATCAAGTCCGGACTTGGGCTTTTAAAAATTCAGAAGAAATCATCAAAAATTGCATAGAGCCCCAAAAACAGGCGTCAGGGCCACCGGCACCAGCGCCTGGGCCGGAAAAGTCGCACTGGAACCCCGCAAAATTATACCTGAGCCCGAAAAATCATACTGGAGTTCCAAAAATTGCCGTCATGATGCCTAAATAAACACAGCAGGACTGTAAGAATACAACGGGAGGCCGATAATGCACCGGGTCCTCCAAAGCGTACTGAATCTCGCAAAAAAGCGGTATGGCCTTAAACATGCGTTGCAGCTATAAATATACACACCCGGAGCTCTAAAAAAGACACATCGGGGAGGCGTCAAAGCAAATCAAAGCTTAGACCACATGTGGACCTCAAAAACAGGCTACGGGCCCTAAAAAAAACCACATGGTCCTAAAATAAAACAAAAAGACCGGGCACTAAATGAAGACATCGGTGTCTTCGAACACGTGCTAGTTCATCAAAAATGTCGTCGGTGCACAAAAATCAACACACGTCCAAGAAGAACCGAGTTCTTCAAAATATCCCGGGCCCCTGACAACAATTGATTGGAGCCCTAAAGCACATGCGTGGACGAAGAAAAACTGAGCGGGTAAAGAAGAACACCTAGCTAGGTCCTTGGTTCGGTTGCCAATCTGGGAGCATATTGAGCCAAAGAGAACAGGTACATAAAAGATCAGCGGGTATCCGGATTGCTGAACCACCAGCAAATATGAAAATAGAACTAATCATCGAATTGAATTGATCTATTTTTTTTAGCGAAACCCCATGCGCAGCGTTCCATACGTCAAATATGGCAAGCGATTATCATGTGGCAGCAATTAACCAAACGTCGGAGACGTAGCAGAAACCAGTCGACCGCACAAAGTGTGGTGAATTCACCGAATGTACAAAAATTGGCGTTTTGATGACCCGGTGTTGTTAACTGGAATGCCTGAAATTTTAATATTTTGCATTTTAACACGCGCCCTGGAGGGCCTCTGAAAATAACGCGCACTGGAGGGGGGGGCGGATTCCGCCCCCCTAAGATCTCAGCTCCTATGAAGGCTAGAGCAACGAAATTCACAGGGTGGATGGGCACCATAGTGAACTCTATTGTGTGCAAAGTTCATGACCTTAGGTCAATATCTTCAAGGTCAAATGAGGTTAAAATAGCAAAATGTTTCGGTTTGCGTGGCTTGGCTTGTCATTGTCATGGATCGCTCTGGTTGTGTTTAAATGCTCCAGAATTGGCATTAATGATGTTTTGGACATTACTAATGATGCAATACAGATGTCAGATCCGCCATTTGACCTCAGGTCACCTATATAGGAGCACTTTATTAGGTCATTACCTGCTCCAGTTACCGGAACCGGGCTCCCATCCCGACTGCTCCGTTGGGCGGCTCGGCACAATCGGCTTCGCAAAGAAAGGAGTGAAATACATGAATAAAGTATGGAAACACTTAGGCACACAATGATAAACAGTAGATTCGGGATGTATATGGAGTAACATGTAAAGTGACATAAATCGCATGACAGTCATTTGCATTTATGACACATTCCAGTTGACCAAGTTTGGTTCCATTAGCCTATCATGAACTTGACCTGACTTGACCTCGGTGACTTGACATGACTCTGGAACAATGTAACATGACAATGTACATCAAACAAGTCGCTAGTTTTGCCAAGAACACTTCCATTTTGCTAATATACGGGAAGCGCATCAGCGCCGATATTTGTGATCTGGCGCTGAGAAAATATTTTGACTTTAGCGACCCCTAACTCGAAAAATATTCGGTTGAGTTTCATTTTTCTTACTTCAAACAACGCGCCGGTCATTTATTGGCAGGTACACAAACAATGGCGTATATCGGCCGGTAAAATCTGGAGTTATCTACGAAAACCGGAGGGGTGGGCGGATTTCGCCCCCCCTCCAGTGCGCGTGTTAAGTGATTTGTAAAACTGTAGTTTTAGCCGTGTGAGGTGAGTGATCAATGAATACCAAAAGAAAGACCTTCGAACAGAATGAGGGAGTTACGGTTTATATCCGGTGACTCAGAAGCAGTGATGGCAGATTGGGACCCATCAACAAGACAAGTAAATCGGTCGCTAATTCTTTTATTAAAGTTTTGCATGGGATCCTTTGAAGAATAGTGGTCGAAATCTGAAAACTTTGTATTGCGGTAGGTGTCTCCTCGAGATATTTGTGTTCCCCTCTCCTCTTACGCAAATTTTACGCTCGCCACTGTCGTAACATGGCATCTTAGTCGATATCTTTCCCACCAAATTACACAAACTGTGCCTGATTATGTCATGGTAAGATAGCATTCCAGTTGTATCCCTCTATCCTAATTGCATAATATCGATCATGTTTGTCGGATAAGAATCCTTTGCATGTAATTGTTCTATGTTTAACCGAACCTGAGCGGTGCACTTTCGTAAGTTTTTTCTCCAATATTTCTCAACATGCCCTGTTTAGGCTTGGATCAATTCAGACTAAGTATATGCCGTGAATGTTTCATCCGTCGGCATATGACACTTACAATGCATGCACCTTCGGAATTGTAATACTGGCTATATTCTGGTGATGTCTTGTTCGTCGCTCCTTTTTAAAACGTATTTTGTAAGTGTGTTGCCGAATTGTTCATTTTTTGTTTACACACTTATTTGACATCCTTGGGGGCACAAGGTGCGGACATCCTTGGACATCCAAACAAATAGCGGTCATTCATAGCCACGCGTCACGGGGTAAAAAGATAGTGAATGCAGGGCGGAACGTGCACCCAACTGAAGTCATTGAAATGCAGGCAGCTTGTCTGAAAGAGTTCGGCTTCACATGCGTAATGCCAGGTGGCAACCTGTCTTACATGACGAGCGCCTGGTATGCAAAACGTCACCGGCCGGCCTCGGATCGGATCGCGGGCAGATGGAGTGACCCGTCTCGTCGCGCTGTCTCGGTGCGAATCTGGGGCAGATGGAGTGACCCGTCTCGTCGCGCTGTCTCGGTGCGAATCTGGGGCAGATGGAGTGACCCGTCTCGTCGCGCTGTCTCGGTGCGAATCTGGGGCAGATGGAGTGACCCGTCTCGTCGCGCTGCCTCGGTGCGAATCTGGGGCAGATGGAGTGACCCGTCTCGTCGCGCTGTCTCGGTGCTAATCTGGGGCAGATGGAGTGACCCGTCTCGTCCCGCTGTCTCGGTGCGAATCTGAGGCAGATGGAGTGACCCGTCTCGTCGCGCTGTCTCGGTGCTAATCTAGGGCAGATGGAGTGACCCGTCTCGTCGCGCTGTCTCGGTGCTAATCTAGGGCAGATGGAGTGACCCGTCTCGTCGCGCTCTCGGTGCTAATCTGGGGCAGATGGAGTGACCCGTCTCGTCGCGCTGCCTCGGTGCGAATCTGGGGCAGATGGAGTGACCCGTCTCGTCGCGCTGTCTCGGTGCTAATCTAGGACAGATGGAGTGACCCGTCTCGTCGCGCTGTCTCGGTTCTAATCTGGGGCAGATGGAGTGACCCGTCTCGTCGCGCTGTCTCGGTGCGAATATGGGGCAGATGGAGTGACCCGTCTCGTCGCGCTCTCGGTGCTAATCTGGGGCAGATGGAGTGACCCGTCTCGTCGCGCTGTCTCGGTGCTAATCTAGGGCAGATGGAGTGACCCGTCTCGTCGCGCTGCCTCGGTGCGAATCTGGGGCAGATGGAGTGACCCGTCCCGTCGCGCTGTCTCGGTGCGAATCTGGGGCAGATGGAGTGACCCGTCTCGTCGCGCTGTTTCGGTGCGAATCTGGGGCAGATAGAGTGACCCGTCCCGTCGCGTCTGTCTGGAGCAATAGGCGTAGTTGCTTTGGAAGAAGGAGGCAGGAGTGCAGGGTAGATGGCTCCCGAGCTGAAAACAAAATGTTGCGAATGAGGGAGAGACGGCGAGACTGGTCAACTTGTCTGGAAGTTGATCAGTCTGATCCCCTCAACACATTCGATATGTGATCAAATGCTCGTCTGCCGGTAGTGATTCTCGCAGAGAAGCTCGTAATTTCCTGGAACTGTTTGTATTTTGTTTTGCGGAAGAGTTGTCAAGCACGCAAACGCAGTATCAGAGGCGATGGAGAGCCAGACCGCGGACAAGAGTCAGCTGACTGCTTTACGAGAGACAGTGACAAAGTGACTTAGGGCGATGACGATTTTCAGGCATTTCAGAGTGAGGTATGTGATATGTGGGACTCCCACGATAGGCGCTGGCTGATGCTCACTCCCGCGGTCTGACGCGGCGCCCTCAGGGTGAATGGTTTCTCCATAAAAGTCAGTCATAATCCGGGAAGCGCTGCGCCAGTTTCGCTTGCCACCAAAGTCCGTCAGCTGAGTTTTTGTTGCGTTAGCTTTCGGTGAAATTGCACTGAACCCGCGGTCCAGTGAGGAGAGTGTGCGCTCCATGCAGTCGGATACGGAGCCCGTAACATCCTTCTGGCCGGACACGACAAGCTGGGTATCATCGACGTACTGGAAGACATGGGTCTGGGGCGCAAAGTAGCTGAGATCATTGGCGAACACGCAAAACAGCAGAGGTCCCAGGACTGAGCCCTGGAACACTCGGATGAGCTGTCGCAGCAGTCGCGAGGCATATCCGCTCCCGGGGTGATCAGTGGTGGAGGAACATTGAGTATAGTTGCAGAGGTAGGAGCGGAACAATTCAACGTCGATTTCATGCACCTGAATAACAACCAGAAGCTTGTCGTGATCAATTGCATCGAAACGTTTCCTTAAATCAAGCAGACAGAGGAAAGTGATCTCGCCCTGTCCGCTCATGGGAAGATGTGATCTGTCGCACTGCTCGGCACGGTATGGTCGACTGATGTGACTGTCGCACTGAACAGTGGAGGTAAGTTGATTCCCAGATGGGTCAACAGGGAGCTGACGCCGAACGATCCGCTGTACAGTTATGGCGTTGACGGAGCCCAGGAAAATGGGTCGAAGGCGCAGCAATGATTTTCTGAGCGGGGATCTAACCACCAAAATATCGTGAAATTTCAGCGAAATTTAAGGCGTTTGGCCGCATATAACGTGCCGAAATTTCAGGTTTGTGTGGTGAAAATATCCAAATGTATTGCTTGATCTGGTATGATTTTGGTTCCTAGTGGTAAGGGGTCTGGTCCTGCCTCCCCTTGGTTGCGTCTCTGAATGGGTCTGAAGTTGGCGGGATCAGAGATCATGCCGGACTTGTGAATCGAATGAATGAGCGGGTCCGGAAATCCTGGAAATCTGTGTTGGAAACGCAATTGTTGATTATGTTTAGTAGCGGCACACAAATACGTCGAAGCAAAGCTTCACTGCTCTTACGCAAAGGTGATTCGAACCGCAGGCCGATTTCATTAACATACTCCAAGTTACGCCTTGCGTGGTTAACGCTGGAAACAAAGTTGGTGTGTTACTGCCGATCTTTGGCGCTGGGCCTATTTGGTGGCTGGGAAATTTAGTGAATGTCCTTCAGCGTATTATACTTTGACAATTACTTGCTTCAATTCTTTAAAATTGCAAGAAAAGGCAGCAAGGAGCAAGAAGTTGACTTGAAAAGAACCGCCTGCAACGTTTGTCGACATTAGTTTCAAACTACTGTAGTAGCTTCAGAAATTGCTCTGAACATATCGGATTACCCACCGAAATTGCACTGAAACTACCAAATTGCATTTTCAGCTTGCTTCTTTATTTCAGCATACTAGATTCCTACGTAAGACATGCAAATGCTCAACCAGAACACAGTTGAACACATGCCCTTGGCACGATTCTTAAGGCATTATTAAGAGATAGTAAATGATCGCTGAATCAATGGCCGTGTAATTGAACTAAGCAGCTATGTGTACATACCGGCTTTCTTTGTTCTGATCCACAGAGTTTGGTGTGGGCGGTGTGTGTTGTGAGTGCAGCAGCAGCACCGCAGTATGAGCTGCCGATAGCACAGTACCTGCCCCCTCCGGAGACATACCTTCCCCCTTCGGAGACATATCTGCCGCCTCCAGAGACATATCTGCCACCGGCGGAGACATATCTTCCTCCACCGGCGGAGACATATCTTCCCCCACCGGCGGAGACATATCTACCGCCGACTGATAACGGCACGCCAGCAGCACACAAACCCCTCGACCCATTATCGGTGAGTTTGTCGGTGAGTTTGTCGGTGAGTATATCGCCATGACGGACTCCGTCTACATGCTCTTCACCAACATCTTGGGAATGGAGACGAACAGCCAGCATAGTCACAGGAGAAGCATGGCCACAGTTTAGGGAGTCTGGCTAAGAAACCCAGGGGCTAACGTTTCGGAGCCTAACACGGTGTTCATCACCAAGCTGGGACACGCCGACTTAAAAAGTAAAGCCGCATACATACAGTCTAGCGACTACTTGTCAAGTTTCAAGATTAACTTTCAAACAGAGTCCGAATAGGCACAGCAGTTTCAAAGCAGTGAAGCAGCGTTGGTTGATCAAGCCATCGACGGTCCCGAAATATTTGACCCCGTCATGGAGCTTAGTTTTTTGCGTGTGCTGGAAGATATCGGGGGGGGGGGATTGTACGCCAGCGTTGCGAAGTATATTGAGGTTAAAATTACTGAGGTTGAGGTTAAATGCAGGGTTCGGTGAGTACTTTCAAATTCAAGTTTGTATTATGCACAATGACATCCTTTGGGTTGGACTCTTTGAATGCCTAATCCAAATCTTGATCTCCAAGTAATGTTTTCCGTTGGATGAACCTCTGTGTTTGGTTACAGCTTATGGCATTTATGTAACCGCTTATGCCAGCATGGCTGCTGAAATAGGCCACACGGCTTGAGTTATTGCGCACAAATGCTTCGAAGCAAAAGAGTTGTAAGGAACTTAGTCTTCTATTAGAACCCAGAGCATGTCACGAACCAACCAGCGCAGTGTGATTAAATCAATACCGTTCTAGCAGTCAGATTTTTGGGGTGGGGGTGGAGGTGGGGGTGGGGGTAGTCGACGTAGCAGTGGCAGCCGGCTACCCCAGGGGCAATAGAGTGGTAGGCTAAGTCGTAGTCGACACCTTGTGATGGTCAGGCGCATGCATATCATTTGAGCAGAGGAACTTTCGAGTTTCTGACGATGCGTGCGACAACTGCCAAATTTCGTTGATGTGCATTTAGTCATGAAAGCTATCATGACAGTATATTTCAACGATGAAGATCGTTGTGTGTGTGTGTGTGTGTGTGTGTGTGTGTGTGTGTGTGTGTGTGTGTGCGTGTGCGTGTGCGTGTGCGTGTGCGTGTGCGTGCGTGCGTGCGTGCGTGTGTGCGTGCGTGCGTGCGTGCGTGCGTGCGTGCGTGCGTGCGTGCGTACGTGCGTGCGTGCATGTGTGCTGTGTGTGTGTGTGTGTGTGTGTGTGTGTGTGTGTGTGTGTGTGTGTGTGTGTGTGTGTCATGAGTGAGGTCCTCACTCATACCCAGGCATGTAGAAGGCTGACAGTGCTTGAAGCATAGGTGCAGAATGTTCCAGGTAAAACACTTAGATACATGTTCAGTTAAACTTTGCAAATGTATTGCATCATCTTGTGTGAGCAATGCACTTAACATATCAAACCAAAGTATGCTGTATTATTCAACGAAACATATATGAAGGATGATCTTCTCCCAATATTCACCTATGTAGATATATATATATATATATATATATATATATATATATATATATATTAGTATATATCTTCACATAGAGGCCATTCGAGAATAAAGTAACCGAAATCCGAGGAGTTTCTGAGAAGTGGAGGGAGCCCTCTTCAGATGTCCGCCTCCCACCCACCTTCGACGGTTGAGAAAGACGACGCACCACCCACGCTCACTGAACCCGACGACTGACCTAAAGCGTCTCGAGTCGGCATTTCTGCCGGTAGGCGACCGGCTCGCAATGTGACACGAGGTCGGCCGCCTGCGGCCGTGCAAGTGCGACCCGGCGACGTTGGCTGACGCTCTATCGGAGCGTCTGCGTGAGGTCCGTGCGGTGGAGTCAAATGCAAAGCCAGCCGATGGCGCAGTGTAGTCGACGCCCGGCACCCAGCCGGGGCTCGACGGCCTAGTGTGCAACACCACGTGTCTGCATGTATGTGCAACCGGTGTGGGGTTCGACCCTCCCACATAGCACACACTTACAGCCGGAAACATCCTGACACCGTGCATTTGCCAGGCGACGAGCGGCGTCGGACAGAGCGGCGTGTCCGGCTCATCAGAAGGTGGCGTGTCCGGCTCATCAGAAGGTGGCGTGTCCGGCTCATCAGAAGGTGGCGTGTCCGGCTCATCAGAAGGTGGCGTGTCCGGTTCACCAGAAGGTGGCGTGTCCGGCTCACCAGAAGGTGGCGTGTCCGGCTCACCAGAAGGTGGCGTGTCCGGCACATCAGAGGGTACCGTATCCGGGCCCGGAAAGGACGAAGGTTTCAATGACGGCTCGTACAAGCCGAGCAGCCAGTACGACTCTGGCCAGTACACTCCGGAGCGGTACAAGTCCGGCGTTACGAGCGACAAGTGAGTGCAGTTGGATACATCAGTCGCCGCCAAACCCACGGCCGCCAACACACCCGTCACAGCAGTCAACACACCTGCTATAGCCGCCAACGCATCCGCCACAATCATCACAGCCACCAACACACTCACCACAGCTACCAACACACGCATCACAGCCACCAACACACTCACCACAGCCACCAACACACGCATCACAGCCGTCAACACATCAGTCACAGCCACCAACACACGAATCACAGCCACCAACACACTCACCACAGCCACCAACACACGCATCACAGCCACCAACACACGCATCACAGCCACCAGCACACTCACCACAGCCACCAACACATCCGCTATAGCCGCTATAGCTGTCACGGCTGTCAACATATCTGCCATAGCCATCAACACGTCCGCCACAGTGGCAACACGACCGCATAGACCCGTCCTGGTTCATTGTGGCCCAGGCACAGTTGTATGCCATAGCGTTATGTCGGTTCCGAGGTGCACCATACCATTGCAGAATATGATGCTGACATTACGATGCTATCTATTTGTGCCTGGCGTAAACTATATCACCTGGTAAAACCTGTGTTAATAACTCAATGGTGTCTCAATGGTCGTAACGAAATGAAATGGTGTTTCAATGGTCCTAACCTAAATGTCCAATGGCCCTAACAAAACGCACCCTAAAACCACACAATCTGCAAGACGTTTATTTTGCTAATATTTGATCTGACGACAGCATCATTTTACCTACCTTACCTAGGCGATCTGAGCATGAATGACCATTGTGTTAATCATCATACCTAATACTGCGATACGATAAAAGTCAATGGTAAGCCGACCACTTATGCTGGATAGAGTTTGTGTAAAACATGTCGCAGTATATACTCGGCATGACCGTGTACCCGGACGTGAACTCGCCACCCAGCGTGACCTGTGTCCTGCCGGCACATGTAGCGTGACCGGATGTCATGTTGTGCTCTCTCTCCTCTCTCTCTCTCTCTCTCTCTCTCTCTCTCTCTCTCTCTCTCTCTCTCTCTCTCTCTCTCTCTCTCTCTCTCTCTCTCTCTCTCTCTCTCTCTCTCTCTCTCTCTCTCTCTCTCTCTCTCTCTCTCTCTCTCTCTCTCTCTCTCTCTCTCTCTCTCTCTCTCTCTCTCTCTCTCTCTCTCTCTCTCTCTCTCTCTCCATGGCTCTGCCAGGTGAATCTGACCTGTCTTCTGTATGCCGGCTGTGGTTTGTACAGCCTGAAGCTGACACTGATCTGACCCTTGTATGCTCGCAGCGGTCAGTATCACCCCTCCGGTAACGACGGCATCTATCGGCCAGAAGAGGTCACCTTCACACCCATCGAAGATTTCGAGTTCGCATACGCTGTGAAGGACGAGGCCTCCGGTAATGATTATGCCGTCCAAGAGACAAACAAAGGGGGCGCGTACCGGGTCAAGCTGCCCGACGGGCGGTACCAGGTGAGTACCGGGTCATCCTGCTCGGTGGAGGATACCAGGTGAATGCTGCGTCATCCTGACTGCCGTTATCCCCTCATAGTCAGCTGCCTAAAAAGGACGATCAATTGCATTTAAACTATTCGTTATTTCTGCGGAGAGAAGTGCCAGCGCACATTTCGGTCATACCTACTTGACCTGACCTGCTAGCGGCAAACTGTGGACAAGTATGCACTCCTGGAAGACAACATGCCTTATTACACATATTCCATTTTTTGGCTATGATTGTTAGATTAGAAATTATGAGCACGGAAGCAAGAGGTGTTGACTTTGGCCTAACCTCGCAACCTGATCTAGGATCGCCCAACTTACTTTTTAGCTGGTCTCTTGACAAATACCTGCCTACACACCAACGTGTAGAACTATTACAAACCTTTGAAATCTTGTCCTTGACAGCTCTAAAAAAGTAGTACAAAAATGACACTTTTCGAAACCGCATGCCCGCATTTGATCTCCTCTAGCTGCGTGACCCTGAATTTTCTAACAAAGCATGTAACATCAAAAAGTCCGCTATTCAATTGTGCGTGGCTGCGCCAAATGTGTTCGTCATCGTGCAACGTGTTCGGTGGCCAGGGAAAATAAAATTGGTTAAGAAATATTCGGTCCGGTTTAAATAACCACACAAATCGTTGAGTGGAAGGGTTTCGTTCTATTAACACGCGCCCTGGAGGGCCTCTGAAAATAACGTGCACTGGAGGGGGCCCGAATTCCGTCCCCCTAACATGTCAGCTCCTATGAAGGCTAGAGCAACGAAATTCACAGGGTGGATGGACACGATAGTGAACTCTATTGTGTGCAAAGTTCATGGCCTTAGGTCAATATCTTCAAGGTCAAATAAGGTCAAAATAGCAAACTTTTCTGGTTGTGCGTGGCTTGGCTTGTCATTGTTATGCATCGCTGTGGTTGTGTTTAAATGCTCCAAAATTGGCATTAATGATGTTTTGGATATTACTCATGATGCAATACCGCATCATGATCCGCCATTTGACCTCAGGTCACCTATATAGGAGCACTTTATTAGGTCATTACCTGCTCCAGTTACCGGAACCGGGCTCCCATCCCGACTGCTTCGTCAGGCGGCTCGGCACAATCGGCTTCGCAAAGAAAGGCGTGAAATTCATGAATAAAGTATGGAAACGCTTAGGCACAGAATGACAAACAGTAGATTTCGGGATATATAGAGCAAACTGCGAACATGTAAAATGACATCAATCGCATGACAGTCATTTGCATTTATGACACATTCCATTTGACCAAGTTTGGTTCCATTAGCCTATCATGAACTTGACCTGACTTGACCTCGGCGACCTAACATGACTTAAATTATATAGCATAACAATTTGCATCAAACAAGTCGCTAGTGTTATCAAGAACACTTCCCTATTGCCAATATACGGGAAGCGCATCAGCGCCGATTTTTGTGGTCTGACGCTGCGAATTGTTTTTACTTTAACGGCCCCTAACTTGAAAACTTCTCGGCCGATTGTCATTTTTCTTACTTTAAACAATGCGCCGGTGATTTCTAAGCAGGTACGCGAAACATTTGGTGTATATCGGCCGGTAGAATATGCAGTTATATACGAAAAATCTGAAGGATTGGCGGATTTCGCCATACCCCCTCTAGTGCGCGTGTTAACCTGTTACGAACTTGACCTGACTTGACCTCGGTGACTTGACATGACTCTGGAACAATGTAGCATGACAATGTACATCAAACAAGTCGCTAGTTTTGCCAAGAACACTTCCTTTTTGCTAATATACGGGACGCGCATCAGCGCCGATATTTGCGATCTGGCGCTGACATTTTTTTTTACTTTAGCGACCCCTAACTCGAAAAAATTTCCATCGATTTTCTTTTTTTTTTACTTTAAACAACGCGCCGGTTATTTATTGGCAGGTACACAACCAATGGCGTATATCGGCAGGTAAAATGTGGAGTTATCTAGGAAAAAACGGATGGGTGGGCGGATTTCTCCCCCCCCTCCAGTGCGCGTGTTGAGGCACTCATGCACGAACTCCTCAAGTTACCTGACATGTCGGGAACCTCAAAAATATTATAGTAGGCTAGCACAAGTGCAACATGCGACGAAATGTGGTCATCGATGACTTCAATAATTTCACAAATTGATGTATTTAGGACTCTAAATAGGAGGCGCATATTGGCACTTCCATCATTCCATTAGGTTCATAAATCTGAATGTATTCCACTTCCATTTGTAGGCATGTGGGAGTAAATTGTACCACAACCTTCACTCTACCATCTTCTCCGCATGTGCACATGCATACAAAGTAAGGGCGTCATAATGAACTATCCAGAAGGTGGAGTATTTTCCGTGTCGCTGCCTTCGACTACTGATATTCCGAAAAGAGAAGTGGCCTGGCAGTCCTCTGTGATAGTTCTAACGGCCCTTAACCCGCGCACGTCCGGGGGGCAGATATCTGCCCCCTCCGGTTTTTCCTCATTTGTCGCCAAACTAATAGGGGTAGCAAGGCCAAACCTCGCATGGCTGTTCACTGGTCTTCTCCGCATATACTCGTGCATTTTTAATCCTGGGTCATCTCAGGTCAAGTCATCAGGTCAGGCGAAGTGACCAAACTACACTCGGAGTTCTAGGTGGCATAACTTCCACGATAATTGGTCGATTGATTTCAAACTTATAGCATGTCATGATCTCATCAGAGACCATAATATGTATATCGGGTTTTTTAGTAGCACTGACCTTGGGTCAGGTCGCCGCCATGGCTTCCCCATTATAGGGCCATGGTAAAATATACAAATGTTTCCTAGTAACATATTTGCGCTCGGAATGATCTCACAACGGTTGTGGCATGTAGATGGAAGCTATGCTCAATGTTACCGCTGACATTTTTGCTCAGTGACCTCACCAAGGTCTCTGAGGTCACCTGAGATCACTACACATTTATGCGCATTACATCGCACTGCATTGAGCTAGAAGGCTGAAATTACTGTCATTGTGCTTGTATCGTCAAGACATGTCGATTCATACCTTACACGACCTCCCTAGGCCTTGACCTGAGGTCGTGACTTCATGACCTTGACCTGAGTTCCAGTTGACCTGACCTTAAATTACACCACCTATTGTCGATAGCGCATTTCAAGGACTGTCGAATAGCGCTGGCCATTTGTTTCTATCTATTACAGGTCCTGAGATATGTGTCAATATCTCAGTCCCACCTGATCTGGTCGAATTTGACCTATGATGGCCCAGTGACCTGAATGTTGACCTGAGCGAAAAATGACCGACACACTTTTGATAGAGCCCGTCACCAGCTATCCAACGCAGTTTTCCGTTTGTCGCTAGCTAGCATAGTTCCAGAGATCTTATGGGGGCAGACAACTGCCCCCCCCCCCGGACATGCGAAGTTGGCGTGGACCGCCGGACGTGCGAGTGACATTGAAAACTATCAATACAAATCGTGTGGCTATCTTTACGTAGCAATGGCGGATTCAGATATCAGCAGATGGTTAGTTTTGGTCCATTCCACTGCGTAAGTAAGAAAGCATTCTCTTGTGGTAAACGAAATGCATACATGTGTTCCTAATCACAGACCAAGAGGCAAAGAGACTGACGTAGGAAGGAGGCAATGGGTAACGAAATATCATGGATTCGCCCCCACATCAATTTCGTATGCGCATTGCTTGGAAGCTTGATGTGGATGTGCAGATATGCAAACGTGTCGCATATTTGCTAAATAGCGGGGTCAGCCACAGAAACTAGGGTAGCAGGGACTAACCAAGGCCCGGCAACGCCCGGCAACGACTGTCGAATGCTGCTGCATTGCATGTACGGTGCTGTGGATGTGTTCCACTTGAGAAATCCCGCATTCCGCCTGCCTAGGTCTAACCCTGATTGTGATTACTGAACATAACTCCAAGTTAGCTAATACATAGAGATGCATTGGATTGTTTAGCGGCTTCCACTTCAGGATAACCAAAGCCGAATAATAATGTTGTTGGTGCAACGTTTAACGTTAGAACACTCACGTAGTGTTAGTGTTTATTTTCTTGTTTTATTTGCATAAGCTAACGTGCAAATTGTAAATAATTGCATTAAACTGCCCATATTTTGGGATAAATTGCTTCAATCCGAACATAATTAATATCGGCTCAGAACTGTTAGCTTCATTTGCTGTGCATAAATTGAAGTCAGCTGATCACGTGCCGCCATAAGTCGAATTAAATCGTACATACATATGGAGTTACGGCCTTACGTTTGCTGATCACGAGAGCCCGCTGCGCACCTGATCTGGATCGCTGGCCATTGATGTACATCTTTTCTTATAGCTGATGCACTGGTATCCCTTAGGCTAGCACAGGCTATTTCCAGACTACGCAATTAAGGACATGGCGGATATAGAGATAAAAAAACTGACTAGGATAGGTTGTGAGGCACGAGATGCCGAGTGGATGCGGTGGGGCCAAGACGGTGGGTGACTCTGGGGATCAGGAGAAGATAAATAAGATTAATCAAGCTGTTCGAAACTGTTCGAAAATATGAGGGGCGTGACACGAGCATCGCAACAGCACGCACAACGAGAAGCAGGCTCGCCTCCTAATTGCGACATTGTCGACAGATCGTGCAGTTCGTCATCGACTCCAGGGGCATCTACCGGACTCGCATCACCTACGTGCAGGCGGACGGCTCGCAATGACGCAGTCGCGCCATCTGTTGAGAACATTAAGACTCAGTGATACGGCGCACGGCCGGTCCGTCGCGCGGTGTCGATGGAGGCATGCCAGAGCCCCGCTGCTGCTAAGTCACAGAGCCCCGCTGCCGCAGCACTCTGTGACGGGACGAGTGCTGCGACTGCGGCTGCTGCTGCGGCTGCGGCTGCGGCTGCTGCTGCGGCTGCGGCTGCGGCTGCTGCTGCGGCTGCGGCTGCTGTGGGTGCTGAGCGGAGTGGTCAGCACTGGTGGAGACTTGTCATCAGATCTGGGGGAGGTCCACAATGCATTCGGTGTGTGATGTTTGGTGGAACAGGCTGTGCGGGCCGTTCGCCTCGTAGGCAGATGTGCAGAAACGCTCGCCACCTCGCCCAGTACCCAGATACGTTCCGGCACGTCCCTGTGGCTGGACCCGTTCCGGCACGTCCCTGTGGCTGGACCCGTTCCGGCACGTCCCTGTGTCTGGACCCGTTCCGGCACGTCCCTGTGTCTGGACCCGTTCCGGCACGTCCGATGTCTGGACCCGTCCCGGCACGTCCGATGTCTGGACCCGTTCCGGCACGTCCCTGTGTCTGGACCCGTTCCGGCACGTCCCTGTGTCTGGACCCGTTCCGGCACGTCCCTGTGGCTGGACCCGTTCCGGCACGTCCCTGTGTCTGGACCCGTTCCGGCACGTCCCTGTGGCTGGACCCGTTCCGGCGCGTCCCTGTGTCTGGACCCGTCCAGGCACATCCCTGTGTCTGGACCCGTCCCGGCACGTCCCTGTGTCTGGACCCGTTCCGGCACGTCCGATGTCTGGACCCGTTCCGGCACGTCCCTGTGTCTGGACCCGTTCCGGCACGTCCCTGTGGCTGGACCCGTTCCGGCACGTCCCTGTGTCTGGACCCGTCCCGGCACGTCCCTGTGTCTGGACCCGTCCCGGCACGTCCCTGTGTCTGGACCCGTTCCATCACGTCCCTGTGGCTAGATCCGTTCTGGCATGCTCCAGCGAGGTGCAACCCCTCGAACAGTTAAAATGGCGATGCCAATGAAATACTGTCTAACAATGCCCATCAAGGCAGCGATGCGAATTCCGAGCACCACAGAAATGATCGCGAACGCCCAGCAATGTCAGGCCTATTGATTTAAAAACTGATTGGGGCTCCTCGCCCATCGCTAGTTATTTGGGTTTCAAGGGCGCATGGACTGCAATGGTCTTTTCTCGCCATCTACGCCCATGGCGATTATCACGGTAATATATGTTAATATGTGTAATTATTGCAGGCGTCCGACGAACATTGTGGAGGGGGAGATTCCAGACTCTCCAAATGGACAGAGAACTTACGTCAGAAAAGCACCCGTTCTTTAAGGATCATGTGCATTTTATGATGTGCAAGTCTCGCTCCTCTGCACTGGCGGATTCAGGAAGGAAAATCTGGATCATGTGCCCTTCTCCAGATATAGACGGCGCAAACTCAGACTGGAAATGGTGCCCCTCTGGGACGTTCGATCGTCCTAGACCCTCCTGGATCCCCCTCACGCACATACACACTAAACGAGTTTTTCACCAGATGCCAAACCCCGCTTCTTGAATAGAAGAGGCACCCATACAGAACGCTTGAGTGCACTACGTCCTCCTCCACCCTGCTTCTCGTTAAAAAAAATGCATCCCCAAAATCAGTGAAGTCTCCCAGAAGAAAGCTTCCCCCCCCCCCAAAGTAAGTGCCTCTGAAGCCAATGAAAATTTCTGGATCCGCCACTGCTCTTCGGTTAGCTTTATTCCCAGCTACGAACACTTTCAATCATCGAGCGACACACTTAACGTTAATGCATTCTAACCGATCATATTTATTACCTTATCGACTAAAACTTACTCATTATATTGATCAGCTGATGTTCTGGTTCGCTGACTGAGATATGACTTAATCGGCATCATGGACATGCCGTTCGCCGACGGAGAGAAATGCTGAGGTTGTGCCATTTGTAGTTTATTTGCGAAACAAAAATGGGCATGCCGCTAATGTAATCCCGGTGAAGCAGCGTTTTGGGTGCCTGGTCTGTTGCAGTTGTCGTGTCTCTGTTTTCAGATTGGTGCAAGTCAGTTTGTTTCCAACGGTCACCATTTGAGCTACCTACGGTTTTCGAGATATAGTCGGGTAATGACTTTCTCTCAGGGGTCTCGCGACGTGGATAAATAGAACAAGCACCTTTTCACAATGTATTATGAAAAGGCTATGAATGTAGTCTAAGGGCATTGATTAAGAATATTTTATGTCATTTCTTAGCGCCCTGCAACATGCAATATATTAGCAAATATTTCGGATCCATGACGGGCACCAATGCTTTGTTTTGCTCTATAACATGAGAATTAGTTGTGTTTATTAAGTCGGTCAAGCTTTTAATATCTGCTTTATGTCAACTTTGACTGACATTGACAACCCACCAATGTAATCCAATGACCCCATTGTGAGATGCATGTCGTTGCGGGCAAGCCTTTCAGTATAGCTGTACTCAAGCACCAATGGCTCAAGTGTAGCTCTGACAGTTGACCTTCACCAATGAACACGATATGTGGTTTCATGGAGGAAGAACCCGTCGTGATTATATGCATGTGCATCCATGGAAAGTTCGTAGTATAAGTTACGAAGATGACTACGGTTGGCATAAAGCATCAACAACCAGGACAATGACAACGATCAACCAGATGATGTGAGGGAGGATCGCTGGCTCGGGTGACGTGAGGCAGGACCGCTGGCTCGAGTGATGACGTGAGGCAGGACCGCTGGCCCGGGTGATGACGTGAGGAAGGACCGCTGGCTCGAGTGATGACGTGAGGCAGGACCGCTGGCCCGGGTGATGACGTCAACCAAAAGCGCTGTCTTGGGTGATGACGTGAGGAAGGACCGCTGGCCCGGGTGATGACGTGAGGCAGGACCGCTGGCTCGAGTGATGACGTGAGGCAGGACCGCTGGCTCGGATGATGACGCCAACCAAAAGCGCTGTCTTGGGTGATCACGTGAGGAAGGACCGCTGGCTCGGGTGATGACGTGAGGAAGGACCGCTGGCTCGAGTGATGACGTAAGGCAGGACAGCTGGCCCGGGTGATGACGTGGGAGAGGACCGCTGGCCCGGCTGATGATGTGATGCAGGACCGCTGGCTCGGGTGATGACACGAGTCAAAAGCGCTGTCTTGGGTGATGACGTCAGGAAGGACCGCTGGCTCGGGTGATGACGTGAGGCAAGACCGCTGGCCCTGATGCACAATCGATCTGTAATTACACTGTTTCCTTCGTTGTTTGGTTTTGGCATGCTCATTGTCGCCGACAGAGCATTGACGTTGACGCTGTGGACGTTGTCGGCCCATCTACGCCTTATGTTTCGGGGGACGGGAACATTCGGCCCGGAATTCCGCTTCTCCGGAGAGCGTAGCTCATCGGAAAAAGTGAGGAATGTACTCAGGCCTCACAGAAATCCACCGACATATTTCATAGTGACCCATGCTCCTGAGCATTTCGGGGGAAAAGCAAACTGGAGTCTTCCGCACTGACGCTATACGGGGGGCGGAAATTATGCGGGAGGGGCAGGGGCATAAACGGATCTCCCCAGCAAGGCACTTGCCTCCAATTGAAATCAGGGTAAATTACTATGGTGTCCGCCTCCCCCCCCCCCCCCACTCTGGGGCCGGTCGTGAATGCGGGAGGGGCGACGATGGCGGTGAACACCACCTGCGGCGGATAAGTGGAAGACGAGGAAGAAAAGTGAGAAGACAAGATAAGATTGACATTCGATTATTTCTGTCAACCAGAACAGCCGGTCATTCCAATTTTTGTCTGCAACTCAGAAAAATAAAGAGCTTCCCGGATCGTATCTTAAACAAATCGTATACGGAATGCATTTCACGTTCAAGCAGCGTTGCCGAAAAGAGAGGTGTTGTCATTGTAGTGGTGGGAGATATTTTCTACCTCAACTTTAACCAGCTTTCATGGACCTTGCACCCTGTATTACAGGCACCTTGAACCCACGCCGAACAACCCTCTGTGTGCTCTCCCGCCAGGATTCGTAGAGTGCTGATAATGTGGGAAAACAGCATCACAGCAACAATTAAGCAGGCGAAATATTTGGCAACGACGAAACGCAGCTTGACGACAGCAACACGGCGCAAACCCTTCGGCAATTTCTTCGTAGGTGCCGGCATGCAACAAAAGCACAAACCATCGAACAAGCGAGCAGGTAAACCACAGGTGAAACCTACGATAGCATTGCAAGCTTGGCTACATCAGATCGGAATGGGAAAGCTTGAACATGATGTACACTGGCTATGTCGAAAAAGAACCCACTAACATTTCAAAATGCAAAAGCATTGCCATTTACCCCGTCCCGTCTCGGGGGGTCTTCGACCGCCCCCCCCCCCCTCAGGTTTTTGCGGATAGTGGACGAACGGCGCGCGGCAGCGCACCCAAATTTGGCATACCTTTTCCCACATCAATTTGGCATGCAGTTTGAAAATTTTGAAGTCAGGTCATCTAGGGTCAACGAGTTAGTCAAGGTCAAGTGAGGTCACCTCCCAAAGAAATCAGCCAGTCCTCGCACTTTAACGGATACAGATATTTTAATGTAACTTTCAGCGTTTGCCTACCATTAGGGATGCAACAAAACGTAGGAGTGGAATTTGTCATTTTTTCCGTTTTTTACTTCATACATTTTGCGTATTTGCCAAATTGCAGTTCAAATAGAGGACTCTGGCTAAAGTAAGCATTTTTATTCGGGTAAGTTGACTTCCAACAACGTTTGTTGGTCTGCTATATTTATTGGAAAAGGAAAATTAAAGAAAACTTGAAAACTCAAAATTTTGAATTAAAACGAAAAAATATGTTTATTTTTGTGTGCCCAAAAAATTAAGCTATGGTCGATTTCCCTGTCCTTTTCTCATTCCAAATAAATAAGTTTGTCATATATCCCGCAAAATGCACTCCCCAGAGTCAAAAACAATGTTAGTAATGAAGTCGTGAAAATCTAGCGAACACCAGCTAATTTTCGGTGATCCTGCTTCATTTTTGGGGCTCAGATTGACATGTTTCCAGGTCCCGTTGCGATTTGTGATTTGTCCCTCATTGTCCACCTAAAGAAGAAAAAGATCCGGATTTTTAGGGGAAGTTTTTTTGGGAAGTCGGGCTATGTCATGATATGAGGTAGGTAGAGAAACAAGATAAAACGCATCATTCCATTGCTAAGCCGCACCGTCTCGGGGGTCGTTGATGACGCCGCCCCCCCCCCCCTTTCGAAGGTTTTCCGCCGATCGTAATAGAGCAGCGCTCGGCAGCGCGCCGAAATTCGGCATACCTTTTCCCACATCAAGTTGGCAGGTTGTGTCAAAATTTGGAAGTCAGGTCATTTATGGTCAACGAGTTAGTCAAGGTCAAGTGAGGTCACCTCCAAAAAAGTTAAACCAGTCGTCACGCTTTAACGTTTAAAGATGTTTTGACGAAACTTTCAGCGTTTGCTTATCTTTAGGGATGCAGCAAAACGTACAAGAGGAATTTTTCAATTTTCCGTTTTTTGATCACTTAATAGTTTTGCATATTTGCCCATTACAGTTAAATAGAAGATTCTGGCTAAAGCAAGCATTTTGTATTGGTGCAAGTTGACTTCGAATAACATTTACCGGACCATTTTATCCACTTGAAAATGAAAATTTAAGAAAACTTGAGAACTCAAAATTTTGAACAAAAAAATTTGGATGGCCAAGAATTGTATGGTCCTGATCAATTTCGCTTTCCTCTTCTGATTACAAATATTGTTTTTCTTATAAGCTCCCTCGAAGTGAACCCCCAGAGCCACAAACATAATGTAAGTCGTGAAATTCTAGGGCCCCTAGTGACGTCACATTAATTGGGGGAGCATTTTGGAGGTGGTGTCTGGCCGTATTCGTCGAGCACTTTCCGTCCATACTCGTCGAGCGTCGGGCGGGTTAATCGATTGCTGTCGGTCCCATTGCTCTGGTATGAATGGATTTCGAATCCCACTACGAATCTCAATGCCAACACTAAGATCGCTTGACACATGTCTGCCGCCTCTGGAATTACCTCCCTACACTGTCCAAGTCACGTGACTCATACGTCACAACTACGTCGCTCGCGGGCGTGGCTAAACACCGACGGGTCAGGCCAAACGCCCGCGGTTGGAGCAGCCGTATTGGCTCGTGGGTTCAGCGATTTGACACTAGGGGCACGTCGCAAAACGTTTATTAATGGCATTCATTCTCTCACCCGGAGAAAAAGACCCCCCTGGGAAAATGCCCAACTTTAAGAACAAAGGTACGCATCCGCCAGTGAATTCTGGTATAAAGCAGCTTGTCAACTATCGTGTATGTATGTTGTCCATGGTCCATGGTGCGTCAGCACAGCATGGCGGAGCGTACCATGCGCTGGCCATGCCGTATCCAACATCTCCCCACAGCTACCTCTGGACGGTGGAGAAGTTTTGTCAGGTATAATGTTTGCATATGGTTCGTGGAATATGACCACCGATAAAGAGAACACGAGAATTCCTTATAGTATTAATTTGTGCGAGATATGATAGAAATACTGTTGGAAGTGGACGTTTATTTTGCAAGTAAGCGGAATTTACAGCACCATAACAATGCGCATTACGGCCGAGTCTAAGTCACGAGGGCGTCACATCCGATGGGGTGAATTGCCATTTGACTGGGTTATGACCAACATCTATCTGGGTGGGATCACTATCTAGCTGAGGTATAGTCAGCATCTAGCTGCGTAGGGTCATCATTTGGTCGGTGTTGGACACCACCTGGCTCGGGATAAGGTCATCGCCTAGCTGGGATGCGGTCACCATCTGGCTTGGATGTGGTCACTATCTGGCTGGGATGCGATCACCATATGGCTGGGTCAGGGTCCCCGACTGGCTGGGTTAGGGTCCCCGTCCAGCTGGGTCAGGGCCCCTATCTGACCGAGTAATTGTCCCTATCTTGCCTGGTCAGGGTCACCATCTGACCGGGATGAGGTCACCATCTGGCCGGGTTAGTGTCACCATCTGTCCGGGCCAAGGTCACCATCCGGCAGGGTCAGGATCACCATCCGGTCGGGTCAGGGACACCATCCGGCCGGATCAGGGACACCATCCGGCCGGGTCAGGGTCACCATCTGTCCGGGTCAGGATCACCATCCGGCCGGGTCAGGGACACCATCCGGCCGGGTCCGACAGGCCGTGTCACTGTACACCGGCGGCGTCTGTCGCCAGCCCGACCGGGGTCAGCCGGACCGGGTATTTTCGGCACTGCTCGCTGGCAGCCAGCCGAGACAGCCCGCCAGCCGGGACCCGGGGCCCCGGCCAGTGTGCCAGCGTCGGCGCCGCGCCGCCACCACCTGCGCAACTTCCGCCGCGACGACGCGCCGCTGTCGTCGCGGCAGGTCACGGCAGGTCACCGCAGGTCACGTCCCACTGTGATGACGGAGCGCGCGCCAGCTGTCCACTGGGCAGTTCACAGCAGGTGTCAGCCAGCCAAGGCCGGACAGGTCAAGTGAGTCGTGACGCGTCAGCCAGCCATGGCCGGACAGGTCAGGTGAGTCGTGACGCGTCAGCCAGCCAAGGCCGGACATGTCAGGTGAGTCGTGACGTGTCAGCCAGCCATGGCCGGACAGGTCAGGTGAGTCATGACATGTCAGCCAGCCATGGCCGGACAGGTCAGGTGAGTCGTGACGTGTCAGCCAGCCATGGCCGGACAGGTCAGGTGAGTCGTGACGCGTCAGCCAACCATGGCCGGACATGTCAGGTGAGTCGTGACGCGTCAGCCAGCCATGGCCGGACAGGTCAGGTGAGTCGTGACGCGTCAGCCAGCCTTGGCCGGACAGGTCAGGTGAGTCGTGACGTGTCAGCCAGCCATGGCCGGACAGGTCAGGTGAGTCGTGACGTGTCAGCCAGCCAAGGCCGGACAGGTCAGATGAGTCGTGACGTGTCAGCCAGCCATGGCCGGACAGGTCAGGTGAGTCGTGACGTGTCAGCCAGCCATGGCCGGACAGGTCAGGTGAGTCGTGACGCGTCAGCCAGCCATGGCCGGACAGGTCAGGTGAGTCGTGACGCGTCAGCCAGCCAAGGCCGGACAGGTCAGGTGAGTCGTGACGTGTCAGCCAGCCATGGCCGGACAGGTCAGGTGAGTCGTGACGCGTCAGCCAGCCATGGCCGGACAGGTCAGGTGAGTCGTGACGTGTCAGCCAGCCATGGCCGGACAGGTCAGGTGAGTCGTGACGTGTCAGTCAGCCATGGCCGGACAGGTCAGGTGAGTCGTGACGCGTCAGCCAGCCAAGGCCGGACAGGTCAGGTGAGTCGTGACGTGTCAGCCAGCCAAGGCCGGACAGGTCAGGTGAGTCGTGACGTGTCAGCCAGCCATGGGCGGACAGGTCAGGTGAGTCGTGACGTGTCAGTCAGCCAAGGCCGGACAGGTCAGGTGAGTCGTGACGTGTCAGTCAGCCATGGCCGGACAGGTCAGGTAAGTCGTGACGTGTCAGCCAGCCATGGCCGGACAGGTCAGGTGAGTCGTGACGTGTCAGTCAGCCATGGCCGGACAGGTCAGGTGAGTCGTGACGTGTCAGCCAGCCATGGCCGGACAGGTCAGGTGAGTCGTGACGCGTCAGCCAGCCATGACCGGACAGGTCAGGTGAGTCGTGACGTGTCAGCCAGCCATGGCCGGACAGGTCAGGTGAGTCGTGACGTGTCAGCCAGCCATGGCCGGACAGGTCAGGTGAGTCGTGACGCGTCAGCCAGCCATAGCCGGACAGGTCAGGTGAGTAAGTGACGTGTAGTAACTGATATATGATGGCAATTGCTGGCAAAAGCTTGGAATGCACCTCGATGATAATTAGGGGAGTGAGGGGATGGGTGTGGTCAGAAAATTATCTTCCAGCTATGCTAGCCATTGTATTGTATCAAGGTTGATTTTGATGATGGTGTGCTTCCTTTATATCGATAGTTTTCCTTTATATCGATTTTTTCTCATTTATATCGATATTGTTTTCTTTATATCGCTTGATCATTATTTTGAGACCACCTTGTGCGATGCAATAATTTGGTGCAACAAAAAGGCGCATCGGTGCCCTTGAAAATCACACTGCAGGCCCAAAACGTCACGCAGGAGCCCCACGAGTAGCAGATGGCTTCCCCAAAAAGTGCATTTATATCCTGAATGTGACTTTGCTACCAGAAAAAGTGCATGAAAGGCCTAAATAAAAACGCATAGGACCCGGGAAAAGAAGCGTGCTGGGATACCGTACAAAAATGCGCCAGGAGTCCGAAGAATCGTATCGGGGCCAAAAAATATTGCACAGGCGTTTAAGAAAATATGACTCAAGCTCCCCCCCCCCCCCCCCCCAAAAAAAAAAAACGCTCACACAAAGGCACTCCATTGAATCAACCCGAGTACCGCAAAATTTAGAGCAATTCCGGAACAAATTTCTCCGAAGGGGCTTTCTACACTGAAGGGTGACATCGGCTGATAACAAGATCGTTCAGCAACCGCAATAGTGTATCAAAGAAGCTTATGGCACCTCCGGAATGAGTAGGCTCCCAGGAACCGCGCCGGGGTCCACAAAATCGCTCTGGGGCCCCATAAAATAGTATCTGGCCCCTAGAATTCGCATAGAGAGCTAGAAAAAAAGCTCCCGATCCGAGCCTATCAATTTGCGCCGGAGCCCACCAAAATCTTGATGGAGCATAGCTAAGTACAACGCCCCCCCCCCACAAACTCGCGCCGAATCTCAGATATCGTGTCTGGGACACAAATTTTCCGTCGGGAGTCCCATATATTCTGGTCAGGGCATCAAAACTTTCACTTGGCTCCCAAAGATTGGCGTCCATGTCTTCAAAGATGCACTTTGTGGCTAGATAAATAGTATTGCAGCCCGACAAAAATCAAATCAAGCCAGAGCCCCCCAAAATAAGGAGATTCCTAACAATAAATGTCGAAGCCAGGAAAATCACTCCGGAGCTCCGACATACCACCAAGTGCCTTCAAAAATCGCATCCGGAACCGGAACAAAAATTTACCGGAGGTATAAAAATTGCAGCGGGGCACAGAAATATGACACCAGGTGTCCGAAACAAATCAGGTCGGACTCAGACTTTACAAAACTTATCAGCCATCAAACATTGCGCCGAGTCCAGAAAACTGTCGTCGGGTCCACCTGGAACCTCGCGCCTGCGCCCCCAAAAAATATTCCCCCACGCTCCTCGCATCTTTCGTCGGCCAGTACATGCAGTGTAGTGGAAACTTGCACTGGTGCTGCTTACACTGCTTACGCTGTAGTGCAATGTAAGCTGTGCACGGATATAATCAGCCGTGATCGATGTGTGGAAAGACGCCAAATTAACGATATAGTGTAGTGTGGCGTGTGCAAAATACGCATTTCCCGCCGTGATATCTCCGTTTGACTTTAATGGAGTCCAAGAGCCATGCATCTCGAAGCGAATCTCGCGTTTTCAGTCATCCTTGCTCTATTACATCGTAGTGATGTGTTCCCTTGCCCCTTATCTCTGCATCCTGCTGCGTGCTGTTTGTTGAGTGAGGCGCCAGTACGAGCGGACATGCCCCCAAACTGGAGGATTCTTACCTCATCCGGTCTCAACTCCCAGCCTTACATCCTTCGTACCTGCATACAACCCATCGCCTAGTATATCCTCATTCCTGTTCATCGCATTAATTTCTACTTGCATGAGAATAGCCATCGTGGTATGTGATTACAAGACTAGAGATCTCTTACTGGGCCAGGAGGCCTAGGGCTTTTTTGCACAACATATTTTCAAATTTAATAGACAAATATCAATTTAGTATTTATGGTACTAAGCCATAGGGTCCTCGCCTACTCAGTCGGTATCTCCAGCGATGTGTGGATGTGCCTGTGGGGGAGTGATTTTTTAGGCGTGCCGGACCATGAAGGTCGTTTACGCTGCCTTTAAAGGAGCACGTTGCATGTCTGTCTATAAAAGCGAGTGTTTGCGATCAAGGTGCAGGCAAGTTGACATTAACGTTAATGAAATTGTACCTTATAGTTTGTGTGATATTTTACGTGCTGAAGGCGGGGGCAGGGTTGGGGACATCTTCCTGATGTTCAAATGGTTTTAATGTTGCTTTACTCCCCCACAAAATAATTTGTAGTTGTGGTGGCGGTGGGTGTATTGACAGTGGCAAGAAGTTGATTTTGCCAGGGTGCCGGCTTTAGCCTACTTCTACTGAAGAGCACCGAGGGGTCCTTATCGTATGAACAAGGAGGTAGTTGTCCACACCGCCTATCACGCCAGCCGCCGCGTGTTAGTTGTTAGTTGCGGGTTAGTCTAAGCATGCCATGCAGAAGTGTCAATTGGGTTTGTACGGTGTTTTGAAATTCGGCTTTTCTACGTCCGCTGTTTCTGTGGGTAGCCATTTACGCTCCGAGTTGCAAGGCAAGGCGGCTCATCTACGTCTGATGGATCCTCTGGGTAATCGTTTTACGTTATGCTATTTTATATAGTTTTTTTTCTTCCTAAAGCAAGTCGGCTTATCTACTTCCGACGGCACCGCTAGGTAACCATTTGTTTCTAATTGGGAAGCAAATCGGCTCGTGTACATCCGACGCCATGCGGGGATGTTATTTAGGTGTTTCCTACGAGTGTGTCCCGGTCATGCATTGCGAGTTGATGTGAGTGTTGGTGGTGCGGTGCCTATAGTGTCCCTACTAGTTTTGTGGCATACAGATATTAAAATAGCAATTGAAGGAATTATGGGTGTTTGTCACCAAGGAGCGATGGAAGCGATAGGGTGATAGCCTGTCTTGGAAGAATGTCTTAAGTGCTTGCCGTTGAGAGCTAAAGCTATTGCAGTCTAGCAGGATGTGGCCTAAGCTTAACGTGGTGTTGCAAGTGTGGCAGTGAGGTGTTGTGTATTGGTCATCCTCTAATCGAGCCTGTGTTAGTTTTACTCAACCAGTTATAAGTCTAGTGAGGATGACTTTTTTGTCGGTGAGATTGATATGATGTGTTCCATGTGTCAATCGTTGGCTTCATTGCGTGTGTGTGGCTGGATTTGTGTTGTGTTGAGTTGTGTTGTGTCTACGTGTTCTCTTGATGTTGGGGAAGGTGGCGTTGTAGGAGTGCTTTGGAATCGTCTTCCGAATATTCCACGCTAGGGTATGTGTTCAATGATAAGGCGTGCTTTGCGAGCCGGTCTGCTTCTTCGTTTCCTGGGACGTTGGCGTAGCCCGGAATCCAGAGGAAGGAATGGTTTATATTTACGCTATGAGCCACGATTTGTTGGATTCGATCAATGCAGTGATGCGGACAGTCGTGGGTGTTGCTAATTGACTGCAGAACGGATTTGCAGTCTGAGAACATCACTACATGTCTAACTTTTCGCCACATGCGAATGGAGATAGCGGCCAGAATGGCCATTGCTTCAGTGGAGTAGATGGAGAAGTTATCCGGTAGACGCTTGGAAAGTCTGAGACCTGGTCCAGTGACGCCGATGCCTACCTTAACCTCGTGTTTCGACCCATGCGTGAATACGAGTGATTTGTGATCGTTGTCATCGGCGAACTCGTAGAAGATGCCAATGGTTTCCGCCGGTGTGATAGTGATTTCTTCTCCGAGAGCAAGTACTCGACCTTTGGTTGACTGACAGTCCAGAACGTCCTGGTGGGAGGTCGTGCTGCAGTGGATGACATTGCGAAGTTCAGATCTGAGAGAGCCGTAGCAATTTGAATGCTATATGGTGGTAGTTTGCGCACAAATCGGCTCTTGCCGCATCTGTCAGGCGTAAAGCAGCGCTGTGCCGGATGGTTTTTAACCCGGCCGTCCTTCCGGTCAGATCCCCACACCCCGTCTCGGGGGGGGGGGGGCGGTTAGTAACCCCCTCTCAAATCTGAACTAAGCATCGCGCGAAAACGAAATAGGTGTCATCGGAAAGCGCTCGATAAGTAGGGTCCGGGTCCACCCCTAAAACAATTTCTCCCAAAAGTGACGTTACCAGGGTGCTAGATCTTCACGACTTTTCACGACTTACATTTTTTTTTTTGGCTCTGGGGAGTTCATTTTGTTCATTTTGTTCATTTTGTTCATTTTGGGGATATATGAAAAAAAAAGTATTTGGAATGAGAAAAGGACAGCGAAATCGACCAGGACTATAATCTTTTTTGGCCCCGAAAATTATTTTTTATATTTTTTTTAAACTTCAAAATTTTGAGTTTTCAAGTCCTCTTTAATTTTCCTTTTCCAAAAGCGTAGAGCAGACCGAGAAACGCTGTTGGAAGTCAACTTGCCCTAATACAAAATGTTTACTTTAGTCAGAATCCTGCATTTGAACTGCAATATGGCAAATACGCACAATTTGTATGTAGTAAACAACGAAAAAAGGACAAATTCAACTCGTACGTTTTGTTGCATCTGTAAAGATAAGCAAACGCTGAAAGTTTCATTAGAATATCTGTATCCGTTAAAGCGTGATGACTAGTTGAACGTTTTTGGAGGTGACCTCACTTGACCTTGATTAACTTGTTGACCCTAGATGACCTGACCTAAAAATTTTGAATCAGCATGTCAAATTGATGTGGAAAAAGGTATGCAAAATTTGGGCGCGTTGCCCCGCGCCGTTCGTCCGCTGTCCGCGAAAAAAACTGAGGGGGGCGGTTGAAGACCCCTCCGAGACAAGACGGGTTAAGAGTCCTGTCGCTGAAGAAGTTTAGAATGAAGTGTGTCGTGTGTCCGCGTATGACTATTTCGTGGAGTTTGTATGTCAGTGTGGACTTGTGTACTCGGTCGAATGTGGTAGTGATGTCTAAGTAGGCAGTGGCGTCGCCACGAAATTCTTCCAGGGGTCAAGATCGAAAGGGGGCCCCTGCTCCCCGAAAAAGAGCCTCCATTGTGTTAGGGCCTCGTATTGCTTTTAGGCCCTTAGTATTGTTCGGGAATGGGAAACATGATTTCATATTAATGTACTGTTTGTTTTTGGCATGGTGCATTATTTACTTAATACGCAATTTTTGTCGCTGAAAACTGGGACATACCATGGTATAAATAAGTAATATGTGGATAAATACCTAAGTATCAAAACCAACCAACGTCTCAACGCTTTTTCGAACAGAAGAATATTCCCGCTGGCGTCTAGATTACAGCGAGGCTGATGCTAAGCATATTTTTCAGACATCTCCCATTGATCAACCCACCGTTATCTCCTCCAAGAATAACTGAATATAGCTATATTTATCCCTACTGTTATTTATTACCACCAGCGTGATCCCCTAAGCAAAGCTTAAGCGATCATTTCTTAGTCCTAGGACGATAATTTCGCGAAGGTGACAACAAAAAGGGGGTTACGTTGGCTTTCTGATCGGAATCTTAGGAATTTGCGAATTTGTATAACATTTGGTGCTGGTTGCACCACCAAACAAGTTAAAATAACAAATTCTTCACGAATTAACTAACGCGCCTGGGATTTCGACCGCAATTTTGTCAAAGGGGACATGACGAAATGAAATGTTTAGTGACCAACTAAATTCTCCTGTAGAGGGGCCTAATCTACCATTATCTTTCCTGATTCGTCGGATTTCAACCCGAACTCCCACACCCAATTCTACGGTTTTATTTTGGTTCCCTTGATAAATTAATTCACACTGCTGAAATTACACCCATACAACAACATCCGGATCGTTATCCGAAAATATCAAGCTGGAGCCCTCCAAAAAAGAGGGATTCCCCAAAAATCAATGTCAGGGTCGGTAAAATGGCTCTGGAGCACAGAACATATTACCAGATGCCTTCAAACATTGTGTACGCCGCCGAAAAAAGTACCGAATCTCGAAAAATATGGATGGGATACAAATACATGGCGCCATGGTCTCGAAATGTCCGGCCGGAATTCGGACTTCTTAGAGCAAAAAAAAATCAGAAAACATTCACAAAATTCGAATTCAGCCTGGAAAACTGGTGTTGGGTAACCGGAACCACGCGCCTGGGAGCGATAAGTCAGGTTGGGACACAGAAAAATCGCACCGAAGCCCTAAAACCGAACGCCCACAAATGTGAGTTAGAAGCCCCAAATAAACACAGCAGGACTCCAAGAGCACAACTGGGGTCGAAAATACAACTGAGGCTCTGAAGCACACAATCTCTCAAAAAGCGGCAGGGCCTCAAAACATGTGTTGCAGCCCTAGATAAAGATGCAAGGAGCTCTAAAAAAATACACTGGAAGCTCTCAAGGCACGCAGGGACCATGCTAACGCACAAGGGTCTGAAAAGTGGCTGGAACCACAAAATGCAAAATGGTTCCAAATTGAAGAAAAGGACCAGGGGTTAAATAAGCACATCGGAATTTCCGAAAACGCCCTGACACGTAAAAATATCCTCGGTGCATAAAAAGCAACAAAACCCTAAAACGAGCATGAGTTCAGAAAATGTATTAAACCCCTAACTTGAATTTAAAATATAACACCCATCACTTTGAAATGTAAAATTTCTCAATTTCAGGCATTCCAGTTCATATCATCCGGTCGCCACGACGCCAATGTCCGGGCACTGCGCGCATTCGGCGCATTCGCAACACTTCGTGCGATGCTACGGTTTCTGCTAGGCCTTCTGCCTTTTGCTAAGTACTATCACATGATAAACTTGCGCCATATTTGGCGTGCTGCAATGCTTAGTATGGGCGCTCGCTGCGAAAAGTCGCGTAATTAAATCCGATCATTAATTTCCTACCTCCCATATTTTCTGGTAGTTATGAAATACAGATTCCGTTCAGCTTTGACGCACCTGATATCTTTGCTGCTATCCTCTCAGAATGGCTGTCGAACCGAGGCCCTTCCTCAGTGTTCTTTGTTGGGCCCGCTGCGTCTTTCTGCGCAGCGGCCTAATGCATTTTCGAAACCCCTCCTCGTTTCAGTGTGTTGTTGCTTTTTTTGGGCACGACGATTTTTGATGTGTCAGGGCGTTTTCGAAGATCCCGATGTCTTCATTTAACGCTCGGTGCTTTTGTTCGTTTTGGAACCATGTTGCCATTTGCGGCCCCAGCCTCTTTTCGTGCATTGGTGCGTTCTTATGACCTCTGTGTGCCATAAGACCTTCTTGTGCATTTTTCTCAGAGGTCCAGGTATGTTAAGGCCCTGTCGCTTTTTGTGAGACTATGTGCGTTTTGGAGGGCCAGTTGTATTGTCGGCCTCCGCTATGCTTTTAGGTTCCTGTTGTGTTTTGGGAGGCTTCTTACGCACATTTGTGGTGCTCCAGCACGATGTTGTGGCTTCGGTGCGGTGCTTCTTGATCCCAGAGTGATTTACCGCGCCCAGGCGCGTGGTTCCGAGGACCCAACGCCAGTTTTCTGGGGTCCACGATATTTTTGTGGATTTTTTGTTGTTGTAAATTCCGAATCCCGGCCTGACTTTTCGAGTTCTTGGCGCCGTGTTTTAGCATCTCACCTCGATTTTTAAGATACGGTATGTTTTTCAGTGCCATACGCAATTTGTGAAGGCATCTGGTTGCATGTTCGGTGCTCCAGAATCATGTTCATGAACAGGACATTCATTTTGTTAAATACATTCTTATTTTGGAAGGCTCCAGCTTGATTTTTTTCGGATATCTATTTCGTTTTTGTGGTCACACTGTTCTTACGTGTGAGCCTAAACGGCAATTTTGTGGAGCTTCGACGGGACTACCGATGGGAATTGTGGGTCCCGAGCGCGATACCTTGGGGGACAGATTTGAGTTTGTGGGAAGCGTTGTACTTAGCTGTTACCCCAACACGATTTTGGCAGTTCCTATTGCAAGTTTTCGATCCTCGGAACGAGTTTTCTGTGGCCCGAAGTACTTATTTGGAGACCCCTGCGCGAATTCTGGTGGACCCGCGAATTTTAGTAGCCTCAGCGCGAGTTTTCGAGCCCCGCACGATTCTTGGGAGCTTATGCCTCTCAGGATAGAGGGGGAATGTTTCCCTTTAATATACACTGCGGCCACTGAAGGAGTATATTTTTGTCCCAGAGTGACGTGACATTCCGGTTAAGAATTGATTTTTGGAGCAGCTGCAACTGTTGGTGACCGGCGCGCCCTTCTGGGGCTCCATGGTGGTTTTCAAGGGCTGCGACGCGATTTTTTAAATATATAATCCAATGTGATCTTCTGGGCCCCGACGTCATGTGCTTGGAATCCCTAGCGCGAGCTTTAGCTGCCTGGACACTTTTTTGGGTCTAAGCCTTTTTAGGTTTTTTGACGTCATTGCCCAGATTTGGAGTGTTTTTGTGTTCTTTTGTGTGTTGTGAGTGTTTTTTTTTTCAGAGTAGGACCCATGTCCGGAGTGTTTTGTTGCTCTGGCTTCATTTGTTTTCGTCCCAATGAGACTGTTGTGGAATGGTATGACCCGTCGTTCCACTATATATATTTTCATGGTCTGGTCGTAAATTTTTGGTACACCCAGGCTCAGCGTGACTTTCAAGGTCTCCGGGCGGATTTGTTTGGTCCATATCGTAAATTTGAAACATCCCGACACGACGTTTACCATCTCTAAGGGGTTTCTTGCAAATCATAGGCCTCATCTTGCGTCATAAGTATCTCGTCCCATTTCCTGGAGCCTCTTTACCGGTTTTCAGCGTCTCATGTCCTACCCTCCTCCATATTCATTGTCCTCCTCTCTCGTCTTGAAAGGCCATCTCTTACATCCTGGGGGCCCTTTACCATGGCATGGGGCTTCCTCTCGTGTCCCAGTGGCACTATTTACCAAATTAAGGGCCTCATGCCACGCTTCGTAGGCTTCCTCCTGTATACTGGCAAAGCCTTACCAGTCTTGGGGGAATCTTCAATTTTGGAAACCTCATCCCATTCATACCTGTTACCACTCCCATCTTAATGGCCTCTTCTCATTTTCTTGGAAATCTTTCTGGTCTTCGGGGCCTCATTCAGTCCTGTAGACTTACTCCTTTTTGGGGGACTCCTCTCGAGTCCGGCAGGTCCCTCATTTCTCTTCTAGGGTCCTTTTTCAAAGTAGGGGCCTCCTCTCCCATCTTGGGGACCTCTTGCTCTGCGTTTTGATTCGAACTTCCCCCATCTTAAGGGTGTTATCCTATCTCCTGGTGGACTCCTCTTCTCTCCCAGGTTCCTCCTCTACCAAATTATACACAACCTTTCTTATCTCAGTGGACTTGCTATTTCCCGCGGACCTTTTTGGACATCTGCAAGCCTTCTTTTCCGCCCGGGAACCATCTGTCTTATCCAATGGCCTTTCTCTCCAATTTTAGGGCCTCCTCGTTCAGCATGGGGTCTTATTTCCAACCTTGTGTCGCCCTCTTCCGAATTAGGTGCCTCCTGTCATGTCTCTGGATCATCCTTTTCTGTCTTGGTGGAACCTTACTCGTTTTGGTGCCTATTTTTGGCGTCTCCGAAACCTCATCTCGTATCCACCGGCTTTCTTTTCCGTCTTAGGGCCTCCTCTCACTTTCTGGGGCCTCCCTTCCCGTATTGGGGCCTCCTTTGCAATTCTGGGGGCCTCCGTGCCAATTTTTGGCACTCTTGACTTCTGGGGCCTCCTACACTCTCCTAGGTCTATAGCCTTTTTCGGTGGAGAGATCTTTTTGCGGCTTTGGCAATGGAATGACTACGCTCTCCCGCCAGGATTCGGGAAACGTGTGGCTTTGGTACAGTTCATTTATGGCCGCCAGTAGGTGCGTTATGGAATTATTACTAAGACGTTTAAGAAACTGGTGATGGATGTCGTGCGGCCCAACCAACGTGTTTCCACACTTGCTGAGGGCAAGGTATAATTCGTACATAGTAAAAGACTGATTGTAGATTTCTCTATTGCTACAGCTAAAATTTATCTTGTAGGCAAGGGCATCTAGAGCGCTTATAGTGTTGTCGTAGTTGCTGTTGCCAGATACGCTGGCATAGTGTATCTTAAAGTGGTCTACGACTTGCTGTGGGTCAGTGATGTGCTGTCCTTTCACTGTCAGCTGGGGGAAGGGGCCTGATGGTGGACGTTTCAGGTTGAAGCGCTTCATCAAGTCACAAATTGTGTCGGAAGGTGTGCACCTATTGGATTGGGAGGCAATAGACTGCCAAGAGTTTTGGCGTGCTGTTCTAATTGTGTACCGGCAATGTTTTTTAGATTGTCTGTACGCTGATGCTGTATGCTGCATGTATGCTAGGTGTGTTTCGCACGCGTATCTTTTGAATTGTTTGTGGGCACGGCGCCGTGCGCCGATTGCCCTTTGACAGTCCGGGGTCCACCATGGCGCAGATCCCTTTTCCTAGGTTTGTTACTTTTTGGGACTGAGTCTCGTGCTGCTGAGCTGATGGCCCTTAGGATTGTCTCGATCTTACTGGTATCTGAAGTTGCTAGGTTGAGGTCCACCTGTACCTAAAATTTAGCCCAGTCTGCTTTTTTTTCAAGTTCCAAGATTGTCTGAATAGCTTAGTGTGGTGGATAGCGACCGTGTTGAGCCTAATTGTGATTTGATATTGGTCGCTCAGTCCGGGAACGTCTGAAACTGACCAGTCAAATAGTGAGCTAAGTCGTCGGGTGCAGCACGTTGTAGCCGGTGGCAGCCCCGGTGTTAAGAAGCCTGCGAAGTTGTGTTCCGAAATAAACTGGTGAATTTCGCCCCCTCTAGCGTGAGTCTGGTCGCTTCCCCAGGAGGGGCGTTTAGCGTTAAAGTGTTCCAAAATGGTAATTGGTGGACGGGCCTGAAGCTGCAAGTCGCTCAGCTCCTGTGGTGTGGCTGTTTCAGCTGACGGCGAGATATATAGTGAGATGTCTGTGGTTTGGCAATTATAAATTTTTATGCTGACTGTTACGCAGTTCAGAGGAGTATTTAACGTTACTGGACGATGAGGTATGCTGTTTGCAATGAGTATGGCCGCGCCTCATTTCCCTCGTGTGCCGTTTACGTTGTAGGATGTGCCTGTTGTAGATGCAAATACGAATACAGATACAGATAAGGTCTTCCAATGTCCTACTTCAGCCACGATTGTTTTCAATTCGCCTGATATTCCCCCTCCTCCGAGTGCCTTCCACGTAGCGACATCCCTTGTCTTATCCCTCCTGTTGGCGGTATCCACGCTCGCTTCCGCCGCGAGTGGCGACTAACTTTAGCGCTTTTGCGCTGGGAGAATACACGGCTTCTTGCAAGTGGTTTCGGTCCGAGCGACGAAAGCGGCTGCGGCGCCATCTATTGTCGCGCGCCCACAGCTGCACCTCAGGACCGCACCGCCGCGTCGTGTCGGCTGACACCGGCTGCCCACATTCCGCATTCCGACGCCTGCTGCGTGACGTCACGGTGGGCGGGGCGGCGGCGGCCGCGAGCGGCGTCAGTCGACTACTGGGTCGCGCGTGGGCCGGTGGTCGTGAGTGCGTGGATCGGTAACGGCCTGACACAGTGCTGGGCGGGCTGCGACGCCCGCCGCCCGACCATTCGATCGCGCAGCCATGGTTCCGTGCTTGCCCTGCACGTGCAGCTTAGCAGGTACGTGTGTCGGCGCTCACCACTGCGAGAGTGTGTGTGTGTGGGGGGGGGCAGCTGCATGCCGGTACGTGTGTGTCGGTGCGCTGCTACAAGCCAGTTCGCAACGTCGCGGCGGTGTGGTGCAGTGCGGACGTGTGTAGACGTGGTCTTGATGTTAGTGGGTTTAGCTGAGTCAGAGCGGTCTTCTGGCGTGGATTGGATGGGTGATTGGATGGGTGATTGGATGGGTGGTGGGATGGGTGATGAGTTGTCCGGTGTGCAGGTGAATAACAATGAATGCTAAACTGTTTGAAGGCTTAGTGGCCAAGGATGTTGTTTCATGTAACTATGAGGGGGCAAATGCCTTCTCAATGTTGACTCCCCGCAAATAACTTGAACTTTGAACATGGAACCCAATGGAGTCTGCCCCCCCCCCCCGCACACACACAATTTATTTGGACCGGTTCATTGCTTTCGTGCATTTTGCCCCCCCCAATAATTTTTAAAAAATCAACACCATGTTAGTGACATATCTAGACGGCACGTTTACGATAGATCTTCAGAGCACATTTACATTCATAAAGTTGACAAGCGTTCGGCATTCATCACGAAATCAACAACCGCTTTGGCTGCGACAGCACTTCAGACGTCGGCAGCAAAAGAAGCTTCTGAGCACCCACGTCAAATGTAGCCTAAGAGACGTGTAAACGTATTAAAGCGTCAGAGCATCAGATCATTCATTAAAGCATCAGAGCGTTGTGGCGAGTAAAAGTCGAGTTTCGACCGCAAGCCCTCGGGTTCCTGCGACATAGTGATGCTAGTTAGGCCTCGCGAGGCCGCCGCGATAACTCTGTCCGAAGCCGCTGCTGTGGCTGTTCTATATCAATCAGACTTTAATGGATGACAATAACGGCAACGGTCAGACTTTGTGTCTCGTTTTCCCATTAGGACAGGAGAGATAGTCGGAGAGAGATGGGGGGAAAGCTAGAGAGAACCAGAGAGAACCAGAGTCAGCCGGAGGTCTGGCAGTGGAATACGGAATTCGTATTGTGGAGGGGGAGGGGCGCGTCCACTGACGGCTGTGGGACCGCATCCGAGCCAAGCAGACTCCGCCCTCCCCCCGTCAATAATGTTAACGAGATGGAGAACGGTCTGAGGAGATGGATGGGGCTCGTCGCAGCCCACAGCTAATGATGTTCGAGGACCAGCGCGACCAATGACCCACCGTCAAACAGACGTCACAGGCAGCCGCCAATCGCGGCGCGGCGCCGCCGACATTCCTTGTGACGTCACGGGCGCGTGGCGTCGTCTCGGCCCCTCCCCATCCCCCGCACTCCGCCTCGTGTCGGCCGGAAGTCACACTGTCGAAGGCCCGGGACAGCGGATAACAGCGGAAACAACAGGCTGGCGGCGCTACGGCCGGTGGCTGATGACCAGACAGAACACACACACACACACACATACAGTTGCATTGAAATTGGAGCACAATGTTACGTCGTTAGCAAGCCATTATGGACGCCAGTCAAATTGTGTGGACAATAAACATGTGACAATTGTTCACCCGAATATGCAGGGGCAACGCGTGTCCATGCTTGCTAAATGAGAGGTGTGTGCGCACGTGTCCATGCTTGCTAAATGAGAGGTGTGTGCGCACGTGTCCATGCTTGCTAAATGAGAGGTGTGTGCGCACGTGTCCATGCTTGCTAAATGAGAGGTGTGTGCGATGCGCCACGGGGACATTATCGATTCGAGAATATTTGACTGAGTTCCCAAAATGACGACAGGAATTGCGTCTGAATCATATGCGTGCATAAACGCCAATATTTCTTATCGCGAGGATGGGGAAGAGAAAATGTGTTACCTTATATTTTGATCTTTTTTGGTTTCGCTATATTCTTCCCATACCTATAGTTGGCTGCTCCTGACCGGGCCAAATCCAAGAATTGTTATAGGATGGACACTTGCCTGGAGGAGTGGCTTTGGCTGGAAATCAGCTAGCGGTAGGGGGGAGGGGTGCACTGGAGCACACCGAAGGGCACCGTTTCCTCTCAGGAGGGCGCTTTTTCGTCCAAAGTGGCACCCATTCCTCGGCGCGTTCCACTGAATTGCATTATTATACGGAAGTCAAGTGAAGGTAATTTCAGCCGCCAATTAGCTAACATCGTGCAGGGGGCATTGGTTGTAATTCAGAAACGTAAAGCTCACGTGTTGCGATGCCACAAATGCGCATGCTACATCAAACGCAATAGTGAGTGTGGGTGAGCGCGGTGTCATCATCTCTATTGCCATGATGGCCTGGCGCAGCGTATTGACATTAATGATCTGGCTGGGCTGGGGATCATTCGTCTGTGGTGCGGGACTCTAGGGGTAAGTTTCCCTTCTCACAACCGAGAGATTGTGTGTTCGAGTCTCGCCTGCCGCTACTCTTCGCTCGCGACCAATCGGCGTGAGAGATTGGCGACGCTACACGGATCAACGGTCGACGTGTCCAACAACCAATAACAATAAACAATAACTTATCTGGGGTGGGGACGTTATTTCCTCGGAGGGGTGCCACTGGGACAGTTCTTGAATGTGTGCCCTCGGCTGAAAATTAGCTGAAGGGGAGGGACAGCATGCACTGAAGAATGCTGAAGGGCACCTTTTCCTCTCGAGAGATACCCATTCCTCCGAGAGGGACGCCGTTCCCCGAAAAAAAAATTCGTTGAGCGGATGGGAGGGGGCGGAGAGGACCTTCTCGAATAAACGACTTTTCTCCCGAGGAACCTTCTCGAATAAACGACTTTTCTCCCGGTCAGGGAGGGACTCCGTTTTTTAATGGGAAGCACATACCTTGAGCTCCCCTCAGTATCAACCTTTGATCAGTATGTGGAAAAGTGCTACTAAAACTGCAAACTACGACTACAACTAAAGATGCTTGCAATAATATTTTCATCGGTTGCGATTCGTGACAGCAGGCTTCGGCAATGCTGCTAGCTGAAACCACTTCCGCCACCCCACCCCCATCTCCAGCAAACATTCCGCCGCCCCTGGTGCAATGAAGTCAAAGACACGCAATTCAGAATTGTCCCTGACTAAGTATTCTACACTATTCGCTATCATTCGGGTGTCGAAGTGACCTGAAGATAACGTCCTTCCTCAGGCTGCTGATATGTTCTCAAGTACCTGATAACACGAACACTGATCACACACTGAGGATGCATCGCGAGGTTTCGCGAATTCACGCATGTGTTCAGGTCCAGGCTTCAGGTTGCACAACCAGGTCACCACACGTGACCCGGATGGTGACCAGCTCCCAGAGCCCAGCTCATGTCCCAAATCCCAGGCCCAGGATCTCAGATTCCATGTCCCAAATGCCGGACGCCAGCTTCCATATCCGATGTCCCAAATGTTAGGTGCCAGGTGTCAGGTCATATATCCCTGATTACAAGTGTCAGATGTCAAGCCATATGTCCAACTGGTTGAGTGTACAGAGTGCAACCAAGAAGGGCCCTTGTGGCTCATAGTTGCACTAATCTTTAATGTCTTTACGTCTTTATATGTATCAGATGGCAAGTGTCAGGTGCTAGGTGCAGATGGCAAGTGTCAAGTGTCGGGACGTCCAGGATGGCAAGTGTCAGGTGCTAGGTCATATGTCCAGGATGGCGGCTGTCAGGTCCCATGTCCCAGGTGTCAGGACCAGTTCTCAGTTCAAAGGTCCAAGAGTCCGGGTCTCAGGTACCAGGTCCCAGGTCTAAAGTTCCATGTTCCAGGTCTGGCCAGGCTCCACACGTGGATGCGGTGTTCTCGCTCAGTCTGGGGTTGTTCGTGTTGGCGTGTTGGCCATATTTCGCATGGCCATGTTCCATTGTGTGGACGACGAGCCATATGACCCCGCTGCACCAGATGGCCCTACTGGGTCAGTAAGTCTACTGGACCATATGAGCACACAGAGCCAGAAAGGTGCACCTGGTCGAGCGATCCACAAGGTGGGATGTTGGCGAGACGGTCCACAAGGTGGGATGAGCCCACTTGGCCAGACCGTCCACAATGCGGGACGAGCCCATTTGTTCAGACCGTCCACAATGCGGGATGAGCCCACTTGTTCAGACCGTCCACAATGCGGGATGATCCCACTTGTTCAGACGGTCCACAATGCGGGACGAGCCCACCGGACCACATGAGACCGCCGGGCGAGAAGAGCCCGCTATGTGGCTGAGTGTGGTGTCAGCTGACCAGCTGACCACACCTTCAGCTGACCTGATCAGCTGACCCTTGCGTGCGAGCACTGCTCCGGCAATTACCACATCTGCTAATGGAGACCTGCCGTTACACAGGACCGCGGCGGCCTTGGTGGCTACGTTACGGCAGTGTCGAGCAGAGGCCGAGATGTTACGGCAGCGTCGAGCAGAGGCCGAGACGTTACGGCAGTGTCGAGCAGAGACCGATATGTTACGGCAGCGTCGAGCAGAGGCCGAGACGTTACGGCAGCGTGGGCAGAGGCCGAGATGTTGTGGCAGCGTCGAGCAGAAGCTGGGACGCTACGGCAGCGACGAGCAGAGGTCGAGCTGTTACGGCAGCGTCGAGCAGAGGCGGAGATGTTACGGCAGCGTCGAGCAGAGGCCGAGATGTTACGGCAGCGTCGAGCAGAGGCCGAGATGTTACGGCAGCGTCGAGCAGAGGCCTGGGCGTTATGACCGTGACCATGAAACCCAGAAATATATTTGTTCAGTAGCATACTGGCTGACGTTGGTGACAATCTGTTGTCACTCAGACAAACACAAGTATAGACAGCTTTAGGTCGTTCTTTTTCGTACAAGGTCATAACGGTGCTGTGTAATATCCAAAATCCAACCACTTGCCGCTTGAAAGGAAGCCACATTTTGGGTGTATATAGCATTCGTTTATGCGACAAAATGTGCTTCCTGAATTTTTTCTGCGGTACACATAGCAGTGTTTATTGACCTTTCGACCTACTACCCCGGTGAATAATGTGCAATGTTCGTCAAGTAACCGGACTGGTCAGCTGACCAACATTGCCCATGTTATGGTCGGCTACTGCTCCACCGCGTTGTCGCATGTAGAAAGTAGAAAGAAGTCAGGAGGAGAAGAGCAGAAAGGGCACAAATAATGATAAGCAACTAAGTTATATCTCACTTGGTGTTCTGGAACCAGTGTAGAAACAATGAGTAGGTGGTATCAGAGGCATAGGAGCTATCTCAAAGTTGGATGCTGGAGCAATTCTGAAGTCCATTCGTTCCATGGAGCGCCCAGAGGGTCAATTTAAGCTTGTACAAAGTGTGGTGAGAGGCGTTGTGCCTTCTGCCCCTTCCCCTGCCCCTACACCCATGGAATAGCATGGAAGTGATGCAATATAAAACCACTTGGGTAGTGCTATGGAACAGAATGGAGGTGGCACTGCCGTCTGGTGAACGACGGGGGATACTTTAGCTCTGCTTCGTTCGTTCCTCTTGTCCCAGTTCACATTCTGGTGCATGATGGGTAATGACCACCTGGGACCCGTGTGCAGTGATGGCCTCGACTGTGTGTGGTCACGGATTATAGGTGTGGTGATTCAGTTCTCACCGGTGTGGAAGCTGGCCGCTCGGCCGGCGACGAGGGGCGTCGGTAGCTCAGTGGTTAAGCTGAGTGTCCGACACGCCAGAGGTGCTGGGTTCGATTCCCCGCGATTCCAGCTCTTCCTGCCGGGGTGAGAGCCGGGCGACACTATACGGCCTCATATGCTGAGTGAGTACGTCGTAAAGCCGCAATCCACCCGTTGGGCTGACGGTGGTCGGTGATCGGTGATCGGTGGTCGGTGGTCGGCGGTCGGCTCCAGGCGGTGCTGCGGCCGCGGCTGTACGCCCGACTGGCCACCATCGGCCTCCGGACGGTTTTTCCCGGCGAGATCGCGGCCAACTCTCGGGATGCGGCGGCGGACCAACGGTTCCGGCCGCCGCGGCGCGCGACCAACTGTGTTGCAGTCGACAAAAACTGGCCGCCGGAGTCATCTTGGGTAGCGGTCCAGGTCCGGCAGGACCGTGGTCCCGGGTCTGGTGTGCACACGGTCCCGGGCCGGGTCTCGGTCCGTACAGCCACAGTAGCGGGTCTCCTATCCATACGGTCCCTGGCCGGGCCTGTGACCACCAACAGCCACAGCAGCGGGTCTCCTATCCATACGGTCCCTGGTATGGCCTCGGTCCGTACAGCCACAGTAGCGGGTCTCCTGTTCATACGGTCCCTGGCCGGGCCTGTGTCCCTTAACAGCCACAGTAGCGGGTCTCCTGTCCATACGGTCCCGGGCCGGGCCTCGGTCCGTACAGCCACAGTAGCGGGTCTCCTGTTCATTCGGTCCCTGGCGGGGCCTCAGTCAGTGCAGCCACAGTAGTCGGTCTCCCGCCCATACAGTCCCGGATCTGGATCCATGCGCTCATAGTAGTGGGTATTCCATTCACACGGCCAGGGTCGGTATCCATAGGGCCACAGTAGCGGGTCTGAGCCAGGTCTGATTCGGGTGAGCTCAGCTAGGCCGGGGTGCTGAGCCAGGCCGGGGGTGCTGGGGTAGGCCTGATTCGGGTGAGCTCAGCCAGGACGGGGGTACTGGGGTAGGCCTGGTTCGGGTGAGCTCAGCCAGGCTGGGGTGCTGAGCCAGGCCGGGGTGCTGAGCCAGGCCGGGGGTGCTGGGGTAGGCCTGATTCGGGTGAGCTCAGCCAGGGCGGGGTGCTGAGCCAGGCCGGGGGTGCTGAGCCAGGCCGGGGGTGCTGGGGTAGGCCTGATTCGCGTGGGCTCAGCCAGGCCGGGGTGGCGCTGTGAATTCCACCGGCCGGCCTGGCCGGCGCCGACCCTGTTTTCCCGGTTCGTCCAACTCAAGCCCGACGGCCAACATTGCCATAAACGGCGCGCCACACGTCATCATGACGTCACCGTCACGCTGGACAGCGCCAGCCGGGCGGCCAACATTGCCGTAAACGGCGCCCAATACGTCATCATGACGTCACGGTCGCGTCGGACGGCGGGCGGCGACCGCTCCTCGTCTGGTGACCGCGGGAACTGGACGACGGTGCACGTGCAGGGAACGAGGGCACCCCTGATATGTGCGCCGTCGGGTGAAATGCAACGTGATATCTGCTGAATATATTATAATTTGAGAGTATATAATAATTTTAATTGGATACGATATTAAACAATTATATAATATTTGTGGAAGTGCAACGTGATATCCGTGGAGGTGGCTATGGTGGGAGACGTGTTGGGAAGCGTTCCACCCACGTGGGTAGCGCGTCCCACCATGTCCCATGTCGTGACATTTAGCATTCAGCTTATGATTGCATAGGACAAAAATCGACCTAAAACGTTTTCTTCCCACCGAAAATCCGCCGTGAAACCTATGGTGATATGTGAATGTCGTGATTCATCCCGCGCGCTGTGCTGCACCGGCAGCTTACGCGTTCGATACAGGTGGAATACACTCTGTGCCGGTGAAGCGTGTGCACCTATTTTGACTGGGGAACCTCCAAATTTCGAACGGCATCTGTTAGGGCTACACAATCTGACGATGGGGTGGCCCATGGCCAGGGCTATTCGGGTATTGGCAGGTGCACCTGCACACGCGTCCAAATATCGGGAGCCGAGACACAGCCCATGTCGTAAGTCGCGGAATCCTTGGATTTTGTGAAAACACGCCCCATTGGTAGCCAGTCGCTCTTGGGGTCAGCATCTGGGCAGGCTAGAACTTGTGTGACTAACTTCTCACTTGTGCTGGAAAGTGGAATTGTTGCTTGCCCTTGTTCAAGTTCTCGTCTGACTGCGCCGTGCGATAATTTCATCCAGCTCGAGCCTCGTGAAACATCCTTCGTTTTCAAGAGCACTGTTCTCATCTGTGTTATTGTCACCCGCCTGTGTGTGTGTGTGTGTGTGTGTGTGTGTGTGTGCGACGCTGCCGCGGAATCGTCCGCGCGCCACGGCCACATCGTCTACAAGACGGCAGGGCCACACTCGCACACATACACCCGTGACCCTGGTGCGGGTCGCTACCATGTGCATCGTCAGACTCGGGCATGCGGAGGGGCTGGGCTGGGCTGGGCCGGCTGCCGCCCGCTGCCGCTAGTCGCTCCACGCAGTTCGCTGTTGATCCACGCCGTGGCGGTGGCTGCTGGCGACCCACCAGGCCCGCCCAAGGTCACCGGCGAGCTCCCACGCGCCTCGCTGCGCCGCCCGGCGCCGCCCGTACGTCACAGAGTTTGCAGACTCGTTGCCAAATACAGATCGCACACTTGCTCAGGGTGCATGAGCACCTGTTCTGATTGTACGGCCCAAAACATTAATGCGACTTCGTGAGTAGCCAGTCAAAACGAAAAGAATATCATACAGCTGTCATACCGATGTGCGCTTCATGTCTATTCTCTAATCCTGTATTTGTGTGCTCGGAAGCCGATTTGGCCCTTTTTAAAATGCAAGGCATGTACGATAAATTATACGACGGGCATAAATGTAATGAATGACCCCATTTTGCCTGTCATAAGTTGCGTTTTTTCCCCCGGTATTTTATTGCTTGCAGGCCGTTAATTTGTTCGACCAAAAAATACGCAAAATTTCATGTGCCAAGGAGGACCCGGGACAGATGCAGTGCAAGCGCACCAGGGGCATATTACCCCTCCCCGTATGGATGATGATGGCCCTCAAGGCGGGAAAATGCGCTCCTTCGAGAAGACTGGTGCAGCTGCCACCCCTGCTGAACGGATTGTTTTTCATGCTTAGAGGAATAGGCGCCCCCTTGAAAGGAAAAGGTACCCTCCAGTATGCCCCAGTATGCCCCCTCACGTTGAACGTATTTTTGGTCGAGGGCGCCATAGGCGCTAAATGATCACGTTTTGGTCGAAGCGCCCTTAAACTCAAATAACTAACTGGTCAATGGCGCCCCTCCAGTCAAGTGCCCTCCACGACAATTCCTGGATCCGCCCCTGGTGGTGACGTGATACGGCTGACGGACTAAGATATCAGAGATATGTCATCGGCAGAAATAGATACTACTCCGTCGGGTAAGCAAATGTTCAGATGAATTACTTTCAAAATTGTATTACCCTATCAGGGACGGGTACAGGGAGTGGCCACATAGGGGGATATCCTCTCCTCCCCCGTATAAAAGTCGTGCTTCCTTGACCTGGAAAGGTAATCCCCCTCAGGTTCAGCGTATTTTTCAGCTAACCCCCCCCAGAGGAAAATGCGCCCGTTTGGGAGAAGGGTCCCACTGGAGTGAAAGGCAACCCTTCAGTGCACACCCCTCGTTCTGAACGAATTTTCGGCCGAAGGCACCCCAGTGACGTGCCTCCAATCGGGTGTTGTCCATGAAAATTGCCGGATCCGCGTCTGTTCATTGTCAGAAGGAACAATACACGCGCTATTATTGTGATTGGTGGCACGCTATCGCGCTCTCGTCAAGCGGTGCCATTGTTCGCGGTCTTGTTCCGTGCAGTATTGTCGGCGGCGAAGGGCGCACGAAGGGTAGGTTTGAAGGGCGAAGGGTACATGGACAACGCAGGGAAGGTGCATGGACAGCCGACAAGTTTGCAGTTTGCACCTATTGCAGTTGCAACAACAATTTAAGTGACGGATGCATCTGTTTTCTTAAAAATTGCATTGTTTTGCGTACTGGCAATACCAACACCCTCGCTTTTCGTCACGCACAGCTGGGTCTTCTCCAACATGTCAGTTTGGAGGAGAGGGAGTTCCTGACCGTGACCGTCGGCTTTGAGGATGGATAGTTCATGACCGTGACCCTCGGCTTTGAGGAGGGAAGTTCATGACCGTGACCCCCGGCTAGGAGTAGGGACAGTTCACACCTGTGACCCTCGCCTTGGAGAACAGGCAGTTCATGACAGTGCCCCGGGCTTGGATTGGAGGAGGGGCAGTTCATGACATTCATGATGGGTACATCTGGAGCCATGCAACTCAGCTGCGGCTGTATTGAGCCCGAGAGAAAGAGAGAGAGAGAGAGGGAGAGGGAGAGACAGAGGGAGAGGGAGAGGGAGGGAGAGAGAGGGAGAGAGAGAGAGAGAGAGAGAGAGAGAGAGAGAGAGAAAGAGAGAAAGAGAGAAAGAGATAGAGAGAGAGAGAGATAGAGAGAGCGAGAGGGAGAGAACCAGCGAGCTAGCGGTCACGGCCGGTCGGTGTGTTCGGCGCACACATGGCGGCGGTGTCCCTGACCCACCTCTCTCGCTGTGTGAGGCGGCGGCGATTCCAGGAAGCGGCGGTGGCAGCCGCGCGTCTGGCCCAGCTCGGCACACGCCCTGACTTCCGGGCGGTCTGTGATGGACGTTAATGGCGCGCCAGGGGTGCAAGGTCGGCTATTGAGCCGGCTGCGAGGTCGACTGCTGGGCCGGGCGCAAGGTCGGCTATTGAGCCGGCTGCGAGGTCGACTACTGGGACGGGCGCAAGGTCGGCTGTTGGGACGGGCGCAAGGTCGGTTGTTGGGCTGGGCGCAAGGTCGGCTGTTGGGACGGGCGCAAGGTCGGTTGTTGGGCTGGGCGCAAGGTCGGCTGTTGGGCTGGGCGCAAGGTCGGCTGTTGGGCTGGGCGCAAGGTCGGCTGTTGGGCTGGGCGCAAGGTCGGCTGTTGGGCTGGGCGTAAGGTCGGCTCCTGGGCTGGGCGCACGGCTTGGTGAGGTAGTCGATCGGATATTTAAGCATATTCAGACACGCTGGTGATAAAATGGGGGCTACATGACCAGAGTAGTCGATGCGCCCTAAAGCCCTAATAACTAACTGGTGATACATAGCGCAGTATTTCGACCATCTCTCCCAAACGATGCAGCACTGTGCACTGTGCACCAGTGAAGGCGGATTCAGAGCTGACTTGAGGGAATACGCGGTCGGGTCGCCTCGCGGCAAGGGTATAGTAATGCTGGGGGACTGCTCTTTACGCCCATCACCAGTCCCCCAGCGTAATGCCGGAGGGCTGCTCTTTACGCCCATCACCAGTCCCCTGACGTAATGCCGGAGGGCTGCTCTTTACGCCCATCACCAGTCCCCTGACGTAATGCCGGAGGGCTGCTCTTTACGCCCATCACCAGTCCCCTGGCGTAATGCCAGAGGGCTGCTCTTTACGCCCATCACCAGTCCCCTGGCGTAATGCCGGAGGGCTGCTCTTTACGCCCATCACCAGTCCCCTGGCGTAATGCCGGAGGGCTGCTCTTTACGCCCATCACCAGTCCCCTGACGTAATGCCGGAGGGCTGCTCTTTACGCCCGTCACCAGTGCCCTGGCGTAATGTCGGAGGGCTGCTCTTTACGCCTTCACCAGGCCCCCAGCGTAATGCCGGAGAGCTGCTCTTTACGCCCATCACCAGTCCCCTGGCGTAATGTCGGAGGGCTGCTCTTTACGCCTTCACCAGTCCCCTAGCGTAATGCCGGAGAGCTGCTCTTTACGCCCATCACCAGTCCCCTGGCGTACGACAGCGACAAGGCTGTCATCGCCTGATTCCATCTATAACTGGATTCCACCTGCTGATTACGAGTGGATGCTACCTGCTACACGGCTACACGCCACGGCGTGTAGCCGGGACGAATGCACGACGGCACGATACGTGCACATGTGGCACAGACGAGGGCCGTCGGCGGCTGGCGCCCTCTGTAGCGGTGACGTCAGCAGCGGTGATGACGTCACGGCGGCGTGGCGTTGCTCGGCGGTGACCGGGACGCTCTGTCGGCCGGTGATGTAGTCTGGCGCTCGTCCAGCGGCGCACTGCGGCGCCACCTGTCGGATGTCTCGCTACCCTGTCGCAACTGAATCTCGGCGGCAGCCACCGCGGGAGGTGCGGCAGCCACCGCGGCGGTTTCACCGGGAGCTTTGGCGGGGATTAGGAGCCTCCACACCTGTTCACCAATGGTGCCGCGAACGTCTGCTCTCGATGACTTGAGCACATGACGACTTAAGACGTGTTGACGCGTTGAGCAGTCACGGCGGTGACCGGCATGGCACACCGGGTCGGTCAGCATCGCCTCGCTCTGCTGCTGTCGTGCCGATAGATGGTGACCCATGTACCTGCGCAGTCGGTCCGCGTGTCTCGAGCTTTGGACGTCCTCCACTGGTCTGCGGGTCTGTTGATCGGTCTGTAAGGCGAACGTTGTCCCATGCGTATGTAACCTTTGTGTCTTTGGCGGGCTGCGTTGTGCTAATTACGGGTGATGGCAAAGCCCAAGCGACTCCCTGATGTATGCAGCTAACGTTCGTCTGAGCGATACAGCCCAACCCGGCCCAGCCCGGCCCGGCCCAACCCGGTCCAGCCCGGCCCAGCCCGGCCCGACCCGGCCCGACCCGGCCCAACCCGGCCCGGCCCGGCCCGGCCCGGCCCGGCCCGGCCCTGCCCGGCCTGACCCAACCCGGCCCGGCCCAACCCGGTCCAGCCCGGCCCGGCCCAACCCGGCCCGGCCCAGCCCGGCCCGGCCCGGCCCGACCCGACCGACGCGCTGTTCAATTCTCAAACGCTTCATTTTTACCCAACGATTGAAGTCCTAGCCCCTTCACTGAGAACTAAACCTGGTCTTTGAATGCCGATTTTGCTGGCAGGTTTCGTCACAATATTATCTTTGAAGTATGCTAAGTATGTTTGTTTTGCTTGTTAACAGTAAAGGTTGATGGGAGACTTTATCCGACACTGGTTCGGTCGGCAACGACAAAGGGCCTGGCAGCCGGCCGCCGGTTACGTGGCTATGCGTCATGACACGTGACCCGCCTGCCCCGAGGCTGGGCAACTGCGCCGATAGAGGGCGCGGCGATGAACGGCTTTAGGTTGCAAGAACTGAGAGGGAGGGCACTAAAATAAAAGGTACCATGACTCAGTTATGAGCCTGTTGCATCTGGCATGACGTGTTCAGTTCTAAATGTGCACACCACATTTGGTAGCTGAGGCCTATTTCGGCAGAATTGCAGCCAGTTTCGTGCTCACGCATTTGTATTTTTAGCGCGAATATCCAGAAGTTGAATGCACCGTTTCCGCAATCGGGCCAAATAATGAACACGCGTGCAAAATTTAAATCCACTGTACAGACCAGTCTCAGTAGGTCATACTTCTGAAGCGGCTACACAAGTGTACACAATCGGCTGCACCTTCACGAAAGTTGAACGCAACAAGGTGTATTTCTCCACGGGCCGTCAAGAGAGCGCAGTTGCGATTCGCCAGCCATTGTCGCCGAATAGTACCAGATTCTGTGCCTGAACCAGTGGTGTCCCATATACAGTTCCCTGCCCTCCTGTCGCGGGATGGTGCCCGATCCTGTGCCTGCAGCAGTGGAGCCTCATATCCCGTCTCCTACCCTCCTGTCGCGGAATGGTGCCCCTTCGATCCTAAGGCCCTCCTGTCGCGGAATGGTGCCCGATCCTGTGCCTGCAGCAGTGGAGCCTCATATTCCGTCCCTCGCCCTCCTGTCGCGGAATGGTGCCCGATCCTGTGCCTGCAGCAGTGGAGCCTCATATTCCGTCCCTCGCCCTCCTGTCGCGGGATGGTGCCCGATCCTGTGCCTGC